>JAAKBH010000182.1:0-167500 GCA_019776075.1 Amaranthus palmeri
GGTACCTAAAGAAACAACAACGAATAGCAGCGCGTCTTCACGTAGGAACCGGCGACGTAAATAGGAAAGCGTCGCCGGTTCAGACTCTTTATCATACCTGTAAGGAGGTATTTGCCACTGGAGGGACTGGTTTTATTCCTCCACCCAATGACGTTGAACGCTTGCGCTCCATTTTGGGTATGATGCTCTTCAATTTCAATCATTATTTCACTTCTTTTTTGGATGTTGTCGTGAAATCCTTTATTTTGATTTTATTCAGCAATGTTATTGTTCATTTGGACGGCTAATTATATTACTCCATTTGTTTCACTTGTACCATTTGATTTGGTTACGTTTAGTATCTCTATAAAGTTAATACACAATTTACACATTTTCAAGAAGATGAATCACATAGATTAAGAATAAAATACTTCTATAAATAAACAATTTGTAAATAATGTAAAAAAAACAAATGAAATAAAGATAATGAAATGAATTGTGTATTCGTTAATGTAATGAGTCGAACTTTTTGGCATTGGTAGAGTAAATTTGATTTCTGTGTTTTTGATTTTACTATTATATACAATGGCTTATAAGTTATGGTGCCCAATGTGATTCAATTGGGGATTATACTCACATGATTTAATCAATGGGTCGAAGAATAAGGTTCTGAAATGGGTAAAAGATGCAGATTTTGTATTTGATTTAACATCCAATTTTAGAGATGTTGGACTTTGATTCCTTAATATATATCTTGTTTTGGTATGGTTATGCTTTTGTAATAGTGGCCAGTGGCCAACAAAACATGAACCACTTTCTTTTCATATTTAGATACTATGGACTATTGACTATACTATTATTTTTTTTGAAAGAACTATTGACTATATTATTACTTACCAATTGAATGCTTTATTTATTAAATTTTTTCTATTCATGCTTTTGTTTTTTGAACTAGAATTTTTTTATATACATGCTGTATAAATCGCGTATTACATAACAATTTCTTTTTTTTTTAAAAAAAAAAAACATAACAAATTTTAAAGTCTTCATTTCAATTACAATTATTATTATTATTATTATTATTATTATTATTATTATTATTATTATTATTATTATTATTATTATTATTGAGCCAACTACATAAATAAATCTATATATAAAACGAGATATTATTTATCGCAATTAATGCGTATATATACTGTAGGGGCAAGGACGAGTATATATGCACCAATTAGAATGATATTCATCTATATTTTTCTCATTTATTCTTATCTGTTCTTATTTATTGATTATTAATCTTCTACTTTTTTCTCCACTAAACCTCTCGAATTTTCTACCTTTACAAGTTACTAATATTAAAAATCCATTGAAATTATTGTAAATTTCTAGGTTCTACACAGGAATTCATTTATCATACTCATCCGTTGCTTTCATAAACTGTTGTAGACTTGTAGTAATTTAGTTTTTATGTAGTTTATTGTCTACTCTTCAACAATTAAGAAGTCATGTTTTAGTATCAGTCAATGGGATTTTAATAATACCTCTTAATTATATAACAAAATTGTAACTCCACAGCACCAACATATTTTATTTGCTAAAAATGTATAGGTGTGATGGGCCCAATGTAATGGATGTTTGTAATGTCTTTTGTCTGCATGCTGCCTTACCAGACATTTTGTATTTGTGTTATACTTAGGGCCGTTCCTCACCATAAGCAAGATATGCATTTGCCTAGGGCCTAAAGTTAAAAAGGGCCTAAAATTAGAAAATGACAGTTAATGAACGTACATGCATAAAAATTTGCAGTTTATGATTAGCTCTTTTCTCATTTAAGAATTATATGATACGTCTACATTTTTAATACCAATGATAATATGTAGGGTTCATCTTTGTTATTTTTTCCAAACACCCTGTTTAAGTTCAGAATTGATCCTCCATAGACAATAAATAGGGCCCACTTCTCTCAGTTTGCCTAGGGCGCATACAATGCTAGGAACGACACCGGTTATAGCATCTAATTATATGCGACTTGTTGTATGGTAAATTCTTCTGTTTTAATGGATTTGCCCCAAAGTATAAGTCTTGTGCAAATAGAGAGAAAAAGAAGAAAGAGGTTAAAAAAATAAATATTTTATGGGAAAGTAGGGAAGATAAAAAAATAAGATGAAAAAATTAAGTTAGATTATAAGATGATAATTATAAAAAAAGTATTGTTCATATTAAAAATAAAATCAAAGCAATATTCATATGTTTGAGCCTGATCAACAAATAAAGCGGCGAAAAAGAAAATGGTGGTGCAAACTGGAGTTCTTATTTATAAAAGTAAGTATTATGTTTGCAATCTTAAAAAAATACACTCTCTTATTCAGTTGAGGTGTTTCGTTTACTTTATACATTCTATTTAGTGCATTTATTCAATCCATAATATATCTAATTATGCATAATTATTAAAAATGATAAAAAGTTGATATTGATAAACTTTATCTTACATGACTATATTTTAACTTATAAATTAATAATAAAATGGAATTTAAGAGTAATAAATAAATAGTATTTCAAAAGCAAATGGGACACCTAAGGAGAATAGGAGGGAGTAATAAATAAAAAGTAATGCAACTTGGTGAGGTCCCATACAAATAAACAGCTTATTCTATACTGGTTGAGCTCACATTAGCATGTTTGCCCATCTCCAAATTCCAATTCAATATTTTTTTCTTTGATACTTTACAAAACAGTTTTATCACCGCGATATATGACAATTCCAAATCTACATTGGAAACACACACTTGTAAGCTAATTGAATATATTACTTCTAAATTAAGCAGGCCCAAAATGGTTTTTGATTGACTTTGACTCTCATTTATAATGTGCAACACTAGATGCATAGGTCAATAATAATATATGCTTTTTTAGTGGTACTGATCTTATTGTGTCTATGACTTTTAGGTTAATAATATATCCATTGGTGGAGTTTATACTTTATAGAGCTTTTTGTGCTATTCAAAATTTAAAATATTTTTGTAATCAATGAAGAGAAGAATCTTAATTACTTTGTTTATGTTTTGGTTACATATAGATAACTTGAAAGCAGAAGATGTTGGGTTGAGCCCAAGTTTGCCATATTTTCGAATAATGAGGAGTGGACGACCAGTGATAACATACCTGCACCTCTATGAGTGTGAAAAGTTTTCGGTACAGTTCCAGTTCCTGTTCCTGGTTATTCACTTGGATGATTTATGATTTATGATTTATGCGTCTCTTCGATCTTCTTGTTAAAAATAAAAAGGCAATTGAATTCTTTGATCTCATCTCCTATATATATTGTAGATTGGAATATTCTGCTTGCCGCCATCTGGTGTACTACCGCTTCATAATCATCCAGGAATGACTGTTTTCAGTAAAATTCTGTTTGGGACCATGCATATCAAATCATTTGACTGGGCAGAAGACTTACCTTGCACCACTCTTACTTTAGAAAGTAAGATTTTTCTTTCAATTGCCGCTGCAGGTCTTAATTTGTCGCCCTAGCTTGTTTTGCTTCCTATCTGCCTCATAACTACTAGCCCTAGGTCAACTCATGATGACTTTAAAAACTAAAAAGCATTCAGCTGATGTCATGATGTCTTTGAGAAACCTGAGGATTGACAAATTCATGTACATGATGGTTGACAGATGCACCTGAAGCTGAGGCACGGTTGGCAAAGCTGAAAGTGAATGCAGACTTTGTTGCTCCTTGCAACACTTCAATCCTTTATCCGGCTGCTGGTGGGAATATGCACTGTTTTACAGCAGTAACAGCTTGTGCTGTTCTTGATGTTCTGGGCCCACCCTATTCTGACCCTGATGGTCGCCACTGTACATACTATAGGGAATATCCTTTTCACCATTTCTCAGGTAAGCCTGCCCCTTTAATGTCTTCTTTTTCGTACTTTGTAGTAAGTTTGATAAAAACAAGTAAATTAGTTTGCAATTGACTTTGTCACAGTTGACGGGATCTCCATGCTGGAAAATGAGAAGGATAGTTTTGCGTGGCTTCAAGAGAGGGAAAAACCACGCGAGCTTACAGTTATTGGTGCGCCATACGTAGGTCCCAAGATTGTGGATAGTTAAGCGCTGCGAGGCTGTGTGCTAATAGTTCCTTTGAAGTTTCTCTTGGGCTCTTGTAGCCTTGTACATAAATACTGAAATCTAAATACTTCTACTAAATTTATGATCGAGAAAGGCAAAAGATCAGATAGAAGAAGATTATATTTAGGTTGAAACAATTACAATTTGCGAAAAATGCTTAAACACAGAGGCCACAGCATAGCTACAATCTCGAAAACCCAAAATGTCGTCATAGACAAGAGCAGGGAGAAACTTTGTTTTTATTTTTCTTGTGTTGACAAAGCATGGAATAATTCATTTCTGAGGTAATGCTTGTATGGTGTACGCTAGTCTGTACTACGTACTACCATTATTTGTAGGCACACCATTTTTTTTTTTACAAATTTGATTCTTTTATTGCGGACTGCTTGATATTTCCTCCGTTCCATAATACTTGCTACATTTTTTTTTACGCAATCCAATGCACAATTTTGATCATTAATATCTTAAACTACACTTATCTAAAAATTATAAAAATTTAATATTATGAAAGTATGCGATTAGACGATTCTAACAAGATCCCACTTGATTATATTTTTACTTACACATTAGTCGCAATAAGTAAAATAAGCTTAAACAATGAATAGTGCACAAAAACGAAATGTAGCAAGTATTTTGGAACGGAGGAAGTATTCAATATCACTGTCATTGGCGCTTTCTGGCGCACGTTTTGATGATGCATTTTAGAAATTCGTATAACGCATGAATTATTTAATATGAAATATATTAAAATAGTTTTAAAGAACAATGCAAGTATATATAATATATTATCGTAATTAAATTTATTAAATAAATGACTTTTTCATATCGAAATCAAATACTAGTTCTTTTAAATTATTTATTGAACACATCACTTTTTATCTATACTATATACTAAATGCATTCTTCAGTATGACACGTGTCGCTTTCATATTCATAATTTTCCCTCCAAAAATTTTCATTTAGCTAAATTAGGTAAGTAGAATAATTATACTTAATGCCCTATTATTTAAATCGATTAACATTTCAAATGACAATAAAAAATTGAACAATATGAAATCAATATACATATGGTCAAAATATCATTCTATAAAAATGGCAATAAAAAATTTATGTTATTGATCATTCTACAGGTTCATTTAAAATAATTCAAGCTCAAAGTTTATTTTTAGAGTTTTAAAATTTGAAAGAATTAATGTAATGCAAAGACTAATTTTTCTCACACATCAAATATTATTTTCTCTATATTTATTATGTTTACCAAATATAAGAATAATTTTAAATAATTTTATTTATATTAGAGAGATCATTTAAATATTTTTTGATTATCCGTGCTTGGCACGGGATTCAGGCTAGTTTAATTATATATGCATCAACTATTAGGTTAGGTATATAGAATCACCATAATCAATTATATAAATATTTTATCCAATTTATCTCTACTTTTTTACAAAAAGCAAAATCTAAATTAGGTATATCTTATCATGTAATTAACTATTATCTTTTAAATTAATCTTATTTGTTAAGGCTCCTTAAGGTTTGCATTAGGATGACATGTGGATTTTCAATTTTTTTTTAGATTGTATGATGTGATTCAAATTCAAATTATTTAATTAATAAAGATGGTAAATTTACGGTATATGTTAAATTCTAATCAATAATTTATCTAATATAGCTCAAATTAAGAAATAATCATTAAGTTTATTCTATTTTTGAAAAAAGAGATCGGGTACTCAGTTTAATTAATCTTTAGAATAGCTAAAAATGACAGGTTGATTGATTTTATTTTCCATGTAAGCTAACATCAATTAACATAATCCTTCCCTCTTATGGAGCTCCATAGGTAAGGATGACACGTGAAAGTTTTTCAATCATTTTAATATATTGTGTGATTAATAATTAATAATAAATGACAATAGTGCCTTGTGTGGCACTAACATTTTTTCCCTTGTAAATTACAAGGGTAAAACATAAATTATAACAAAATATCTACCAATGTTTTTTTCATTATAAATAATAATAATATTTTTAACATAAGAATTTACTTTTACATCATCTACCATTGTATCTACGGGTTCAAGATTAAAAGTTTCTTTTTGGAGTGATCTCTTATTTTTAAAGTAAAATATGTAGCAAGTAGATTTAATCTAGTTCCACCAAAACCCGAAGGTTAGAAGTAAAAGGGTAAATACAAAGCTTTTCTTGGTTGGATCTCGTATTTCATCTTGCAATTATGTGAGCTACAATATTTCCGTACTTTACGGACAAAGCTACAAGTGAAATGATGAAAGCATAAGCACATGTCATAAACATAGTCATATAGAGCATGTATAGGAGCTATCCCTTTCTCATGTTTAGCAATGGCAGTCATCACAATCAACTTTAAGAGCAAAAGAATTTTGGGAAATTCTACATGGTAAGCACCACGTTAAGGGAAACGCATGTAATAACGAATCTTGATTTCGTTTCTACATGGTAAGCACAAGGTTAAGGGAAACTAGCTGTCGTAACTTTATGGGCCAAAAAACGTTTGAATGGTCGTTAAAAGGTCAAATTACCATATTGCCCTTGTTTATTCTCCATCATCATCTTCTTCCTTTAACTCCTTTCTTCACCTTTCTTCACCAATTCTTGAACTTCCATTGAAATTAATCTTATACTTCACCTTCCTTCACCAATTCTTGAACCTCCATTGAAATCAATCTAATAGTGTTGAAAAAAAATTAAAATACCCATTTTGCGGTTTATAATTAAGTTATTTCTCAAATTAGTGTTCATTTAGAAAAACAATTAAGCAAAACTATTAAATTGTGGTTTGGTAGTTTCAATCATCTTAACTACCTACCTATCCAAAGCTAAGAGATCTCTAAATTATATTGTAATCGTAACAGTTTATCAGTTTTAATAATTATGGGGTTTACATATAATTGTCGTATGCAGTAACAATATTCAAGATTTATATATATTTGAACTAATTAAGCTTGTCATTAGATGCATAATTTTAAGGTTTATGTCATAGATCAGGTCACAGCCAAAATACTTGTTTTGTAAACCAAACTTGTAAAGCTGTAATTAGCTTGTCATTATGGTAGAGGAAGGTGAAGGAAGGTGAAGTATACGATTGATTTCAATGGAGGTTCAAGAATTGGTGAAGGAAAGTGAAGAAAGGAGTTAAAGGAAGAAGATGATGATGGAGAATAAACAAGAGCAATATGGTAATTTGACATTTTAACGGCCATTCAAACGTTTTTTAGCCCATATAGTTACGGCAGCTAGTTTCCCTTAACCTTGTTCTTACCATGTAGAAACGAAATCAAGATTTGTTATTACAGGCGTTTTCCTTAACCTGGTGCTTACCATGTAGAATTTCTCAAGAATTTTCTCCTATCAACTTTCCTTTTCATGGAATGCAAAGCGTCAAAAGCAAGTGAAATTATCTGTTACAGACATCCTCGAAATTTAGGCTATATAAAGTATGTAGGATTTTAGGATACAAAAAAGTTGGGTTTAAGGTACGTAAATTAGGTGTTTAGTCTACATTAAGTAGGGATTTAGATTACATTAAGTAGAGATTTAAAGTTTGTCAATTAAGGAGTTTAGAGTATGTCCGGTAAGGGTTTAGTTTATGTCAAGTAGGAATTCATGGTTCATAAACTAAGGGTTTAGATTATGTCTAGTAGGGTATGTCAAGAGAGTACATAAAGTAGGGGTTCAAGGTAGGTGTGTTCTTTGAAACCCGATTCGAAATACCTAATCCGGATCATCTGGTATTCAATTTTAAAATCCGGATAATTTATCTGATTTTCGTAAACCAGGTAATTCGGATTGGGTAGCCGGTTTTAAAATCAGATACCAAATACGAATCCTGATCACATGTTTTTAGAATCAGGTATCCGGTTTTATATTTACTTTTTTTGGCCGTTTCGCCTTTTTTTTTTAATTTTGCCTTTTTTTCGAGTATGTTACGATCATAGCAATATACTTATTCAGAAACCATTATGACACATAGCGACTGTAGGATGAGAGCTGAAAATTTTTCTATGATTTGTCATGTGTCACTTTGCTAAATTATTCCTTATAATAATAATAATTAAATATTGTTTTCTTATTTCTTATTTAAATATTATTTCCTTATAATTAGCTCAATTATTCCTTAATCAAATATTTTTTTCTTATTTGTTCAACTTTAATCAATAACTCTAGAGTGTAAATGTTGTTTTCTTCTTTGCTTCTTCATTTACGTAAATTAAGTTGACTTATAATTCTTTTTTTGCCAATTGATTTGTATTATATACGAAAGAGAGGAACAGACAGAACCCGGGGAAGAAATTAACTCCCCCCGAGCCACCCAAAAACGCTAACGCTCAAACAAAAGGAGAGCGAAAGCCCAAAACTACCTAATTAGTTACAAGCATATCAATCAACCTACTGTTTGCCCTCCTCGCAATCCTAAAGACTATACAATCTATAACCTCCTTTAGAGTGAAGGAATGGTTTTCAAAAATCTTTTTGTTGCGCTGCATCCAAATACTGTATATCATTTCTGTCCAGATTCCCACTATCAGTTTAGCTCTGTCAGTCTTCTTTTTGTTGATCTTGCTCATCCTCTGAATTTCGGTTTGGAAATCCGGGTCATCAAGCCCACTAGGGAGGAAAT
Source organism: Amaranthus palmeri (assembly GCA_019776075.1). Taxonomy (NCBI): domain Eukaryota; kingdom Viridiplantae; phylum Streptophyta; class Magnoliopsida; order Caryophyllales; family Amaranthaceae; genus Amaranthus; species Amaranthus palmeri. Next base: position 8,762 of record JAAKBH010000182.1, read on the forward strand.
AGAAGATCCTGTATCTAACTTCTTTAACGTTCGTGCACTCAAAGAAAAGGTGTTGAGCTGATTTCCTCGCTCCATTGCATAAGACACACATATCATCTGAAAGATCCAACCATTTTTCAATTCTATCTTTCGTAGACAGTCTATCTTACGTTAAAAATATAATATCTACTTTTATCGAATTCTTATAAATTGTAATGTCTTTGTATATATTAAATTTATTTTTTTCTATTGTCGCATTAAGATAAAACTGTCAATACTTACGTTAAAAATATAATATCTACTTTTATCGACTTTGTAAATTTTTTTAAAATGCTTATTAAATACTTTTTATCCGAATAATTAACAACAACGCTAAACAATTATCAACTTAGTTAAATTACTATACATATGAAAATTTTAAAATTTTTGCGCATTGTACGACATTATACTAGTTTTTAATCAGAACATCTTTACACACATATAGTGCTTGATCAACTCAGGCCCATTCCTAAACATTAGGTGGCCTAGGGCGAGATTAAAAATAGGGGCCCTTATGTAGAGATCAAAAATAAGGGCCCTTACGTAGAAGATTAAAAACTCACCATTTGAATATAAAGCTTTAGGTAGAAGAAAATGAGAGAAAAAACTTAAAGATTAAGAATGCTCCAATTTATCCCAGTCTTCTAATTAGTTTGAAATATCTTTCATATTCACTTGTTATCCAAATAAATATGAAATTTTCTCCCTTTTTTTCTTGAAATTGTAAAGAGTAATGTTAGACATTTATTATCTTTGCCATTAATATTCCATTCCTACTATGGCATTCTCATATTTATATTAAATTTGATTAATGTTTTAATTTAAAGGTTTAAATCTACATAATGTTTAGAATACGGGCCCTGGGCCTTTGCCCCACCCGCCCTAGGCCAAATACGACCCTGGATCAACTGCATTTGATCAACAATTGCACCTTTTTATGCAATGTTTTTCTTAAATATTTATCCCATGTTTTATTTGTGAATAAAATGATGATGGTATTTTTTAAGCTGACTTTGAATTGATTCTTAATACATTTTTTGTCGTATGGTTTGTCTTTTTGACTAATTATGCAAAGTATTTTTAGAGAGTTAGTATTTGAATTTTACATAAAAAATAATTCTAAAAGGAAAAAAGACAAAATAAAAAATACGCATCGGGATCTAAGAGACAAACAAAACAAGATATTTGGGTCCGATCAGTATTAAACCGAGTCAAAACCAAATCACAATTTTAAGTATCCTAAAAACTGGGCATTTGGATCGAATATGATCTGGTATTCAAGGTATGCCAAGTATAGGGGTTTAGGATACGTCTAACAGGGGACATAAAGTATAAGTTTAGGGTAAGTCAAGTAGGATTTTAAGGTATATAAATGTAGGGGTTTAGGAAACGTAAAGTAGGGGTTCAGAGTACGTAAAGTAAGGGTTTAGGGTATGTCTATTAGGAATTTTGGGTACGACATATAGAAGATTAAGGTACGTTAACTCAAAAAAGAAAAAGATGCATCAAGTAAGAGTTTAGGGTATATAAAGTAGGAGTTTAGGGTGTGTAAATTAAGAGTTTAGTGTATGCCAAGTATGTGTTTAGATATGTAAAATATAGGTCTAGAGTTTAAGGAGGAGTTTATGGTATGTAATGTATGTATTTATTATTTTAAATGCATAGTTAGTAATTAGTATCTTACGGGACATGATGATGAATAGTGGATAATACATTCTATAACTCTAAACACCAAGTGACATAACAAGATTTAGAATAAAAAATAAATCAAACACAAAGTTGCTTCAAGAGTAATTTAAAGGCAAGGGTGAGAATAAAGATGGTCATGGGGAGTGTTTGGAGAAAAATTGAACTAAATAAGCAAAATAATATAAAAAAGTCAAATAATAGATAATGTTTTGAAATATTTTTCCCAAAGTAAGCACTTTTTTCCCCGAACCTGAGGTTTAGATTGTTCGCTACTACTAACAGCAAACAAAAATTAAGTTTGTAAAATAAAAATCAATGTCAAATAATGATAGAAAAATTATAAAAAAAATTAGCGAACACTAGCTTCAACATTTCACCAACTGTTACTCTAGTTCATATATCACTTACTCATTGTCATCACATTAGGATTCATCATCTCCCTTCATTTTAATCATCATTATCCTCTCCTGATCTCCTCTCCTTTATTATCTTCATCGTCACCATCATCTCCACGTACCATTATCATCATTGGTAAATTTCTGTCCTTTTCTTCTATTTTGAAGAAAAAGGTCAAACCTTTCTTCTCATAACACTTCAATACATTAAAATAGCTTCTGGGTATTGATAATTACCCTCAATATTCATCTGGGTTTTCATCATTAGGTCTCTTTATGACTTGTTCAACGCTAATTAGTGCCGATAAACATGCCTTAGTTAGTCAAACTACTCCAAATAGATTGGGATTTTCTAGGTCAAATTTCAATGGGAAATACAAAATTTTCTCATTAAATTTGGATCATAATTCTAAGAATTTAATGCCAAAAACCCTAATCACAGAATGTAGTCTTTCAGCGTCAAGGCCAGCATCACAACCCAGATTCATACAACACAAAAAGAAGCATTTTGGTTTGATAGGTTTTTGTCAATTATATAATATTATAAATCCTGGGCATTGTACTGAAGAAATGAGAGATGAACCTTTGAAACCTGCTGATTTGAAAGATAGGAATATGTTAGTGGTTAATTGTTAGATGTGGTGACTCAATAAAGTCCAATGCTTGGTTGTATGAAATGTTACATTGGTTGTATGGAATAATATAAGGTTGAAAATATAAGTGAAGTTGTTTTAAGCTGTCAGAAGGTGACCTGCTGCTAGCTCGCTCGACCATGTGCTCGACCAGCCTTGGGATGATCCACCAATCGAGCATTAAAATGAGATTTTGGCCACATTTTGATCTCTTGCTCGACCGATCTGCTTGACCCATTCACTCGCTCGACCGGTCAAGCGGATTGACGCGGGATTCTGCTTTAATTCAACAGTTTTATATAACATTTTAGAATCACTTGTAATCTTTCTTGTATGTTCAAAGCTTATATAAGGCTATTGTAAACACTTGTTAAGCGGATTGACGCGGGAGTCTACTTTAATTCGACAGTCCAAAGCCTATATAAAGCTATTGTAAACACTTGTAAAGATACAATGTAAGTTCATTCTTGTATGGTGAAATTGGGTTTGAGTGGAGAGCCACAAATATTTCTTAGGATTTAGTGAGAGGTTTGGGATCTTTGATCAATTCTCTCATTGTTGAACAACCTAAGGGGTTCTTATGTACAAACATCAAGAGTGCAATAATACTCATCCAATTGTTGTTAAGGGTGGAGTTTTATAGTCGAATATCACATTGATATTGGGATTTTGCTCCACCTCCCAAATTTGTGTGTCTTCTCTTTGTTTTGTAGTTTCTTTATTCTTAATCTTGTGAGTTCTTTGATTGAATTTGGTGATCTAAACCTAACAAATTGGTATCAGAGCTTATGTTGTTTTTTGGGAAGGTTAGAGGTCATTGAATTCAAGGTTCTTGGAGATTCTTGAAGTGGTAAAGTGTAGTCATGGGTGTGACAAGGTTGGGGATAGAGAAATTTGATAGGATTGGTAATTTTGAGTTGTGGAAACTCAAGATGAGAGCAATCTTGGTACAAAATGGTTTAGAGAAGGCAATGTTGGGGGAAAGCAAAGAGGCCTTCAACAATGTCCATCGAAGATTTTGAAGACATGGACATTAAGGCACTTACATTGATACAATTGAGTCTCTCAAATGAAGTGCTTAGGGAAGTTGCAAAGGAGGAGACAACATAAAAATTATTTATTTCGAAATCAACAAATTACAAACCCAAAAAAAGTTAAAAATTAACCCAGATCTTCAACAATCGAAATCAACAAATGGCTTTGAGAAAAAGGATTCACGTTCTTTGAAGGATTCACGTTTTTGAGGAGGATGAAGAAGGATTCACGTTTTTGAGGAGGAAGAAATCCAAACCTAGATCTTCAACAATCGAAATCAACAAATTCAAACCCAGGATGAAGAAGCATTCACGTTTTTTGAAGGATTTGAGAAAAATGGCTTTGAGAATAAGTAGCTTTGAGAATAAGTGAGAAAAATGGCTTTGAGAATAAGTGAGAATAAGTAGCTTTGAGGAGGATTCACGTTTTTTGGAAGGGTTTCTTAGGGTTTCTAAGGTAAATAAGATCTTTGAGAATAAGTAGCTTTAATTTGAGAATAAGTGAGAAGACGGCGCGCCTGATCTCAAGGGTAGTATTAGGGTTTTATTGTTGGTTTCGGGTTGGGCTACACTTTTGGGCTGCGGACACAAGTGAAAACCGCAGCCCTTTACCTTTTTTTTGGGTTAATTGTCTTATATTGAAGACTGTTTGGGGCTGCGGATAGTTAAAAAACCGCAGCCCTTTACCCTTTTTTTTTGCTACAGTTTGGGGCTGCGGACAGTAGACAAAACCGCAACCCTTGTTAATTTTTTTTTACCACATTTTTTTACTCATATTGGCTGCGTGTGCCTAAAAATCGCAGCCAATAAGTAGAAGCCAATAGCTTTTTTTCCACTAGTGATTACACTAGGAAAGTGTGGGTGTATTTCTTGAAGAGTAAGGATGAGGTCTTTAATTTGGAGAGTTTAAGGTTTGGAAGACTATGATAGAGAGGCAAACCGAGAGGCAAGCAAAAAGGTTGAGAACGGACAATGGGTTGGAATTTGTGAAAGAGGAATTCACAAGTTTTTGCAAGAAACATGGCATTGTACGTCATAGGACTTGCACCGGGAGACAGCAGCAAAATGGAGTGGCGGAGAGGATGAATAGGACTCTATTAGAGAAGGCTCGGTGTATGCTTTTTCATGCTAGTTTGAGTAAGGGGTTTTGGACCGAAGCGGTCAAGATGGCGGCGTTCTTGGCAAATAGATCACCAAATACCGCTCTTGGGTTGAAAACGACGGAGGATGTTTGGTCGGGATCACCGGTGAATTATTCCGAGATTAGAATTTTTGGTTGCCCCGCGTACGCATATGTGAATGATGGGAAGTTGGAGCCACGTGCCAAGAAGTGTGTGTTCTTGGGGTACACGGATGGGATCAAGGGGTTTAGATTGTGGGATCCTAGCACATCAAGAATTATCACTAGTCGAGATGTCACTTTCAATGAGTCTGTGTTCCTTCATATTGAGAGCTCAAAGAAAGTCGCAAAAGAAAAAGTGAAGGATGATAGCGGGGATGATACTTAAGGGGAAGTAATAAATTAGATTTTTGATGATGATGATGTTGAGACGATGACACCCCAAGCGGGTGTAGATATTCCTTCCACTTCCTCATCTAGGAAGGCCACTACTCCTAGGAAGGAACCATCGTCGCCGATAGTGAAATCCACAAGCATTGCACAAAGACGACCTAGAAGGGAAATCAAAGCACCCTCTAGATTAAGATATGAAGAGAGTGAATATGATTGGGCAAGAAAGAAATTGAAGCGCCCGGTGGAGGTTCCAAGGAATCTTGATTTTGAGGATATGGCCGCCTATGCACTTATGGTGGCTAGCGATGTGATTGATTTGGAGCCCTCTTCATGTGAGGAAGCCATGGAGTGCAAAGATTTCGGGAGTTGGCTTGGGGCGATGGAAGAAGAAATCCAATCTTGACTTAAGAATCAAACATGGGTGCTTGTAGTTTGACCAAAAGGAAAGAAGATCGTTGATTGTAAATGGATCTACAAGTACAAAGAAGGAATTCTAGGTGTTGAAGAAGCAAGGTGCAAGGCGAGACTTGTAGCTCGTGGTTTTTAGCCAAGTTCTGGGTTTGGACTACAATGAAATCTTCTCTCCGGTGGTAAGACACACTTCTATACGTACTCTCTTAGCTCTTGTTGTTTTACATGACTATGAGTTAGAACAATTGAATGTTAAAACTGCGTTTTTACATGAAGAGTTAGAAGAGGAAATTTACATGAGGCAACTGGATGGATATATCGTTGAGGGGAAGGAAGATCATGTGTGTTTGTTAAAGTCTTTGTATGGTCTAAAACAGTCCCGTAGGCAATGGTATAAACGTTTTGACATATATATATGATTGAGAATGGTTTTTCAAGAAGTGAATATGATAGTTGTGTGTATATGAAAGAAGTGAAAGATGGTTCATTGTTGTACCTTTTGCTATATGTTGATGATATGCTTGTGATAGCAAAAGACATGTTTGAGGTAAAGAAAGTAAAAGAGATGCTTAAAGGTGAGTTTGAAATGAAAGATTTAGGGGCGGTAAAGAAGATTCTCGGCATGGAAATCAATAGAGATCGTGATAAAGGAAAGTTGTACTTATCCCAAGAAAAGTACATAGAGAGGCTCTTGGAAAGATTTCATATGGAAGATGCTAAGCCCATAGCTACACCGTTAGCATTGCAAACAAAGTTGTCTAAAGAAGATTGTCCAAAGACTAAGGAAGACAAGGAGTTTATGTCTTCGGTCTCATATTCAAGTGTGGTAGGGAGCATTATGTATGCTATGGTGTGCACTAGACCGAACATTGCTCAAGCCGTTGGATTAGTTAGTAGATATATGGCAAACCCGGGGAAGGCTCCTTGGCTCGCTGTCAAAGGGGTTCTTAGGTATTTGCGTGGGACTACTAATGTGAGTATTGAATATGGGAAAAGTAGTGAAGGCTTGCAAGGTTTTGTAGATTCTGATTTTGGTGGAGATCTTGATCAAAGAAAGTCTACTTCGGGGTATGTGTTTTGCCTTGGGGGAGCGGCCATAAGTTGTAAATCTAGCTTGCAAGAGATAGTGGCTCAATGCACTACGTAAGCGGAGTATATATCGATGTCAGAGGGTTTTAAAGAAGCTCAATGGCTCAAAAGGCTTTGTGAGTGAACTTGTAATGAATGAATGTGTTCCTACGGTTTATTGTGATAGCCAAAGTGTTATTGACTTGGCATGAGATCAAAATTGCTCCTATAGGAGGACAAAACACATTGAGATTAAATATCATTACATAAGAGACATCATTGAGAAAGGGAAGGTGATCTTGGATAAGGTTTACACCGAGGATAATCCGGCGAATATGCTAACAAAGCTTGTTCCTACTACCAAGTTTGAGCATTGCTCAAACTTGATTGGTTGTGTTTGAAGATATGACACATATCTCCTCATTGGGGGAGATGCACCTCTTGAGAGGTGGGTTTTTTTATCTTGTGTGAAGATGAATGTTGTTTTGGATGAGTATTATTGCTTGATGATTATGGTGATGAAGATTGGATTTATGTTCGTCACGGTGGAGAATTGTTAGATGTGGTGACTCAATTAAGTCCAATGCTTGATTGTATGAAATGTTACATAGGTTGTATGGACTAAAACAAGTGTTGAAAATATAAGTGAAGTTGCTTTAAGCTGTCAGAAGGTGACCTGCTGCTCGCTCGACCATGTGCTCGACCAGCCCTGGGATACTCGACCAGTCGAGCATGAAAATCAGATTTTGGCCACATTCTGATCTCTTGCTCGACCGGTCAAGCGAATTGACGCGGGATTCTGCTTTAATTCGACAGTTTTATATAACATTTTAGAATCACTTGTAATCTTTCTGGTATGTTCAAAGCCTATATAAGGCTATTGTAAACACTTGTAAAGATACAATGTAAGTTCATTCTTGTATGGTGAATTGGGTTTGAGTGGAGAGCCACAAATATTTCTTAGGATTTGATCAATTCTCTCATTATTGATCAACCTAAGGGGTTCTTGTGTAAAAACATTGAGTGTGCAATAATACCCATCCAATTGTTGTTAAGGGTGGAGTTTTATGGTCCAATATCACATTGATATTGGGATTTTCTCCACCTCTCAAATTTGTGTGTCTTCTCTTTGTTTTGTAGTTTTTTTTATCCTTAATCTTGTAAGTTCTTTAATGCTATGTTTGGGAATGAGAATTTCATTTGAAAATATAGATTTGACTTAAAATTAGTGTTTGACAAATACTAGAATTTCAAATTTGGATTTGAGTCAAATCCAAAATTATTATCAAAGTGGTTTGAATATGAGGATTTGAGAATGACCTCTCAAACCTTGTCATTCTCAAATTCCACATTCATGATTTCATAATTGAAATCATTAATTTGAAATGAAATGTTAATTTCCAAACACAACCTAATTGAATTTGGTGATCTGAACCTAACATTAATGTTAGCGGAGGAATTGGGTTTTGTACTTTGAGTGTTGTTAAAATGTTGAAGCTATCAGTCACCTGTTTATAACAGCGAAATAATTTGAATATTTTTTTCATTAGTATTTGAGATTCATTTTTATTTGTCCAATTTTATTTTGTTCGCTGTTAATAACAACGAATAAATAAATTAGACTTTTTTTTACCAGTCCTCTTGTTCGCTGTTAATAACAGCGAATAAATTACTTAGATATTTTTTTACCAGTCCTCTTGTTCGCTGTTATCAATAGCGAACAAACCAAACTAAGCTCTGGGATAAAAGTGCCTACTTTGGGGAATAGTTTAAAACATTATCTATTATTTGACTTTTTTTTATATTATTTTGATTATTTAGTTCAAATTTAATTTTTCGTGTTTGGAGTGGATCCAGCCAGACTACGACCCAAACCGATTATTTATTTTTTTTTTTGGAAATCAAACCGATTAATTTTTAATGGATTTAAACCCAAATTGAAACCTTAAGGGACTAAATAATCAAAAGCAACCTAAAAAAAATTCTTTTTTACGGAATTATTTATTAAGAAAAATTGAAAAGCTTAATACAAAGGGCTTGGTCACGGGCATGTGCCGCAATTTCTCTCAAAGTGTAACCAATAAATTGAAACGAAAGAGTACAATTTTTTGAGTTCACCCACTTGTTCACCAGGTTCCCGAAATGGATCACTTCAGAAAAATAATGCTAGAGTTCTGTTTATTATTTCAGTACAACAATGCTATGATTATGAATTATGATATGATAAACAACTACACTAGTGTTTCATTTGCTTGAACGAAATTTGTGATTAAGCACCATTTACCCTATGAAACCTTCAAAAGCTCATGGAATGCTTCTTGGGGTACATCGACAGAACCAACACGCTTCATACGTTTCTTTCCTTCCTTCTGCTTTTCTAACAACTTCCTCTTTCGTGTAACATCACCACCATAACATTTAGCAAGAACATTCTTCCTCATTGCAGTAATTCTGAATCAGTAACAATTTAAGACATAAATATACGAAAATCAGTTTATGTGTAAGAGTAATGAAACTGCTGAAAATGAAATGGGTTGCTGTTGAATGATGGCACCATAAAGTTTATAAGAAACATGAAAACTTCATTTTGCCAATAAATAACAATGTTCGATAATTTTCTATTGGCAGCTATTTTTTTTCGTCAATGTCCAAACAAAGTATAACTATACAATATTTTTCAATATTGTTATCTGAAAGAAAATTCGGTCTGGAAAAGGGAGTGCGAATGGAAATGGGAACTCGGAATGAATCTAAGAGGGACTTCAGAACCATAGGTTATAGGGTACATATACATTGATGTAGGGAAAAAAATTAGTGAGAGGAGAAAATTTTTATTTCTTATTTTCGTGCTTGATAAAATTTTTAAGCGCACTTTTTCCGTTTCCTAGGATTTATCATTATGATTTCCCTCCCTTATCTTTCCGTAAAATGGAGGCAATAAAGCCATTAGTTATATTGGTTGAAGGTATGCCAAGCCAAGAAGACACCTTGAACGATTTAGTTCCCGCTCCCTGGTGATCTTTCGAGACAAGTATGCCTCACATTCCAGGTAACACTCAAGTACAGAAGCTTATACATTTTAAATAAGATAAGATAAGATGACAAGGAGAAAAAGGCCAGTCACTAAACGTATAAGCGATGTAGCCATACTACTGTATATATTTCAATTTTTTATTGGTTAATAATAAGATGATACAAAATAGTCTGACAAATAACCAAACGACAAGTAGACAAATTATAATTTGCTATTAAATCAAAGAAATATAGAGCTTACGTCTCTCTTGCCACAACCTTTGATCCTATTGCAGCTTGAATTGTTATTTCAAACATTTGCCTGTTCACCAAGACAGCATCAAAGTCCATAAGATAGAGAAAGTTATTCCGAACAATACGTTTCAACTAAAACATGATAAACCTGTCTATGACTTGCTTCAGCTTGTCTACTAATAGCCGACCAACACGCTGAGCCTTCAAATTATGGACAATGGTTGCCATTGCATCAACCGATTGTCCATTTAAAAGAATATCCAGTTTAACCAAATCCGATGCTTGATACCTGACAACACAGAAAAGTCCGATGAACAAGACAGACCCATCAAATGAAAGAAACCAACATACAGATGACATCTTACTCTGAATCTTCATAGTCGAACGAAGCATATCCTGAAGTAATGCTTTTTAGTTGATCGTAAAAATCAACAACGATTTCCCGCAAGGGTAACTGATACTTCATTAAAGCTCTCTGACTGCCCGAAATAGCAAACAAAACGTGTTTAAAATGACATTGCAATTATATATATATATATATATATATATATATATATATATATATATATATATATATATATATATATATATATATATATATATATATATATAGGGTCAAGTTCCAGTGAGAACCAACCTTATATGAGAACCGTGAGAACCAATCGCCTTGATAAAAATGTGTTACTTTTATATAGAAAATGTGTTACTTTTGAATAAAAAAATATTACTTTTGTTCTAAAAAAAAAGATGTTACTTTTTAGTATAAAAAGTGTTACTTTCAGAAAAAAATATTTTTTTTCAAAAAATAAATCAACACATTTTTTTCGAAAAGTAACACATTTTTATGTAAAAAGTAACACTTTTTTCTGTGTTTTTTTCAGAAATTTTTTCTTAAAGTAACGCTTTTTTGCCCAATAGTATCATAAAATACAGTAACATCTTTTTGGCCATAAGTAACACCTTTTTAGTAAAAAGTAACACTTTTTTGTAAGGTTGATTGGTTCTCACGGTTCTCATATAAGGATGATTCTCACTGGAACTTCTTCCTATATATATATATATATATATATATATATATATATATATATATATATATATATATATATATATATATATATATATATATATATACAAAGAGAGAAAGAGAGAGAGAGAGAGAGAGAGAGAGAGAGAGGGGATCTAATAGGAAGGGATTTTAAAATAAGAAGGATAGGAAGAAATCATCAATTAGATCTTAGATCAATGGTCCATCTTGCACGCGGTTCAGAACTGAAAATAAATTGTTATGTTTTCTTAATTTATATGTGATGCTTTCTGTATAAACATGTGTCACTTCAAAAGTGAGATGCTTTCTAAATCAATATCTGATGTTTTCTTCATAGACATGTGTTACTAGATCTTCTGCTATGATAGCTTTTTTTAAACCGCTAGATCTTAATCAACCAATGGTAGCTACTCCTTCCTATCCTTCCTATTTTCACACCCCTTCTTATTGGATCTCTATCCTATATATGTGTGTGTATGTATATATGTATATGTATATATATACACACACACACACTAACACACATATATATAAACACATACACACACACATATATATATATATATAGGGTCAAGTTCCAGTGAGAATCAAGTTTATATGAGAACCGTGAGAACCAATCTACATGATAAAAAAAACTGTAACTTTTTAACAAAAAATGTGTTAGTTTTGGGCAAGAAAATGTTACTTTTCTTAAACAGAAAATGTGAGTTTTGTTCAAAATTTTTTTTTGAAAGTAACATTTTTTTGGCGAAAAGTGTCATCTTTTTTTAACAAAAAAAGTAACACTTTTTTGCCTTAAAGTAACACATTTGTAATAGAAAAGTAAAGCTTTTTTGTCAAAGAGATTGGCTCTCACGGTTCTCATATAAGGATGGTTCTCACTGGAACTTCTTCCTATATATATATATATATATATATATATATATATATATATATATATATATATATATATATATATATATATATATAGGGTAAGGATCAAGTGAAAACACTTAAAGCGGTGAAAACTGAAAACCAGACAGAGGTATACATATTATAGCAAAAGGGGTACATATTATCTTATAAGGTGTACATATTTTTTGTTAAGAAAAAAGTTCATATTATTTATAAAAATGCCATCAGAATATATACCCCTTTTAAGCATATATGTACACTATCTAGCAAATGTCTAATTATTTACAAAACTGCCACCCAAATATGTACTCTATTTGACCTTTTATGTACCCCTGTTTTATATATATATATATATATATATATATATATATATATATATATATATATATATATATATATATATATATATATATATATATATATATATATATATATTCCACATGAAAATCAAGTATCACTTTGGGCTCATCAAAATCAAAAGGCCTGCTAAAAGGTTTTTGTTTTTAAAGAGCATTGGTTTCCCATTATTATAAGCACTTTACAGTTATCGTTATTCCAAAGTTAAAGGAAGACTTTCTTCACCTCATAATCCGATGATGAAAAAATACTTATATTGCTATCAAAAAGTAAAACATAGCCCACCTATAGCTTTAACAACGTGCTTAACATTATAAAGCAACAGGAAAATGAGTCACAGGGGACAAGTAGAGGCATCTGTAAGCAGGCCCATACAGCAGACCATTAGTCAGAATCATAATAATCATATTTTTCATTGACATTGATGCTTAAAGAAATAGAAGTTTGAAAAAGAAATCCAGAGAAGAATCCTATAATAAAAAAGATACAGTACAGTGTCTGTAATCACTGAAATAAGAACATTTTCTCGAATTTGATGTTTAAATCCAACAATTTTAATTAGAAGACATTTTTCTTTTTGTTTATTCAGCTTGAATGTAATTTTGTTCCAAGCGTGTCTGCCTCCATGCCGACAGCAGGTTAAGTGTTGCTCCAAAAGGAGGATACATTAAAACATTAATGATAGGTTGCTATGCCAGTAAGTAAGATGCAGTTTCCCATTGCCTTAGCAGTCTACTAGATAATCCCCATGCGATGCATGGTGTTAAAGCAAGTGACAGTATTCATGACTTGGACGTTAACTTTGAACACTTAATCGAACATGCTTTGTCTTGTACTTTGGAGAAGGACAGAAGAGCTCGCTCGACCCACAAAGTTTAAAGTTTAAAGTTTGGAACGTTTGATGAGGCGTTATTTCATCAAGGCAACAACGTGTGAAGGACAGAAGAGCTCGCTCGACCCACAAAGGGGCCGCTCGACCAGGTCGAGCGAGTAAGCGGAAGTCGAGCGGTGAGTCAGACAGCAGGCAGTAACTTTCTGGAAGGTTGGCTCGACCCAATTTTGGTCGAGCGAAGCAGTCAGAAGGCACATTGAATTCCGTTTTGGTCAGAATTCTTGTGTAGTCATTGAATAGGTGCATTACTTCTTTGTTTAATGTAATGTTTATTGTGTAGTTTATTACCATGCTTTATTGTAGAGTTAATTAGCATGTTAATTAGGGAGTTACATGTGCTTTATGGTGAGTAGTTGAGAGGTTCTAAGAATGATACTCACCTTCCACTATAAAAGGGAGTATCATTCATAGAACAAAATACACCACAAACACACTTGTTGAGAGGGCTTTAGCATTGTAAGAAACTTGAGAGTGTTCTATCATTGCTTTAGTATTTTGAAGATCTTAAGAGGTTGTTCTTAAGATAGAGAGGTTTATTATAAGTGTATTGTTGAATCATTATAATAAACAACTTTTGAGGGGGAGGTATCAAAGATACCTCATAAACACTTGTGTTCATCTTTGCTCTAATTTTCATTTGTGTTTCTCTTGTTGAATCTCGCTTTGCACCGTTTCTTTCACATGGTTTTTCATTTTATTGTGTTTTATAATATTTAAAAAATAAAGAAAATAAATTATAAATTATTGATTTTTCATTTTCAATGAATTAATAATTGCATATAATAGCTAATATTTGATTCAATTTTAATTTTACAAATACAATTTTATAGTACAATGTTAAATAATGTTATTTTGATATTATTTTACTATTTACCAAGTAAGCATAACAAAGTATGTTTAAAATAAATTTTAATATTTAATTTATAAATTATTTTGAACATATATTGCAATATTAAATCAAATGAATAATTTAAATAATAATATAAATATAAAATTAAAATAACTTGTCTTATATGAGACTATCTCAATGTTGAGTTAGATCCATATAATTAGCTCAATTATCTTATTAATCATTATAAGTTTGTAAATGGCAGTTTAAAATTAATGAAAAATAGATTATATTTACCAATTTCATTAATGCATTTACATATATTGATTATGTAACCCAATTTCCAATGTATTGATTATTATAATATATATTCATATAAGGATTAATTAACATATTAGGATGACATTTCAATGGAGGGAAAATTTTAATTCACAAAGTGACACCTCATTAGTTTTTGGGTTAGATGATGTAAGTGTGTTTTGTTTTAGTTATAGGTATAGATAGATGTACCCCTCCCCTTGAGCGAAGCATGCTTTTTTAAAAATAAAATTGTGTAATTTTGACCCAAATGACTAGGAAAAACAATGACTAGAATACTTTTAAGCTCCAACAGCTATAGAACTAATTTATAGCTATTTTATTCCCTTCACACCCCACTAGTGATTCAATTTTGTATTACACTCCAAAAGATCAGATAACTAATGATGTAATAAAAATGTACATAAGACTATAAATAGCCATGTCCATACATGGCAGAGAACCTTTTCCTTCTTTCAGTTCAAAATGAAACAATATCAGTATATATCAGGTTGAGTTTGATTCCATACCCCTTTGTGATGCATGTATTATCTTGTTTCTCAATGGTGCCCAATATCTAGGAAAGTCAAATATGTAAGCAATTTCTAATTTTCTATGCTCCTTTAGATATAATTATCCTAGCCTTATCCAACACAAAGCAACATGAACTTCAATTATAAGAGTATGACATCAATAAGAAAACAAGACTCAACCTACATTAAGATTCAGAAGAGAATGAGCATTACCTGTCAATGAAAGAATACTCCAACTGAACCCCCCTCCGATCAGAGCAAAGGGTGATAACAGACCCAACATACCTTCAAGAAAAGGTAATCCAAGAAGATTAGAACTTCCATAAAGTTGAAAATCATGACGGAAAAAAATGGAGAACTCAAGCACAAGGGTACTCGAGAGCTTACTCACTGGGGATAATAATGGTAGCTACAACAGTAGGTTCCCAACATTTTGTCACTCGTTTTTTAGGATTGGACGGCAAAGAAGCAGGATTCTGAACTTCAACTTTGCTAAATCAGTAGCCAACACACAGATAATTTATATCAAAGCCTCCTCTATGCTTAATTCAGATATGAATCACAAATGCAAATTGACTAACCTTCCATCAGAATATTCAAATATATATGGCACAGTTGGAACAGTGGATATTATTCGAGCTCCATATTCCTATTTGATCATAAACAAAAGGAAGCATCAAGTATAGTTCAAATTTTAGAGTACAACCTCATCATCAGCTCCTAACAATATTTAAAAATTAATTTGCAACCAAAGCCTAAAACTGTAGTCATGTATACTAATTGGCTTTCTCTGAAGGATTATAAAGGAGGGAGATGAAGGGGTGGATTATCCAAAGGAGGAGGAATAGGAAACCAAAGGGAGAGAGCTGAAGGGATGAATTCTTTGACATTTTCTGATAAAAAATCTCTCCAGCAATGGAAGGATTGGAAAGAAATCATCTTCACTATTCCATCCCCTCCTTTTTGTTCCTATACTTCTTCCATACATAGTCAGTGATAAGGATTCCAGCCTATAAATATACCCACCTTGCCTTTTCACAACAAAAGAGAAATGGGCACTAATTTCCTTGTTTCTTTTTCCAAGTATACCAATTACTTTTGCTGTCCTATTCTTGATTCTAGCATGTATAGTATATCAAGTGATTTTTGTTATCTTTGATTATATTGAAAGTCAAACTTAAAAGTAGACAGTTCTCACTTCTCACATACCCAAAAAAAAAAATTAATTCAAGTGATGCAATTCAAGAAGTGATGCAATTCAAGTGATGCAATTTGTAATAGAGGTGAGATTTTAATAGGTCCTAGCCCATAAATGATGGAAAGGAAGATGTTTCCTGTGACAAAGATGGTAAAAACCATACGTCTACAAGGCATTGGATAATGCTATCTATTTTTTTTCTGCAACTAATTTAGATTCTATCTCCCCTTCATGAATTCAGGTCTGTCATTTCAAGTTTGTACAACCCTAGATAAACCAGTGACCAAATAACCCACCAAGATCTTATATATTTGATTACCTTCAGGCTGTACAGTAATAACTTATACCTGCTCGAGGCGCTGATGAAAAACATCCATATGAAGCAAACCTAAGAAACCACACCTGTAAGGTAATTAACAAATCCAAAATTAACATGAATTTGGGGTACCTACAGATCACATGCCAGAAAAAGTGTTTGCATCCATAGATGAATACCTAAAACCTAAACCAAGAGCTGTGCTAGTTTCTTTTGAAACACAAACACTGGCATCATTGCACGTAAGCCTCTCGATTGCGTGATTAAGTGCTTCAAAATCTGATCCATCAGCTGGATACATACCAGAAAACACCATATGTTTTGCAGGTTTAAACCCTGGAAATTTTCATAACACAAACAGAAAAATGTGATTTACGAGAACCAACTGAGTTTCATCAAGACTTCAATACAAAAACAAATTCCCACCTATAGCAATGCAAGTCTACAACCCTCCCCTCATCCTCTCAAACCATGCTCAATCACTAACCAAACACGCAACAGGCCGTAAAAACCGAGGAAAATAAGAAACATCAACCAAGTACAAAAATGGACAAATAGAAAACAGTTTCACATGATTATACCTAAAAGAACACCAACACTATCAATCACAAGGTTTCAAATTATTACTCTCGTATCCTAGTAGAAGTACAGAAACATCAACCAAGTTTTACCCAAATCCGTACCTGGGAGAGGCTCCACAACCGAGCGGACATGAAAAAGGGTATCTCCGACACGTGCCTCTTTGGTTGAACGCATGCCACTAACCATATATCCCACTTGACCAGTCAAAAGAACTCCAGTGGGCACGAGCTCAGGATGCATTATCCCAACATCCGAAACTTCATAACTCTGTCCAGTTGCCACAGATGAAATCCTGTCACCTTTACGTAGTGTGCCATCAACAACAGCTACATGGCATATAACTCCTTTGTATTCATCATAATATGAATCCAATAAAAGCATACGCAAAGGCAAACCAATACTTCCCGGAGGAGGTGGTATTCGTTCAATAACTGCAGGAAGTATGTGCTCAAGACCCTGCCCTGTTTTAGCAGAAGTGAGAAGAGCATCTTTTGGTTCAAGATCAAACATGGACTTAAGCTGGGACATAACACGATCAGGATCAGCAGTAGGTTGATCAATTTTATTTATGACTGGGATTATTGACAAATTTGACTCAAAAGCAAGATAAAAGTTGGCAACAGTTTGTGCTTGGACCCCTTGAGCAGCATCAACAACTAAGAGAGCCCCTTGACAAGCAGCTAAGGAGCGCGATACTTCATAGCTAAAATCAACATGACCAGGCGTATCAATCAAATTAAGTAAAAACATTGAGGAGTCCTCTATAGTGCCACTAGTTGCTAACAGAGGGTTGTTCCTGTAGAACATAGTTGCAGTCTGAGCTTTAACAGTAATCCCTCTTTCTCTTTCCACCTAATACAAGACAAATTTAAAAGCACCATAAGCTATAAGAACCAGGAAAGAGTGAGAAGAAAGTAAAAGAACATGACAAAGAAGCCATTTTATCAAAAGCAATACATGCATTCTATTTAATACATTTAAATTTGCGAAATACAAATGACAAGCACATAATGATTAGATTGACAGCAACATCACACCAAGAAGGAACATTTGATTTGCGTTACCAAACAAAGACGCTCTATTCGAAATCCCATTTAGCAGCAAAATATACAATTATCTTCCAAAAGTGATACCCCCTAACAATCCAGTAACAAGAGTACCTGATCATGATAGCTAGCTTCCTGCATGGAGCAGCTATCTATAGCAGAATACAGAAGAGAGAAGGATAGAGGAGGAAAAGTGTTTGCATATATTTATGAATCAATGTATGTACAGTATATCAGCTTGTTTATAGTATGCTGATCTCACAAACCCACAATTCTGTTGTAACAGAATATTACAAGTCAAATTCTTTTCTCGCCAAGAGTAGCTAACAACTTCGAACTACCTTTCTAACAAATCCTATACCATTTTCTCAAAATCAAACTTGCTCTCAACTTTTTAGTTGTCAATGAAACAATCACGAGATTGACGATGGAGATCACCAGCATTAACTAAAAAGGCTATTTCACTGTGCGAGTTCTCCTATCCAAGATGGCTTGACGAGATAATGTAGATCAGTGTTGATATTCCATGGAGCCATGAGAGAATGTGGACTACTTGAGAAAGAGGTCCAAGGAAAGGCTTGCACATGACATACAAGATGGACTTTCATTTCGACTGGCATCTGTAATTTGTAAGCTACCTTCCCTACAAGAGCAATGTCAAAGTTCATAGGAAATGAAGGTACAGACCAACTATTAATAGCATTAGTTTTGAAAGGATTTGTCTCACCCCTTGAGCTGAAATAAAGAGGCCTAGGTAATAGAAATTCACAAAAAACAATAAGAAAATCACATCAAGAATTAACATGGTTCACTATCAACGCGATAGCTAGGGGCACCGAGAAATAATGTTTCACTATTAAAACCGGAGATTACAAAAATGAATCTTAGAAAAAACCCTCTAATGGCGGCTCACTTTTCTCACTTGTGTAAATTTTATACTCTAACCCTAATCATAAGAGGGGTTTATATAGTAACCTCTTATAGAAAGAAATTAGATTAAACTTATCACAAAGCCCGACTCAAGAAGACAAAACTGCCATTACATACACGCACAATAAG
Source organism: Amaranthus palmeri (assembly GCA_019776075.1). NCBI lineage: Eukaryota > Viridiplantae > Streptophyta > Magnoliopsida > Caryophyllales > Amaranthaceae > Amaranthus > Amaranthus palmeri. The sequence goes on from JAAKBH010000182.1 coordinate 27,837, forward strand.
CCGAGTCGACTTTTGTGCCATTCCAACCCAAGTCGAGTCGGCTTCTAATTCTGGACAAAACTCTAAAGATTAGAAGCCAACGCCGATACGGTGTTTCCCTCAACAACAATAAAGTTGAGTCGTCTTTTGGTGCTGCAAAACGTCGAGACTTCAGAGTCTAACGTCGACTCGTCTTCACCTAAACTCCCATCAACGCCGACTCGGTGTTGGCCACTGGAATATGCCCATCTTGATTCATCTTGTCCAGTGTCTTAGACTCGGCCCGATTCACGAAAACACCAACAATCTCCACCTTGACGAGAGCTTGTATTCAACAATGTACCCATCAAATTGCACAGCGAACAAATCATCTTCAGCCTTTGTCGATGCATAAACTACGCATCTGAATAAGTCTCCAACCAAGACTCCCAACAAGTCTCCAAACAAGACTTATCACTACTTGTCTTCAAGTAACAACTATTTTTATTATCTAATTATTCTAATATTTACTTTAACATTATTTTAGAATAAAGTTTAATAAAATAATTAAAATCTTATATGTTAATTGTACCCATCCTTCCGGAGTCACCTTAGGTAGCGTTCCGCATTCCTGTTTCTGTCCCATATCCCGAACCATATTGCGTTCCAGGTAACATAGCACTAGACTTAACAGAACCGACCAATGCTAAGTCTTCCTCTAAATCATAGTTCTTAATCTATTTACTTTTAACTATAGTGGTTTGAGATTTATTCTTTAATTCAGAACATATAGCCTTAAAACATATTGGTTCCCTACAATAATAAGAGGTTTTATTCCTAGTGTTGCAAGACCCATTCGTACTATTACCAGTACCCAACGCAACATTGTTGCCATTATTAGACCCCCTTTTCTTTTTAAAGTTTCTCCCTGATCTAAGTATTTATCAAGTAACCCACTACCATTGTCCACGTTATCATTTATCGCCTTTTGACGCAATTCGCTAATATAACGTGTTGTCTTTACTTCTTTTAGGGCTTGCTTGGGTTGAGTATAAATATTTAAGGGATAAATAAAAGTCAAAGTGAGAAAACATATTTAATTAGATAGAAGATTATGAAATTTGATTCTTAGAGAAGTGGAATAATGGTTAGAAACTAACGAAAAAGGGGGTCAATTAGCAATTAGTTCCCTTATTTTGAGGTATAAATTTACTCTAGGGGAGGGTGGGGTAATACTTTTCCTCCAAATATAGGGAAATCACCCGCATTTTTCATTCAATTTTTTTTGTTTACATTCATTCTACCTCTTTCAAAGTTATTTTAATTACTTCATTTGCATATCTACTTGCTTTTATTATATACATTCGACTTTTTAACCCACTTAAATATTCACGCACAATCCAAGAGAGCCCTTAGAGTCAACAACTCTACCAACTACAAATGATTCCACAAAATTCTCATAGCTAGAAGCTAAAGACACAAGTTGAAATAATGCAACATCTTAATCATCTATTTTAACATCTAAATTACGCGAATCTAGTAAGATAAAAATAAGATTCTCTAGAGGTTTCCTTAATGACGTACCTTATTACATCCGAAGGCTAAAAAAACCATTGTTTCTGTAGCAGTTTGTTGGTTAAAGATTTAGTTATGTACAATGACTCCGATTTGACCCACAAAATCGTCTCCTGAATAGCTACCTCTGATGATCAAGATGGTAGAATATGTCTTCTCTTCCATAGCTTCTAACTGGTTGTCAGTTAATCCGTCTCTAGATCCCGATGTAGACACGGAGCTCTTTAGGATCAACGGAGAACTGTTGTTGTTTAAACAACGTCTTCATCTTAATCTACCATAGCCTGAAACTAATCTTCCCGGTAAACTTCTCTTTTTTATTGTAGAATTTCCGGCCATTGTTTCCCCCTAAAACACTCCTAGGTTGAAACTTGTACTTTTGACGCCAATTGTTGTGCGGACAACGAAAGCAATTACCAAATATACAAATCAAAGAAACAAGTGAAATTCACAAATAACAATAAGGAAATCACATCAAGAATTAACGTGGTTTACTATCAATGCGATAGCTACGTCCACGGGCACCGAGAAACAAAGTTTCACCATAAAACCCGGAGATTACAAAGATCTTAGAAAAAACTCTCTAAAAGCAACTCACTTCTCACACTTGTGTAAATTGTATACCCTAACCCTAATTACAAGAGGGTTTTACATAGTAATCCTCCCATAGAAAGAAGTTAGGTTAAACTAATCACAAAGCTCGGCTCAAGAAGACGAAACTACCATCACACGCATAATAAGCCGAGTCGACTTTTGGGCCATCCCAACCCAAGCCCAGTCGGCTTCTGATTCTAGACAAAACTCCAAAGATCGAAAGCTAATGCCGATTCAACATTTCTCTCAACACCAACAAAGTCGAATTGGCTTAGGTGCTGGAAGACATCAAGACTTAAAGAGTCTTATGCCGACTGATCCTCACTTAGCCTCCCACCAACAGCGAATTGGCGTTGGCCACTGGAACACGCCCATCTTTTTCCCCCATGTCTTGACTCAGTTTGTATCACCAAAACACCAATAATGTTAAATGTGTTTTGCTATAGACCAACAAATCATCAAAAAACACATTTCCTGAGTAACAATTGGATGCTTTGCTTATCCATTTTTAAAATCTAGCTAAAGCATTAGTCAAGCAAAAGGGCATGATATGGGAAATTCATCTTTGACAGTTGGTGCATTGAGTTGTTTATAGTCTATGCAAAGCCTCTAATACCATCTTTCTTATCCACCAATACGATAGGGGAAGCATATGAACTAAGTGAAGTGTTATATGACCCCCTTGTACATCATTGTAGAAATATTTCTATGATATTCCTTTGTCTGAGGGAACATCTATTAGAGTGCACATTGATAGTTCTAGAGCCAACTTTGATAGGGATTTTGTGATCAAAAGGACCACTAGCAGGAGGCTAGGTACAAAGACCATGTGATATTGGTTTTGTAAAGCAACAATTTAGTATGAATCATAGTGGTTTTACTTGAATAAAACTTCAAAAAAGAAAGTTTATCTAGATGGCAGTCAGAATCTATTTGCATCAAACAAAAATTGCACACCTTCTATCATAAAAACTTCATTAGGTTTCCCTTCAATCAGTCTCCCTTTATCTGGGATAATTCCCTTAAATGTCATCAAGGAACCTCTAAGGTTAAAAGCATCAACATTTCTTAAAAAAAAAAATCGTTTATCCCCTAGTGGTTTAAGCTACGGCACACCTAAGACCACGTCACAACTTCGAAGAGGAATACACATAACATTAGTTTGGAAAGAGTGATTATTAGCCATAATCCACTCAAAATTTTTAAAACCTATGTGCACAAGAATATGATTTCCATCAGCTACTGTTACTTTTAATGGTGTGATCTTTACTAAACACATCACAATGATTTGGCAAACTCTTCATCTAAGAAATTATGAGTGCTACCTGAATCTACTAAGATATGAACAGATTTCTTCTTCACAAACTCTTCATTGTATTACGTTGATCCCAGTTAAGGCATGTAAACTTGTACAAGGATCCCCCCATGCTCATCACACACACTGCCATTACCACTTCTGATTCAGTCCAAAAATCCAAAAACTGTGAATGACACTCACTGTACTAAAAAATCAAATTGTCTGCAATCATTCCACTTAATTTATAATCAAAAAGCACCAGAATTTAGATCACACAATGACAGTTGCGAAGCTTAAATTACAACATTTAGCATGTAAAAACACATCACCAACTGATGCAATCCTTCATAACAAGAAAACCCAATCAAAAACTAGAATACTTCAATAAAATATTTAGAAAAATTCGAAAGCAAATAACAGAAGCGATAAAACAGGAAGAAGAAGGTGACCTAATACCTGGAGTTTGTCAAGGTACTGAGGCTGACCATGGCCCTTCTTAATAGTGCCAGTAAGCTCCAACAAACGGTCAGCAAGTGTAGATTTTCCATGATCAACATGGGCAATAATGGAGAAATTACGGATTCTTTCAGGTGGGAATTTGCTCAAATCAACATCATTCTCTTTTTGGGCATTCCGAGATTTCGAACAAAATGAACTCCAATTAAAATTGTACTCAGCCTCACAATTTGAACTTGCCCAAAGAGCAAGGTGGCTATTTAATGATGGAATTTGTCTGATTAATTTTCGACTTCTTGAGAGTCTACCTAAAAAACCCATTTCCGGATGATTCTTGTTTTGTTACAGTTTACACCAAGGGTTTTAGGGTTTTGGTAATAACATGGCGCCCAAATTTCACTAAGAATGCGATTGAACAAAATCAAAAGACCATTGTTCGGATTTTTTAAAGGAAAAAGAAACCAAAAAACTCGCATTTGATCCGGTTTTATGGGTGCTACTCCCCCTTGTTTTCTAAATTCTATCTCATTTTTTTATAAATAATACTACCTCCAATTCATTTTACTTGTCCAATTTGTTTTTTCACGGAGAATAAGAGTGGGTGGTAGTGGGGTATTTTAAGTGATTATAATAATTGAAAAGGTGGTAGTGAGGTATTTTAAGTGAATATAATAATTCAAAAGGTGGTAGTGGAGTATTTTAAGTGATTATTATAACTAAAAAGGTTGTAGGTGGGGTATTATTAAATTATATAAGTTGGGGTAGTTGGGGGTGTTTAGGTAAAATCTTTGTCAAAAATAGAAAGTGAACAAGTAAAGAGACTTTACCAAATAAGGAAAGTGGACAAGTAAAATGAATCGAAGAGAGTATAATATAATGAAGTATATATATTACGTGGTAACATTAAAATACTAGGTTTTTCACGTGGTAATATTAAGGTATTGGGTTTTTCCCATAGTAACTAAATTTTTGAAAAATTCACCGTGATAACTTTTGAGATTTATTAAATTCTTCTCTGTGTCCTGTTTACATAGAAAACGTTTGAATATGTTAATAAGCTTAAACCTTGTTGTACGCCTATTCGTTTCACAAGATCAAATTGCATTAGTTTCATAATTTGATAGTAGAAGAGAATTTAAAACAACTAGGGTTTAAATTTGGGAGAAAAGATGATATTTGGAGGAAATATGGTAGAGTAAGGATTTATGTTTTAGGGGAAATTTATAAAACTGATGCAATTTGATCTCGTGAAACGATAAATAGGTGTACAACAAGGTTTAGCTTTGTAATTAACATTTTCTGGGTAAAAAGGTCGCAAAGAAAGAATTTGGTGAATCTCAAGATTACCGCGTAGATTTTTAAAGAGCTTTGGTTACCACGTGGAAAACCAAATAGTTACCACGTGAAATTTCTCATTTTATTTAGTAAAAATTGCCTACAATATTTCCACTTATCGATCATCTAATGTGAATAATTCTTATTATTGATTATTTATAAATAATCCGACTATGGGTGTTCAAAATTGAATACCAGATCGATTCGGATCCGAAAACCCCGATATTCGGTTTTTTGATAGTGAAAATCACTATCCGATTCTGGCTTGAAAAAACCGGATATTCTGTTTAATCCAGATTGGATATTGAATATCTGATTTTCAATTTGTTACTTTTTTTCATTTTTAAACAATTCCCACTTAAATATTTAAGCTCACTTCATTTTTTTTTCCTTTAATCAAGCTTATTTTTAAACTTTCAATACAAATCGTCTTGAAAATATGATTGGATTTTCATAAGTTTAAATTAATTAATAATAAATTAGTTATACAACTTAGTTATAATAAATAATCATACATATTAGTAAATTTAACAACCTAAATTAAAAGCTTTAAAATATATTTAATATATTTTAGAAACAAAAATAAAATATAAAATTGGAAAATCAAATATCCGATTTTGCCGGTATTCTGATCTGAATCCAAATTTGGTATCCAATATAAAAACAAGATATCTGATTTACAAAAAATGAAAAATTTATTCGATATTTAAAACTCGATATACCGGACATTTCGATTTAGATAATTTGGATCAATATTTTTGAACACCCTTAAATCCAACCTTTGTACAATTTTTATGACAGCACCCCTTGCAGCATTTTAATCGACTAGTATCTGTGATACCCCGAAGTTGACTAAAGGATTGATAGACTACTTATATCAACAAGGTGTCTCTTCTTTTCATGGGAGCCTATTTGCAAAAAACTCGACAGTTAAGCGTGCTTGGTGGGGAGTAGTCTTAGGATGGGTGACTTTGTGGGAAATTTTCCTAAGTGATGACAAAGTACGCTGAAAAGACTTGTGTTGGTCTGTGAGGTCAGTCTATAGTCTTCATGAGTAGTCACCAGCAGTCCGATGGGCCGGGGTGTTACAAATGGTATCAGAGCCAACCTGCGACCCTGACTAATCCAAAGGGTTTAGTATACCTAGTAGGCGAAAAGATCTTGGAGACTAGTGAAGTGGTGACTGCGGATATAGAAACTAAAATTTGAGTTTGAGGTAAATGTTTTTTTCGTAATAGGTATAGGCTTTGGTGCATTATGATAAATTGGTGGATTACATAATATAATTTGATGTACATGTTTACATTATTTGAGATGTGTTTTTGAGGATTTAATACTAAGATTTTTGAGCTATTTGATTATGGATTCGGTGATTATATGTGACTTATTATTATTTGACATTACTAATTGAGGAGTTTTATTTATTACATTTTGAGCACTAGTTGTGGGGCCGCGTTCTACGCACGCGGACCTCCAAGGTACACTACTAAACTTGGCGTTAGTAGTTTGCATAAATTAGAGCTTTATGGAAAATAATGTTTCTTAGAAAATAAGTTTAAAATCACTTATTAAATTTTGTAATTCGATACGATATGTTATGAATTTTTTTTGTCAAATAATATTAAACCTTGTTTGTATTTTTTCCTTATACAAATGTTGATTTGAGTAATATTTTTATTAACCATAACATTATTATAAAACAAAATGTTGTAAATACTAATTTCAAGTTTGGTAAACTCAAATTCTAAATTTTATTCAAATACATGATATCCATTATTTTAGTTGAATTGACGTCACTTAGAAAAATATAGTGCTCCTACAATAAGGAAACTCTTTTTCACCATCATAAGCAAAGCTCTTGCTGGATAACTGCGTGTCACATTTTTTTTAGAACCTTATCAAACACTTTTTTTCTTATAACTTAAGTATCTATAGGGCGATCATCCTATCTATACATGAGGGTGATTTGTGGGTGTTATGTAGTACTATTATGTTTACTTACAATGAAAACATTTAAGAGTCATACAACCATTCCACAATTACACTACTGAGTTTGACGTTAATAGTTTGCATAAATTAAAGCTTATGGAAAAATAACATTTTTTAGAAAATAAGTTTAAAATCACTTATTAAGTATTGTAATTCGATACGATATGTTATGAAAATTTCTTTTTTAGAAACTTTAATTTTAAAAATCACACCTTTGGGTTCATTCCCTTTTAAAGATTCCACCTTTCCACTGCATTTTCTTTTAAAGATCCAAATTACCTATAACCGGTTAAACAAGTAAGTTTTCCAATTTCTTTCATTTTCTAATTTTTAAAAATCTCACTGCCTTTCACTTTCCCTTTTTACCACCCCAACCTTCCCAACCTCTACCATTATTATGCCTAAAAGAACTTTTCCTCCCCTTACTACCTACCCTCTTCACCACCACCACCACTTTATATATGCCCTATTCTACAACCCTAACCAACCCCCTCCCTCTAACTGTACTACTTTATTAGACTAGCATCATATAAAGAGTTAGTTTGTACTCTAATTGAAGCTTTCTATTTTTTTAATTATGTTCTTCTCTCCAAAATTACAATCAAAATATATGCAATTAGAATCATAACAATGGAAGAGTAAATGGTTGATTTTTTTTTTCTTTACAAGTTTAGAGGAAATTTTGGGGAAGAAGAGATTTAAACTTTTTTGTTGTTGCAATTGTTAAATGAGAGAAGAAGTAATTAATTTAATTTGTAGTGGTAGATTGACAATGGTGGTGTATTTGCGGTTGTTCGTGTGGTGGTGGGAGGACTGTTTTGTGGTGGTTGATAGTAGTGCGCTATTCAATCCTCTTTCCTATTTGATTTAATTTGTGGGTTGTAATTTCAAGGGTTGGATGGAGGTGTGCTACCCCAAATTGACATTTAAAATGATTGATAGACTACTCATATCAACAAGGTGCATCTTCTTTTCTTGAGAGCTCGTTTGCTAAGAACCCCACAATTAAGCGTGCTTGGTGGGGATCAATCTTAGGATGGGTGACCTCCGGGAAAGTTTTCTTGGGGGCGCACGAGTGAGACAAAAGTGCACTGGAAAGACTTATGTTTGTTTGTGGGGCCAGTCTACAGTCTCCGTGAGTAGTCACCTACGGTCTAAGGGGTCGGGGTGTTACAGGAGGTTTGATGGTGGTGGGATATTTACCCCTTATGTGGTGTGATTGTTTCGGGGACCGGGTAATGGTGTTAGAGGGTTATGGGTTTTCCATCTAGGAGGTGGGTTACGAGTTGCTTTAAGAGAGGAGGTGAGTTATGGGTTATTCTAGAAGATGGGATGGTGGTGAATTTTTGTTGGTAGGAACCCAAAATGATGGGAGTATGGTGGTACTGTTGATTGGAGAGGATAAGAGAAATGGACTGGTGGCAATTGGGGTGGGGAATGATGGTGGCAATTGGGGTGGGGAACGGACGAGATGGTGGTGGCAGTTGGGGTGGGGAGTGGGCGGGATGGTGTTGGCAGTCGAGGTGTGGAGTGTAGGCAGAGTAGTGGTAGTTGGGAATTTTTATTTAAATGAAAATATAATAGCCAATTATTTGGTGACACGTGTCACAAAGGTTTTTTTAAAAAGTAAACCTACTACCCCAGGTTAATGCAACCTGGAAGTACTTTAAAAGAAAATTGGGTGCAAAGGTCGGATTTTCAAAAATAATTGAAAGGTGGGATTTTTAAAACAGAACCACCCAAAGGTGAGATTTTTAAAATTAAAACTTCCGATTTTTTTGTCAATTAATATTAAACCTTGTTGTATTTTTTCCTGATAAAACGTTGATTTGAGTACAATATCAGTAGTAACCATACCAATTATCATAAACAAAATATTATAAATACTAATTTCAAGTTTCGTAAAATGAAATTATAAATTCTACTCAAATCTAGTTATCCATTATTTTAGTTGAACTGACGTCATCTAGAACAACGTAGTTCTCCTACAATAAGGAAAATCTTTCCACCATCATAAGCAAAGCTCTTGCTGGACAACTCAAAGTCACATGTTTTTGGAATCCTATCAAGCACTACCCTCAAGACACACTGTTGAGTTTGACGTTAGTAGTTTGCATAAATTAGATTTTATGAGAAAATAACGATTGAGAAAAAAAAGTTTTAAATTATTTATTAACTATTGTAAACCGATATGATATATTATGAAAAAAGTACTTTTTGTCAATTAATAGCTATATTCTTCTCTTTGCGAGAATAAAATATTTCTTGCATTATTCTAACACTATTCAACTTATGAAACTTTTCACCTATTATTATAGTTAAATGCATAGATCAAACCCAACAATTTGTTTTACTAACACTCAAATATAAAATTCAAACAACAAATGATTAAATAATTAATTAAAAGATAAACGCTCATGTGAAATACTTCACCTAGTACAAATGTCAAAAACCCACAAAAAAATTAAAGCCCAAGTTACCCTGTTGAGTTTAACGTCAGTAGTAAGCATAAATTAGATTTTATAAAAAAAAACGAACGATTAGAAGAAAATAAATTTTAAACTACTTACTATTAATTATTGTAATATGATATGATATATTATGGAAAGAAAGTATTTTTTTTTTCAATTAATAATTGTATTATTATCATTATGGTAATTTTACCATTTTGTTAAAACCATTACTGAATTTCAACTGTCAAAAAATATTCATTAAATTTCTCTGTATGCTAATATTAAAATAACATTCGAAAGGTTTGCACGAGAGGTGTGTGCATATCGAGATGAAGATAATTGTAATAAGCTCCGGAAGAGAGATGCCCGCGCATTCATAGTGATATTGAAGATACATCAAGTATTCTTAGGACACTTGAAACTTGTCTTATGAAGTTGTTTAAACTCTTTGTCGTGAAATACGCACGCGTATGCCCAAGACGCACTGTTGAGTTTGACGTTTGTAGTTTGCATAAATAAGATTTTTATTAAAAAATAACGGTTGTGAAAAAATAAGTTTAATATTACTTATTAAGTATTGTAATTCAATTATGATATATTATGAAAAAAAATATTTTTGTCAATTAATAGTTATATTGTTCTCATTAAGAGGAAAAAGTATTTCTTGCCAGTCTAACACTTCTTTCATGCATTTCTTTTTCCTTCTTCTCCATCTTTCTTCGATCATAGTCCTCTAGCTCCGTTCCCGCCTTCCTCCTTTCTTGATCAATATTTTCCTTCTTTTCTCATGCCTCCTGGGTGAATCTTCTACGTTGTCATGCCTTCTCCCTTTACTATCTTCTTCCTTAAGCCTCTCCCTAACTTTACTGAATTTCCGACCCCTTGTACGAAACCAAAACCGTAAAGAACAGGAGAAAATTCGGGGGTTACATAAGGAAAATAATTTAATTAAACGCTAAAGATTAGTTTTAAAAAGGTGAGTGGAAATTTCAGCAGCATCTGCCCTGAAATTGTGCGCCTTTGTAGAAAAACAAAAGTTATTTAGAATTTCATAAAATAAAGGCATCAACGGCCTATCAAAACTATGTCAAGGCGGAATTATTCATCGTCGGCTTTTCAAATCAACATGCCAAGCATGGATCATGGTTCCGTGTCGACGCTTGCGTTTAGAATGACTTAGCTCTTTAAAACCATGCAAGTTATAAACTACACAGTGGAGATAACTTATACAAAAAGGAGGACATATGCCTCAAGCCAAAAACATAAACAAATATAAATGCAAAGAAACTACATGTAGCGTCGAAAACAATATATAACATTGCATGCTTCAAGGTTCTCACTCATTCCTCCCGTATGCAATGTATAGAAGCTCCATCACCTGTAATGTCTATCTATGAAGTCCCCGCTGCTCAACGTAAGATCATAAATCAACGCGTCATAGCAGGGCAATCAAAGACGAGCCATCAACAAAGAAAACAAACAGTACACGTTAGTACGTAACATCATATCATAATAAGGCATAATTTGCATCAATAGAATATGTCACAATATGAGGGTGATTTCACAACACTCCAAGAGTCAATCATAATCACTAAACATCACTTCCTACTTCTCACTGTCATTTCCGTCTTCTTTACATCTTTTCGACTTCATAACTTCTCGGTATCACTTAAATCAAAAGCTTAACCACTTTCAAATATCTACATATATATGTGACTAGAGGCCAGCAATTGGGGTTTGCAAGACCCACATGACAACACCTCAACCAAAGGGCGGTGACGGACCATACCGGCGCCCAATGGTAAAGTATGAACATACCCCCGTACAACGACCATATATAGATGATCCTACCTCCGGGAACTAAAGCCACTGGGGTACCAATCCAGTGGAGCTAGCATACCTAAATGTATGTGACTAGAGGTCACCATAGGGTTTGTAAGGCCCACATGCCAACACCTCAACCAAGGGCGGTGACGGGCCATACCGGCGCCCAATGGTAAAGTATGAACATACCCCCGTACAACGACCATATGTAGATGGTCCTACCTCCGGGAACTAAATCCACTAAGGTACCCTAACCAGGGGAGCCACAATAATCGAACAAATCTGATATCTCCTCAATAAGGGCACTTATTCGCATTACAACCAACAACTTTCTTACTTCATCATCAAGGGACTCCTTCCCATTACAACCCACAACTTTCTTAATCCATCACTAAGGGACTCATTCCCATTTAAACTTAAGTAAGTCAAACTCATCAATAAAGAATCATTCCCATTCAAACTAGCAATAATTAATCTCATCAATAAGAAAACCGTTCACATTCAAACTAACTATAAAAAATACCATTAATAAGGGACTCGCTCCCTTTCAAAGAAATCATTAACATTCTTACTAACAAGGGAATCGTTCTCATTCTAAATCATTATCAACATTTAGCATACGAGTATCGCTCTCTATCAGTAAATTTGAAAATCATATAATCAACAACTTCGATATATATTTCATTTCGACGATGATTCATAGATAGTGTACGACATATGTTTCAAAATAGATCAATATATATATATATATATATATATATATATATATATATATATATATATATATATATATATATATATATATATATATATATATATATATATATATATATATATATATATATATATATATATATATATATATGCAATACAAGAGGCATGTAAGGGTTAATTACTGCATGTACGTACATGTAAACGTCATTGCACGACTATAAGTCACAAAAATCACCCAATTAAAGTTCTACCTTCCTCTTATGAATTGGGCACAAAGAGTGAGACTAAGAAGTGGACTAAGAGATGGTGGTCCTTGTGGTGGTGGGTCACGTGTGTGGTGGTGGACCACAATTGGTGGTTGTGTGAGCAGCCTCCACAGCTGGAGGAGGAACAAAACGCAGCAGAGCTGCTCTTAGGAAGGCCTACAACAGTCTGCTGCTAGAGTAGGGTGGACGACTTCTTCTGGTGGGGTCGTGGTGGCGCTGGGCTGCTGTCGGCCGCCAGTTGTTGGTGAGGGGAGAGGGACGTGAGGAGGAGAGGGAAAATAAGGATGGGAGTGACGGCTACTCCTTTGAACAATTAGGGTTTCATGGCTTTTTATCCTCCTTATTATTAATATATTTATTTATTTATTTATTTATTTGTCGTTAACTAGATTCATTTTTTTTTGCGAGACCTGACTACAAGACTCACCTTCATGTGCTCCCACATTTTAATAAAAAGAAATCATTTTGATTCGAACCTCTTTATTTTTGAGATCGTAAATATATATTTAATATATAAGTTAACATTTAAATTTGTATATATAAAAAAAGAAGTTTATTAAAAAATTAATTCAAAAACAATTTAATATAATTATAAAACCTTCCAAAAGTTATTAAAATATTAGTTAATAAAGTCAGAAAATCTCGGGGTGTTACCGTTGTACTTTTTTGCTCTTGCTATGTTCTGTCCCTATATTCACCTCCACTGTCCTCTTCTTCCCGCCTTTTCGACTGACTGCCTTCCAACTCTTCATCGCCTCTCCCTTGCTTTCAGGTAAAACACTCGTCTTCATCTCTCTTCTCTCGATTCAATCCTTGCTTCCCATCATCTTCCCTGCTTTCTCTCTTTCTTACTCCTCGTTCACTCTCCTCCCTTCCTTCACTCCTTTTACTTCTATAATCCTCCTTTTCCTGCCTATCTTCACTAGTAGAAAAAAAGCTATTGGCTGCTGCGAATTTGCTGCGGTTTTAGTGTATACGCAGCCAATATATAAAATTTTAAAAAAAATAGGAATAGGCTGCGGTTTGCTTATATGTCCGCAGCCAATAAGTAATGGGCTGCGATTTCTCTTTTGTCCGCAGCAAATTCATCCTAAAGCCCAGCCCAAAAGCATAAAAACCCAAATAAAAAGGCGCCTCTTGGTCTCTAAATTAAAAACCCTAAGTCTTGCACCAGAAACGCGCCTCATCTTCCTTCATTGAAAATAACGCCTCATCTTCCTAATTGAAAATATCAGAGAAAACACTAGAAACGCGCTTCATCTTCCCCATTTTCTGTTCAACCATTTTTCTTTCTAATTGGAAAAAAAAATTCCCCATTTTTTCTTTCTAATTGAAAATATAATTGAAAACATCAGATCTAGAATATGTTTAACCCAATAATTTCGTCCAGATAAAGAATTTGTGGATTTTTGAAAAAGCCTCTTCCATTGAAGAATTTGCGGTGTTGTCGGTGTTATCAACCACAAAAAATAAAATCCAGAAGCATCTCGTCCTTCATCACGTTTTTGGCAGGTTTTTCGGGTTTTTGTTCTTAGTAATTTTTAGATTTGTAGTTTTTAGATCAAGATGTATTTTTAATTTAATTTTGGATATTGTAAATGTTTTATAGCTAGCGTTTTGGATCTATTCTTAGTAATTTTTAAACTTTTGTTCTTAGTAATTTTAGATCAAGATGTATTGTTCTTAGTAATTTATTAATTTTGTTCTTAGTAATTTTGAGTTCTTCGAATTTGAATTTTTTGATCTGTAAATTTTGGATCTGTAAATTTTTTATGGCTTGCGTTTTTAATTTAGTTTTGGATCTTGGATCTGTAAATTTATGGCTGGCGTTTTTGAATTCTTCGAACTTGAGTTCTTGAATCTTGAATAATAAATTTATGGCTTGAGTTCTTGAATAAAAATGGCGTAAAAAATGAAAAAAAAGGTCTAAAGGGCTGCGGACATGGTGTTGAATCGCAGCCAATAAGGCTCTTTTTTGCTGTGTTTTTTGACCGCAGTCATTCTTTAATATTACTTGCTGCTACCACAAGGGCTTGGATCCAAAACCGTAGCCTATAGTGGGCCAAAAACCGCAACAAATGATTATTTTTCCACTAGTGCTTCTAGCCTTTTCCTTTGTTTATCACCATTCGCCACTACACAAATTTTTGGGGATAAAAGAACAGAAAATAAGAATTAGTCACAATACTTTGTCACCACTCCAAAAATTGCTTTACAACATTGCTTGTAGATTTATCTTGCCACGCAATTCCAATCATAGCAAAGTGAATCTTCTTGATGCGACCTTAATCTATTGTTTAGGTAAACATATAAAAATTAACTTTCCATCTTTGATGATCTCTTATTTATCTGATTTCATAGAGAAGCGTTGTATGGTAGGGTATGGAGGACTTTTGACTTGGATTTTTAGAAAATATAGTGTACCTCTAGATGGCCTGTAGTTCCCCATGAGTTCTAATCATAAAATTGGTGTAAAATGCCATAATAATTTGCACCTAAAAGTAAATGAAAAGGGGATGCTAGAGGACGCTATTGAGGAGGTTGAAGAAGTTAGTTCTAATAATGATAAAGATGAGGAAGAGAGGGAAGAAAAAAAAAAGAAGAAAAAAAAGAGAGGAAAGGAGGATCGAGAGAAAAAGGATCACGATATTGTTCCCTCTGCCAATACTAATAAGACAGATAGTTGTTCCCAAGGGGCACCAGAAGAAGCCCAAAAACAAGGAGAACAGGAGGAAGCAATGAGTGAGGGGGAAGCCTCGGGAGAAGAAGAAGCTGAGGAACAAGAGGAAATTGATTTCGATAAGAGTTCTAGTGATCAGGAGGTACGTATGCCAGTTAAGAAGAAACCGATATTATGCCAAGAAAGAGTAGGCTTGCTACAAAATGTCCAGGTGCTATGGATGATGAAACTACCTCTCACAACACCAATAAGCCTACGACTAATGCACCTCCCTTACGAAAGCCAGCCACACCACCATCTCATCAAATTCCATCACCACCACCATCATCTATACCCTATACTCCACCACCATTTACCACCCAAGTTTCACCACCATACACTTCACCTGGCTTAGGTTTTGATAATGCTACTAACCCCTTTTTTGCTCCAACAGCTCCAATTGATTTTGTTCTCTCCAAACTCAATGCCTTACAGTCTCAATTCAATGCTTTTCAGGACAAACTTCATGTCACTCTTGCCTCTGTCATTCATCAGCTTACCTAAATGGAGTCCCGTGTTGGAGCCAAGCTTGACACAATAGAAGTGCAGGCTAAGTTTGTTGATGAAGAAACTACTGCTTGATCCCTCTTCTTGCTCCATTATTTTTTCTGATTTGTTGGTCATACCGCTTGTTTGTTTGTTTCTCTAATCAAATAATATTTTTATCATGTTTTTTTTTTATGTACCAGCTAGGGTAAAAATTATGTATTTTTAATATTTCCTTTGTTAAACGATGATGCTACTATCTTTACTTTATTTTGTAATGGTCTATGATGTTTAATCGTTGCATCTCTTGATTGTGTCCTGTGGTATTTGCTTAAATATATTGCTACTTGATTCTCTTCTTTGGCTAATATATACTTTGTTAGTGTTGTGGTATTTGATTGTCTCACGCCTTTTTGAATGATGTCAAAAGAGGGAAGAGTTGCACAAACTTAAGAGGTACTTGTGAAATCCATTGTCTAATTCTCTCTAAGTAACAAATAGTGGTGTTTAGAATGAATAGTGGCATTTAGAATAGAATGCTTAAGTGAATGCTCTAATCATATTGTTTAGAATGCTCGGACAATATTTGAATAATTGAATGTTTGATACACTTAAGTTTTTTTGGCATGCTCTACTTACTTAAAGTTTTTGTTAAGCTCTGATGTATTATTTTTCAAAGTTCTTTTTGATGCTCTTATAATATGTTATTGATATATGCTCTGATTAATAAGCATGTATCTTGTTATTAAATATTTTAGAGTAAATTGTATTATGATAAAATCTTGGTGAATTATATTGTTACGAGTTAATTTGCCTAGTTTTATATAGAGTTGTTTTAAAACATAAGTAATAAGACTTAATCTCTGATATCTTGTTTTTAAATATTTTAGAGTAAATTGTATTGTGATGAAATCTTGGTGAATTATATTGTTACGAGTTAATTTGCCTAGTATTATAGAGTTGTTTTAATCTCTAACATGCTCTATGACTTTCGTCTTACTCTAATTTTTATGAAGTTTGTTTATAAGTTTCTCATCATCAAAAAGGGGGAATTTTTTGGCCCTCTTAGGTTTTGATCACGACTTCACTTTTAGATAAACAAATGTGCTTTAGAGATTATTTTGTAGGTCAATATCCGATTTTGTTAAAGTCGTTGATGGAACCTAAGACTTGGTCAATGAAAAGTGTGCGTGTCAAAGATAATCAAGAAGTCAGATTTAGAATATCACTTAGGATATCAAATGTAGACAGGAGGTCCACTGTTCCCAAGTTTGATGGTCAGCTGAAAATTGCTAATGGAGACAGCGCAGTGTTCCCACGACTGAAGTTAGAAGAATATGCCATCTGAAAAATATCTTAGAATTTATTTTCTATTTTTAGCTGATGTAAATGTGAGAAGTTAAGAGGTTGCATGATTTATTTAGATTTAATTGGCAAATTAATCACTTTAAGTGACCGTATGAATAGTTCAAAGGGTTGAGAATAAAGTACCTTAATTCTCTCCACAAAAATAGGAACTTAAGTAGGACTACCATTAAAATAAACATAGATAATTATTTTTAGGAAATTATAATTGTCTTTCTTTTCTAAACCTAACATGTGAAGATGTGATCCACTCTCCAAGATTTTAAGATCAAGGAGAGAGTGGGGAGTTAGGGTTTGCAAAAACATACGGTTGGTCCTATATAAAAGGAAGACCTTTACCAACCGGTTTTATGAATGTCCAAGGGAGTTCATACGAGTGAAATTAATTAAGAAAAATAATTTACTCTTTCATTTGCCATTTAATTTATGTAGTGTTTGAGAACAAATATTTTATTTCAAATTATGGACTTCAATTATGAAACCATAAATGAAGAATTGAGAAAGACAAGGTTTGGGTAGTTTAAGTTTTATTTCCATAGTACATTCCACAAAAACAGGGCTAAAATTCTTAAACTTACAATACAATAATTCACCCCCCTCTTGTTGCATTCTCCATCTCTAAGTGTTTCTACACTCTTTGTAACAGGCTCGAAATTCCTAATCTTAATCGTTCGATTAATCATTTTTGATTGATTCTTAATTGCTTTAATTTAATTCATAATTCTTGATTATTAAGCTCCAACTTTATTTAATTACTAAAATTTTGTATTCCAACTAATCATATTTTTACTTCTTGACTTTATTTCTTTAATAATTTATTTTCAAGTTTTGATTTACTTATTCTAATACTTGTCCGATTTCTTAGATTATTCCGAATATGAAACATTAAATATTTATTATTTCTAAATATTATTTTCCTTTTGATCCCAAAAGTTGTGATTATTATTTTGTATTACCAAATTTCAAAATCGTTTAATCAAATCTTTGGGTTGCTAAAACTTTACGTTTAAAATTCTTATTTCTTAATTAATTACATTAATGATTATTTTTTTTTAACTACTTTAACATTATTATTTAAACTAAACTTTAATTTATGTTTTTAAGCTTGTTTCATACCTAAACAAATTTTATTTTAATAACCTAAACCTATTAGTCAAAACCTACCTATATTTTTTATTACTTATTTACTTATATGAGTAAAGTAAGTTTGAAAAGAAATCAAACTTCCTCCTTACCATCATGTTGGATGGATATGGACTAAGGTATGAAATATGATTTTTTTTTAATTTTTTAACCAATTCTTTAAGATTTTGTCCTTTAAAGATCTTTACATAGTAGTTTTTACCTAAGAGTTCTACATAGCAAAATTTGAAGCAAATACCCATCTATTTTCCAATTCTTACGTGTAAAACTTGATCTTTATGCCCCATATTTTTTTTTCTTCCATCTTTCTTAATTCACCTTATACATCAAGTACAAAACTCCTTTTTTATATATACTTTATAAAATTCAAGAAGATAGAGCATAAACTATAATTCTAGCATTTTTGAAGTTGAATAATTATTTTGGGTATTTAGAAGATAGCAATCATCATTTTGGAGTTGGGATATTATTTTGAAAGCTTAGAAGTACTAGCATTTGGAATTTAGAACTTAAAGCTTGGAGTATTCATTGGAGGATCTTATTTTCTTATCTTCTTAATTAGTACTTAGTACTAATCCATGGTGTTAGTATGGTATAACTTCTTACCCTACTCTTTATGTGAAATTTTACATTACATTTACTTTATAATATGCAAAGTATGAAATATATTGAGTATTATGTTTAAGTAGAAAGTTAGTTTAAGAAAATTTTGATTAAATTAAATTTAGTAGTTATGCTTAAAATATTTTTAGTATGTTAATTAATAATATTTGGACATGTTTAGAAAGTTGAGTGAACTATTATATACTAGTGACATATCACTAGTGGAAAAAAACGACATTATATGCGGTTTTTGACCAGTATAGGCTGCGGTTTTTGGTCGCAGCACTTGTTATAGCAGCAGATGAGATTTTTTTATTGGCTGCGGTCCTAAAATCCGCAGCCTATAGTCCGATTTTAAAAAACAATTTTTTTTATTTGCTGCGGTCATAAAGAACCGCAACCGTTACCACCCATTTTTTTTTTATTTTTCTCTTTTCGCCTTTACTACCATTGAACATCATATGAACATCAACAAAAATCGCATTGAACATCAAATTTACAGATCTACAGATCTAAACATTTACAGATCAAATGAATTTTACAAGAACAAAATTTACAGATCTACACATCAAATCGCATTGAACAAGAACAAAATTTTAGCCAAATCTTTACAAAATCTACAGAA
Source organism: Amaranthus palmeri (assembly GCA_019776075.1). Taxonomy (NCBI): domain Eukaryota; kingdom Viridiplantae; phylum Streptophyta; class Magnoliopsida; order Caryophyllales; family Amaranthaceae; genus Amaranthus; species Amaranthus palmeri. The sequence goes on from JAAKBH010000182.1 coordinate 47,239, forward strand.
CAACAAATCTACAGAACAAGAACAAGAACAAAAATCGCATTGAACATCAAAACTACATAACAACAAATTTTTCATCAAATCTTCAATCCTTCGACCAATTCTTCATCAAATCTTCAACCCATAAATCTTCATCAAATGTGTTTTCTGAAAAAAATTGAAGAGACGAAAATGAAAACGAAAATTGAAAAATTGAAAAAAATTGAAACGAAGGTACCTGGGAAATCATAAGAAAAAAAAAATTGAAATGAGTGTCGATTCCAGATACTAAAATGAAAATGATCCCTGATCAAATGAATTTTACAAGAACAACATTTACAGATCCCAAAAGAAAAAAATTAAAATAAAAAAGAGAAAATGAAAATAAAGGAGGCGTTGGTACCTGGGAAATCAGAGAATGGAGGCGCAAGAAATTATTCAAGGGAAGTAAAAGTAGCAGTAGCAATACTAAAATGAAAGAATGAGAATGGAGGCGCAAGAAATTATTCAAGGAAATAAGAAAGTAACCCACTCCCTGATAAAAAAAAAAGAATGAGAATGGAGGCGCAACAAATGAGAATCAAGAAAAATGTGTTTAGGGTTTCTGATTAGGTTATGAAGGAGGCGCATATATTTATTTTGAGATACCACTTTTTTTCATAAGCCCATTATTTACTGCGGACTAAAATGAAAACCGCAGCCTATTATTTGATACCACTTATTGGCTGCGGTCATACAAGAAAACTGCAGCCATTGATCATTATTTTTTTAAATTTTAATTATTGACTGCGTATACACTAAAACCGCAGCAAATGTATAGCAGCCAATAACTTTTTTTCCACTAGTGTATATTAAGTACTATCTATGTTATAAACTAGTGTTACTATGTTTGTGAATTATTTAGGAATGTTATTACATTAAGAATGTTTATGGTAATATTAAGGGTAATATTTTTATGCAAGCCCTTAAATTAGTTTATAAAGTTGTGTGTTATTTCATGATCATATTTTTTTTTTGTTTTAGTTTGGTTATGCTTAGGATGTTCTCATTATACTTTATCTTTTATATATTTTTTTTTTTTTGAAAGAATATCTTTTATATTAAAGCTTAGCCTTACAGTTATATTAAATATTTAAGTTATTGTGTAAAAGATTTTAGTTTTTATAAAATTAGAAGTTACTATGATAAATTAATAAAATTAAATTTTGTTTTTAGTTAAATAGCTTAATAGATACTCATAGGCCATTTGGTCTACAAAAAAAAAGTTATTTGCTATCTAAATTTTTTTACAAGCTATTTTTATAATAAAAATAACAAGTCAATAAAAGGATATATTTGGGAATTTTTTTTTCCTTTTTTTTTAAGTTATTTATATTAAAGTGTTTTCTTAAATACATGAGATTTTATAAAAAAAAAAAAATTTTGTGATATTAAATAGCTAGTTAGTACAAAATAATTCTTTAGTTGACTATTTGATCAAAATTTATGTAAAAGATGTAGAAATACTTTTAATAAAATTATCTTTTTTAAATTATGTGTGAAATTTCAATTTTATGAAAATTTTAAATGAATAAAGTTTTTACTTGTTTTTTTTAACAAGAATTATGGATTTGAGTGAATATATAAGTTTTATTTGTTTTATAACGAGAAGTATTTATTTTTGTGAGCTTATAAAGTGTGACTTGTTTTATAACTAGAAACATTGATTTGTAAAATTGTATTTCTTTTATAATTAGAATATTGATTTTGTGAACTTGATAAGTTTTACTTGTTTTGCAACTTGGAATATTGATTTTTGGTGAATTTGTTAAATGTTGAAAATTTACCCTTGAATATAGTTCTACTTGATTCATAATTAGAATATTTGTTTTTAGTGAAAAGAATTAAAATATTTAAAGTTAAAAATGTTAATTATTGAAACTTATTTCAAGAGAAATAAAAGGGATATTCTACCTGGTAAGCACCAGGTATAACGAAATTCACAAACTAGCTATTCTTGTTTGCAATTCTACCAAATAGCACTCAACTTATGCAAAATAGTCTGCCGTAGCTATATTAGTCAAAAACGTTAGTTTTTCCGTTAACATGTGAATTTACCTAATTGCCCTTGTTTTAATTGTTAAATAGGAGTCTTCTTCCTTCTTGGTGCTCCCTCTTCCTTTACTTGCCCCATTGATGAATACCTTTCAACCCTTTTTAATTTGATTCATTTTTTCCTGGAGAATTTACAATGTGATATTTTGTACTTCGGTGGAGGAAGTTTTTGTTGGTGACAGATTGATTTGCAGTTTAATAACAGAAATGTGCTCAATAAACCGCAAAACCTAAGCTGCTAAACTTAGGTTTTTTTTGTGATTCATGTATTTTGTAATTGACTTGGAAACCAACATTTGTTATTAACGTTAATTTGTATCCTGTATTAGAATTATTTGTCATACTTTGTTCACTTTAGAGTAAAATAGGTGTTCAATGTGATATTTTATCGAAGTGGTATGCTAGACATTGTGTGTATTAATATCGCTAAAACGTATTAATGCCTCTGTGTTGGTAATTATTTTTGAAGGGTGTTGCACGGAATTAATTATTATTTGATCCTAACAAGATTTAGCAATATTGGTAATAATCCATACAACATGGTAAGCAATATTGGTAATAATCCATACAACATGGTAATAACCCAAAAAACACTATATCCCAGATAAAAAGATTAATTGGTCGCCAGTTTTCTGATCCCGAGCTGCAGAGGGATCTCACTTCTTTCCCATTCACTGTTGCTGAGGGGTCTGATGGGTTTCCCTTGATCCACGCACGGTACCTAGGTGAAACTAAAACATTCACCCCGACTCAGGTGTTGGGTATGCTGTTGTCAAATTTGAAGAGCATAGCATCCAAGAATTTGAATGCGGCGGTTGTTGATTGCTGCATTGGTATTCCAGTTTACTTCACTGATCTTCAGAGAAGAGCTGTTTTAAATGCTGCTACAATTGCTGGACTACATCCCTTAAGACTGATTCATGAAACCACAGCTACTGCTTTGGCATATGGTATCTACAAGACAGATTTGCCTGAAAATGACCATATAAACGTTGCTTTTGTGGATGTTGGACACTTCACTGATATTGATGAATACCTTTCAACCCTTTTTAATTTGATTTATTTTTTAGAAATTGATTCACTAAATTGGGCAATTAGTGTTCTAATTCTTCTTTGTTTTTTCTAAAATTTAAAATTAGTACAATGTGATTTTGTGGTTTTGGGTAATTAGTGTTCTAATTCTTCAAAACATTCATTCATTTAACGCCTAAAATCTTCATCAATGGGGCAAGTAAAGGAAGAGGGAGCAACAAGGAGGAAGAAGACTACTATTTAACAATTAAAACAAGGGCAATTAGGTAAATTCACATGTTAACGGAAAAACTAACGTTTTTGACTAATATAGCTACGGCAGACTATTTTGCATAAGTTGAGTGGTATTTGGTAGAATTGCAAACAAGAATAGCTAGTTTGTGAATTTCGTTATACCTGGTGCTTACCAGGTAGAATATCCCGAAATAAAATTTAGTAACTACTTGTGAAAATATTAATTTAAAGACTATAAATAGAATATAAAGTTATTAGTAAATTTATTTAATAAAACTATAAAAAAAAGTTTTAAATAAAGTGTAGTGAGTAAAACTTTAGTAGTGAACTTAGAAGGGCATATAGGTACAATATCATTAAATAAGGAAGTTAACATCTAAGTTGGTCAAAGTCAAAGTCAACTTGTAGGAGTAAAAATAAGATGTGCTTGTGTGAAATGATCTGTGTATTGATTGAATGACCCTGATAGTAAGGAAATGTCGAACCATGGACCGGCATGTAAAATCCCGGCGCCCGTGTTGGCCGGCACGTAAAATGCGGTGTTAGACAGGGGGTTAGCTACCTATCCTGTAGAAGCTAGAGCATAAACATTGGCGGGGTGACGACCCCCACCACAGTTAGATATAGGGCTTTGGCCCTAATCTAGCCAGACCCTTACATATATCATGTGTCATATTGTTTGTGCTAGTTGATTAATGATAAACTTGATTACTAATGATGCTATGAGGCATGGTACGATTATGAGAATTAATCAACTGAACTTGCTTAAGTATTAAGATTACCGAATTGTATAAGAGGCAGTAACGTACTTCTGCCAGGGATGAGAATGGTATCTTAATGACTTAAAAGTATGGAACAGTAAAAGAATATAGTAAAATTATACAGTGGTATTAAGTTCGTACTTGAAATATTATTTTGTAAATATAGTGTACGATTTCTGTATTTGGAGCGGGATAGATGCTCGGCGTTAAGCGCTGACCGGTTCAACCGACTGTCATCCGTATTATGGATGGCAGTATTTTGCAAATAATAGTTCAGGTTCCGATCCAGGCCGCAGCTACCAATTATTTATGCTATCGAGGACTTAGCTGCATTTTGTTATTCACTTTATGTTTCATGACCTTGACGTACTTAATTTTAATCATTATGTATTTTTGGAGCAAACAATATGTATTTAATTTTCCAACTCTGATGTAATATTTATCATTTGTCATAAAACAATTTTAGTTTTTAAAAGTTTTAGCAAATCGACATTTTCAGACTTCCGCATTATTTTGTAAAATTTTATTAACGTTAATTACGTATCAAGTTTGTCGCTCCACTCTTTAGATACCTTAATTTCTTTTTTCTTTCACAACTTTAATTTTTGCTTCAATATTAGAATCTTCATATTCAGAATCATGCCTAGCCTTTTAATCCCTTTTCCTTTCATGATTAGAATCAACATCCTCATCAGTATCATACCTCTTACTTCCTCTCATCTTCACATCTAATAAGACTAAATAATGCAAATACAAATTACAAACAAAAATTTGTATTTATCCCTTTGTTGATGACAAAATAAAATTACAAATAACAATGCTAAATTAACTTGAAGATTGTTTTGTAACGACAACCGTTACTCGGAAGCTTGATACTTGTAGGCGTGTGATCACTTTCTTTTGTGATATTTCCCCCACAAAGTACTAGGGTTGATGTTTGGAAATTCACAATGAGATACAAACAACACAACACACTCTTAGTACTTACACTAGTGGAAAAAATAGGATTTGCTGCGGTTGTTTTGGGACTATTTGCTGCGGTTTTGAACCGCAGCCTATGCAGTAGCAGCAAATAAACAAAACTCTATTTGCTGCGGTTCTAAAAAACGGCAGCCAATAGCCACTTTTCAAAATTAAAAAAAAAACATTGCTGCGGTTCTTATACAACCGCAGCCTTTTAGGGGCAATTTTTTTTTTTTTTTTTTTTTTTTTTTTTTGCATTTCTTTGAATCCACAAGAAATAATCAAAGATCAAACCAGAAATAAAGAACAGCCTTTTTGATATATGAAGATCTGGAAACGATATGACTTTCAAAATCTTCGTTTAATAAAAAATCTTAACAAAAACTAATTAAAAATCTGGAAACCCAGAAATTAAAAATCTTAACAAAAACTAATTAAAAATCTTAACAAAAACTAATTAACAAAAACGACAATATGATTCAAGATCTGGAAACCCAGAAATTACAATCAAAAAAACTAAACAAATTAGATTGCAAGAAGAATACGAAACGACATGAACCTTGACAAAAACGACAGTAACCTTCCCAGAGATCCGAGTATTAGTAGAAAGCGGGAGAGTACCGGAAAGTAAATCCGAAATTATGGTTTGTGAGTTTGAAAGCAATCGATCCGCCATGACGATGACAGTCAGATTCATTGGAATCGTTTGGCCTGCAGATATCTTCCCCGACAACCTGACCCCTGTAATCCAAAAAGCGGAGATTGGGGAATATTTGAACCCGAAGAAAATTACAATCGAAAATTCATTAAAATCAAAAAAACCGAAGAAAATTACAATCGAAAATTATAATAAAAAAAACTACAATAAAAAAAACTAAACAAAATCAAAAAAACTACAATCGAAAATTACAATCAAGAAAATTGAAAATTACAATAAAAAAACTAAACAAAATCAGATGAAGGAACGCCATGAGAGGATTGAGTATGAGATGATTAAGTATTTTCATAAGGAATGAGAATGAGAGGATTGAGTATTTTCATAAGGAAGAAAAGCAATGAGAGGCGCATGAGTTGAGTATTTTCATAAGAAATTGAGTATGAGAGGATTAGGATTTGTGTAAAAACTTAAGGAAGAACGGCGCAAGAGATATGAGAGGATTAGGGTTTTTGTAAAAACTTAAGGGTTTCTATCTGGGCTTCATATAAATTGGGCCGAAATTTTTTTTAAGACCATTGGCTGCGGTCCATAAGGTAAACCGCAGCCTATATATGTTTTTTTGGTTATTTGCTGCGGTTTTTGTAAAAACCGCAACCTATGTTTATTTTTTTTTTGCGATATTTTTATTCTATTATTAGCTGCATATCTGGACAACTGCAACCTATGTCTCGCAACCAATGGCTTTTTTTCCACTAGTGTTAGAGTGTGCCACTTAACAACAATGTGTTTAGAAAACTATAAGGTTTGGTAGCTCTAAACAAGAGTTAATTACTCTCTTAAAAAGAACACAAACAAAAAAGAATTAGAGAAGAAGAATTCAGAAAAGGTGTGACTTCTACTCAAGATCAAGACCCTATTTATAATACAAGAGCATAGCTAAGGGTCATGACCCCACTCATAATGATCAAATTGATGATCATCCAATTCAATACCATTAATCTATGGCCTTCATGAGTATTATACTCCTTAATACTCCCTTATAACTCTAGAAATCAAGAGACATAAGTATAGGAATCCAAAGCATTCACTCAAATAAAACCGAAATAATGCAATGGTCAAATGAGAGGAAAATGCCGAGTCGACTTTTCCTTCAACGACCAGAAATTGGATGTACGAAAGAGAATATGATGACGAGTCTTTTAATATAGAGTTTATTAGGGAATTAGAGAATTTATAATATTTGCACTGTCAAAAAGTCATTCATCAAAACTTAGATGTCCTTGTCGGAAATGCAAAAATGTTGTTTTTAAAAATCCAAATGATGTGAGGAAGCATTTGTTAAGAAAAGGTTTTGTGGAAAATTATTATTACGATTGGAGGTATCATTACGATATTGCCACTGGTGAAGGTAGCAGCGGCAATAACGCGTTTTTTCGGGAATAGATGCCTGAAGATTTAGTACCCGTAGACGTGATTCCGGAGGAAAATAATTACGTTCGTATGGTTCATGATGCTGCTGCGAGTAGATTTCCGGAGACGTACCAAAATATGTCGCCTAATGATGTGATTCCCGAAGAGCCGAATCGGAGGCGAAAAAGTTTTTTGAAATGTTCAGTACCGTAAACAATTCCTTTATCAAGGTTACAAAAATTACCTCAAATGTCGATTATAGGTAGGATGACGAATCCAAAGACAAAACATAAATGTTCCGAGAGGATGTGTGAGGCTATGTGCACTTTGATGGGGGAGGCTTTACCTCAACCAAAAGTGATGTCATCCAGTTTTTATGACACAAAGAGGCAAATAGTGGGGCTTGGGTTGCCATCAGAGAGGATTAATTGTTGCATTAACGGATGTATGATCTACTGGGGTCGTACTGGTAAAGCAAGACGCCGTCGTACGTGCTTGACAACAGGGTGGGTCAGAGATGATGTTGGAAATAGACGAATTCCAAGGAAACAATTTATATATCTTCCGATAGGTCCATGCTTACAATGGTTTTATGCGTCTTGAGTAATAACCAACGAAATGAGATGGCACACTGAGCATAGCTACAAGAGCATAGCAAAGAGGGGGAAATGTGTCACCTGCTAGACTTAGAGGTCTGGCAATATTTTAACGCAACACACCTAGAATTTGTTGCCGAGATTGAAAATGTAAGGCTTGGTTTGTGTATAGGCGGATTTAATCCGTTTGGATGCTTAGGAAGGTATAATTCATCATGGCGAATGATCCTTACACCGTACCATCTCCCTCCGTGGATGTGCATGAAGACACCATACATGTTCTTGACAGTCATTGTGTCAGGGCCTAATAATCCTAAACAAAACATCGATCTTTACCTTTAGCCTTTGGTTAAGGAGCTTAAGATGTTGCGGAGAGATGACATCCTGACATATGATGTGTACACGGGGCATAACTTTTATCTAAGAGCGGCATAGATGTGGACAATAAGTGATTTTCCGGCATATTCGATGTTATCTGAATGGAGTACTCACGATAAAAATGCATGTCCTTATTACATGTTCGATTCAAAGGCCTTTTATCTGAGACACAGTAGGAATATGTGTTGGTTCGACTGTCATTGTTTGTTTTTGCCTGACTGTCATCCGTTTAGAAGGGACAGGGTTAACTTCATGAGAAGGGTTCAAGAGGAGCGTCATGCCCCACCTATTCGCATAGGTGTTGAGTTACTTGCGGAGCTTAACATGTACAATATGAAGAAAGTATATGAGGATGGTGCACGCGAATATAACGATACTTATGGTCCGTATACTAGGGGTTGAAAAATGATAAGTGTGTTTTGGGACTTACCGTACTGGAAAACTAATATGATCAGACACTATCTTGATGTGATGCACATTGAAAAGAACTTTTTCGATAATATTTTAATACAGTGATGCGCGTTGAAAAGAGAACCAAGGATCATACTGTTGCACGTAGAGACTTGCAAAAACTCAGCATCAAAAGTGCGTTGCATCTTGTGGGGAACAAAATCCCAATGGAATCTTATACTCTAGATGATAGAGGTATTTATGCTCTGCTTGACTGGCTGGAGACGTTAAGGTTTCCAAATGGTTATGTGTTTGACTTGGCTAGGAACATTGACATGAACAAACATTCCATATTCGGAATGAAAAGTCACGATTGTCACGTTTTCATGCAACGCTTTATTCCAGTTGCCTTTCGTGACTTGCTCCCTCTACCTGTTTGGGAGGCTCTAACTAAGTTAAGCTTGTTTTTCAAAATGATAACTTCACCACGACTGAAAACGTCAGACATGATGAAATTAGAGTCTGAAATCCCAGTTATACTGTGCAAACTAGAGAAGATCTTACCCCATCATTCTTTGATTGCATGGAGCATTTACCCGCCCATTTACCATACGAGGCAAGAATAGTTGGACCCGTTCAATATAGGTGGATGTACCATTCAAACGGTATGTGTACGTCATCCAGTCAATGTTAATGTTTTATTATTTATTTGATATGTCGTGTTTAATTTATATATTTATTTACAATTAGGTACTTACGTCATCTGAAACTCAATGTTGGAAACAAGGCCTATGCGGAAGCATCAATGTGCAATAAATATCTTACTGAAGAGGCTTCTTATTTTGCTCACTTATCGGCCCGTATTCTGCAGCGCGCTTGCACGAAATTTGGTAAGTTAATGTTCATCGGTAATTTCTTTAAATTTTCACATGAATAATTGATTGTTAATTACTATTGTTTGTTTTTTAAGGTCGAAGAATCAGGCAACGTAGAGCCTACTCCTTATAGGTTCTTGTTACGAACCAAAGGAGTACGCAATGCGGATGGTCACCGTGTCCTAATCACCGAATACGACAAAAATATTGAGGTAAGTTTATTATAATTGAGTTGATTAATTTTGTTGTTTATTATTGAATCTAACATGTATTCCAATTTGTGTAACAGGATCACTATCACAATTTAGAAGCGGAAACAATAAGAAAAGGTGAAGAACCTGATTCCTCTAAAATTTATGTAGAGGCGATCATGGCTGTAAATAATACTAAAAAATCACCCTCTCTCCCAAGTATTATGGTTTGGGGTCCGCCAATGAATACTACTTCCCTAACCTTTTTGAGAACCAATTCACCCCCCGAGAGCAGCGCGAAACTCAAGATGAAATGAAAGCGCACCTTGATGTAATGGAGCGAGCTATGAATGAATTTGGTATATTCATATAAGCTTAAACTCGATGAGAGGATCCATGCTCGAGATGTATTAAGAGAAAAGCAAGTGCGTTTACAATCTCTCGAAGACACTTGCCAACATTTACGGAATGCATTACACGGGGAAAGCAGTAATGCACTCCATGGTTCGGGAGTAGTTAGGCGCCAAGGTAGGGGTGGTGATATGGATAGTAGCCCAGGTGGATCGGGTCAATCCCGAGGATCGCATTATAGCTGCGGTGGTGGTAGTCGTTGTAGTCGTGGTGGTTAATTTTTAATAACAAATATTTGGGTTTTTTTTTATAATTTCTAAATTAATCAGGCGACCGATTGGGCGAAGTTTTTTATTTCGGTCGCATAAGTAGGCGTCAAAAAAGGCGTCAGAGTTTATCTTAAGCGACTAAAAATTAGGCGACCCACTCTTTAGTCGCTTATTTTGTCGTATAACAGGTTATTAGACAAAATAGGTGACTTTTTCCTTTGTCGCCTATTGCAATTGTATTTGCTTTGTGTTCATAGTTCGAAGATGAACTTTATTTTATCATGCCAAGAATGTAACATTTGAGTCCACAAATCTTGAGCTGAAGTTAACTTGAGGTTAAAGCTTGTATTAATTTGAAGATTGTAGCAATTAAGTCTTTATCATGAGTTAAGTTTTAATTTCGAGCGAGGATGAACTTGACTTTAAGATGGCTAGAATGAAATAATTTGGGTTCTATTATCGTGGGCTGAAGTTAACTTTGAGGACGAAGTTTGTTTTAAGTTGGAAAGATTGTGATACCCCGCTATTTTACGATTAATTTTATCCATTTATTATTTATTATTTTATCCTTATGTTTGTTATAAGTGTATGTTAAATGATAATACTCTCTCCTATTCATAACATTTATGTTTTGACACTATTCACTTATTACTCTTAATTTGTATTTTATTCTTAATATATAAATTAGAACATAGTCAAGTGAGATCTTGTTTGATTGTCTCAATGCAAAAATTATTAATATTCACTTTTTATAATATTTTATTATATATAATAAGAGATATTAAGCATTGAATAAATAAATTGGATAATGTGAAAACACCAATGTCTCATTCTCTATGAATAGGAGGGAGTACTTTATATTATGAACAATTAATATTTAATAATCATAGACGGATAGACCAAACGTTCATGTCGAATATAGTTATTAACATATAAGTAGTATAAATATGAAGGGTCAAATTATAATTAAAATGCCTTACATGAGTAATTCACATTAGTAATTATTGGAATAAAATTATTAATTTAATTAGAATAATACTAATAGTAATTATAATAAGAGTAAATAGTAATAATAAATATTAACATATAAGTAGTATAAATATGTGTGATCTGAGGGATCTTCCTGTGGAAGGAGGAGGTAGAAAAAAGATAGGTCAACAATCTAGGAATGATCATTGTTGATAGATAAAGGCGTAGAAGAATCATAAGAGTAAAGAGTAGGAAAAGTAGGATCAATTGGTAGGGAAATAATAGGTCAATTATGATATACATAAAGGTTAAAGGTTAAAGCTGGGTGCACACTGTAAAAAATACACTGTATAATATATACACCCTTTAAAAATAAAATAATATACATAAAGGTTAAAGCTGCATTTTCCATACGAATAAAAAGTTTGAATATCTAATGTTCATAAGTAAATACACATGTTACAAACTATTAGTACAAGTATATAAGTAGTAGTAGTATATCATTAATACATTAAACATAGTTATAATTTAATACAATAGTCGATAAGTACTCTCGTGTAACCCACCTACTCAAGCAAGTTTTAAAGCTTCTATAGGTGCATAAATAACATGTATTTTCATTTTTTAGTAAGGCGCACAACCTTTATCTCATTCAAGGGTCCCATTCATGTGCAGTTGTTAGATAACATCATATATTGTTATTTTTGTGCGGCAAAGTTTTGAAACCCCCTCTCTCATGAGAATATGAATGACGCGATGATACTTCGTTTACGAAAGGTTGCATATGAACACCAATAGCATTCAAAAAAGTGCCAGTACTCCTTCCATGAAAGCCTACAATTTTACCTTCTTTATTTGCTGATGAGAAAGAATTCCCCATTTGTTTTCCATATGGTCCATATGTTGCTCTGCTGGTATAAAAAGTGAGGGATACGATTACCCTTTTCTGCATATCTCCTACTAGAAAACCATAATATCCACTTATGCTTGTAAGCACTTCATATGGGTAGTCAAACTTTATCTGGAAAATTACAATACATGAAGTCAGATACAAACTTACGGATTTGTGAAAGAGAACTCGTGTGGATGACCATGCAGTGGGACTAATCGTTGTTGTGAACAAACTTACAGAGTTGTGTGATTGTTAAAGCAAGATGATCAAAATTAATGAAAAAGATATCTAATAATCTGAGAGGTTAGTTCATAATTCATTGAACATAGCAACGTATTAAGGTTTTTTAGCAAATAAGAGACATTACATGGTAGGTGCACACGTCGTTGGATCTTCCATGCGGATCAGACCAAACAGATTTGCCATTTTGGTCATACTGAACTTGTATTGAGCAAATAGCATCACCTCTTGTTATCACAATTTGCTTGACTCCAGTATAAACACCGTCATCCCAAGTTGTACCTCCTTCTCCACCCCACGGGCCCGATTCGTTGAGACCTGGTTGCCTTGGGACTCCCAATGCTACCTGAAAACACCGCATAGTAACCCAGTCCACTAACTTTTTTTGGCATGCTATCATAATATAATAAGTCATAACATTAGCGTTGTGCTTGTGGCTTTAAGTAAGGCTTGTATTATCATTTATGTTCTTTTTAGTCTACTTGATAGCAAAATTTTCATAATTTAATTAAATTTTATATAAATAATTTGGTAGTGTATAAGATACTTGGTCCCTCTAGATTAATATCCTATCTTCACCTTGATTACATTCGTGTGACTTGCTTAACATCTACTTTTCGATTCTAGTTTCTCCATATATCTTACAGATAATAATTGGCGTCAGTGCCTGCACATAATACTTAGCCTTGACTAACAATACTTGTCACGCCAAGTGCAAATTAGATAAATAAAGGTAATAAATAATTTTTTTAGTCCTAGGTTTTAAATGCACATGACAAAATTGTTTGATATGACTTATAGAACCACTAGTGTACATGTCTAGTCTTCTATGTACTCGTATATTATACCAAGAAAAATTAATAGTACCTCAGAGGCTCTTGGGCTAGCAACGGGTAACGGAATGGGATTAGTTCGTCGATTATTGAAATTCGGTTGTCTTGGTGCTCCAAAGGGTGCCTACACACAGAAAAATGATCAAGCCTAAGTTTACGCTTGTATAATCAGAATTGTTACCAGTAAAATCGATTAATCCCTTTTTATATATATTTTGATGCATCTTATGCTTTTGATATTGTATGTTTATCGGTAGTTACTAGTTAGGAGAATGTTTCTGATGATAAGATTTTTGGATTTCTGAAGAATCGGTGAGAATGATCTACTCAGGCCAAATTGGAAAAGACGATATAAAATCTTAGTGTAGTATTACAATGTGTTTTCAAAATGGAAACTTGCATTATTGGGGGTTGATAACTCGTCTTACTGCTACTCTCATGACTTATCAACTATTAAAATTATGGGTGACTTATGTTCACCAAGTAATCAAGAAGATGATTAAGCTAATTAATCATTTTAATTAGTGAAGGTTAGAAGAGGACAATGCATCACATGTTGGTGATTTTGTTTGTTGGGAATCAATAGTACATGGTCTTTTGATGGTGTAAATCTTTACATGTGATGGCTAAGAATGCATAAAATCAGTCCTTGATCTAAGGTGAGAAGCATAGGAGACCGTGGGTATCACACAAAAGGAAAGTCAAGCTTCAAGCGAAGTCAAAAACAAGGCAGCCACCTGTTGCCCAGTACACTAACATGTTGCTTGTTGTCTGTGTTTGTACATTGCTGCCTATATCATACTACATTAAATCTCATATTTTGCCTATAAATACCTTAGTCCTAAGCCATAGTTTAGTGCACCAAAGTCTCATCTAAAAGCACTCCCTCTTGCTTATGTAAAATACTCCTTAAGTAGCTCCTCTCTTCCCTTACACTTATCTCCATTGTAATTCCTTCAAGTTTGTATTTTCTCCTTTAAACACATTAATATAAATCTTAGGCTAGATGGTGGATGTAGCCCAAGATTGGTGAACCACCTTAAATCTTTGTTTTACTTATTTATTTATTATTGTCAATCATCATTATATTGCTTTATTTGATCCTATACTTGACACAACACAAACTCTCACTTAAACTTGTTACTTGTCATCCTTGAGTGAGATTTTTAGCTCCCCTTTCATCAACCTCGATGTTTGATTTATTCAGCAAGGAAGTATATCCACCCAAACATTAACTTAACTACGACCCGAAAAAAACTTTAAAAGATTACAATTTTTTAGACTGAATCTTGGGCGTGAAATTACTTATTGACATTTCATATATCAATTGATTCCATGTATCAATATTTAGCTTAATGGTATTGAAACTAAACATGTATTAGATATCAATTGGTTCAGTTCGGCATCAAATATTGAATCCGATTATGAATATTAATTTAACACTTGATCTTTTAAAATTGCGACGTCTTTTAAGAGAGATCGATTCTATATATTCTCTTTTTGATTCTTTTCTGTTAACCAATATACATGTCAACAGTATAAAAATGATCAATCAATTAACCAACTCAACCAATTCGATATCCCAAGTGTAATTTAGCATGAATTGTACCTCAGAGGCTTTTGGGATAAAGATGTGTGAAGGATCTTTATAAATCCGTGGGTCGTAGAGATCATCTTGCGGTCTTGGCACTCCCAACGCAACCTGCCAACAAAACAATTGACCACATCGCATCACGTATCCTTATTCAATTGCAAAATGGCATGCAATGTGAAAATTATACACCGTAATGAACATATGGAAATGATTTCTCTTAACAATTAGCCTTGTTATGCACAACATAAATTAAAGAAACACCCTTGAGATAGGGTTCCATGCTTACAACCTATAGGAAGTGTTAGAGTATACAAAGCAATATTCTAGGAATTATTCCACTAATATTTGTATATACTTTATTCTTGTAATATTACTATTTTAGGCAACTATAAGGATGACCCTTGTATATATATTCAAAGTACGGAGAATAATGATAAATACACAGAAATTAAAACCCTAAAGTTACTGCTATTCTGGATTTCATGGTATCAGAGCCGAAACGTTTTTTCAAAGCGGCTTCATCATATACCGAAAAAAAACACTTACCTGTAACCAGAAAAAATGCAAGACGATTCCAAAACCGTTATCACACCAGAACAACCAGTAACAATGGGACAGTTGTTGCAACTGTTCTCACAGTTAAACACTTGCAAACCAACCTATGAACAAGTAGCAAACCCCACCTCCTTTTCGGTACCCAAAAAATTAAACCATCAGAACTATACCAAATGGTCCAGGCTGATGCACTGGGCCATCGGTGGTCGTGGCCGGCTCAATCACATCATTGCCGAGCCACCATCACGAAGCGACCCTGAGTGTAGCCAATGGACAAGGCTAGACTCAATAGTTATTTCTTGGATAATCGAAAACATAGATCTGGATTTGGTAAACCAGATCCTCGATTTTCCAACAGCAAAAACATAGTGGAAAGGGATAGAGACATTATACAGTAGTGGCAATGATCTTCAAATTTTCTACCTCACTGTCAAAACAAACAAAATCGAACAAGGCACAGAGACAGTGGAACAATACTACAGCAAACTCATAAATTTATGGAAAGAAATCGACATAAGGCTACCAAATCCTATGAAAGACCCGGAGGATATCATCATTTATAACCGATTAATTCAACAAAATCGGTTGTATCAACTTTTGGCAGGGATAAATGATAGTTTTGACAAGGACCGGCGAGATCTACTCCTCCCATATCCATAACGCACGGCGGAGGAGGCATTTTCTAGCATCAGGAAAGAGGTGATGAGAAGAAGAATCATGAAAACAGAACCAGTGAAGGATTAGCCTCCGACCCCCGATCTGGATCGTGCGATCCCAATCGCGGGTCACTGACGTTCTGGAACGTCCGGATTCACGACCTAAAACGTGGAATCAATCGATCCCAAAAACCCTGATTGCAATATTAAAAAAAAAAAATGAAATATTACTACAGAAAAATAATTACTGATTGTTAATCTTTCTTGGAGAAAAAGAAGATGAAGGGAGGAGATGATAAGCCCCATAAAAACTCCAATACTTTGGTTGTTGAAGATGAAAATAAGATAAGCAGATTAGGAGATAAATCATACAGATGATATTTTGAGTATTTGTTAAAAGAATTTAAAGAAGATAATATGTGTGAAGAGGTGAAGAGTCATGTCAAAATGTAATCATGAATGTGCATTGGAACTCTACAACAATTAAGGACTCTACAAGACTTAAAAGTTGTCTCATATACTTATTACTACTAATAGTTTAAAATTTAAAATAACATATTTAATGTTTTATTTTCGTAATTAATTTAAAATGTCATAGAAATATAAGAAGAGAGAAATTGATGTTAAATATGAAAAAATTATAAGAATTTATACCTTTTTCCAGATGTTAAATGCTATAAAAAAAAAATTAATTTTAGAAAGTAATCGATCCAAAATCGTATTACGATCCGGAAAAAATTGTACTGTAAGACAAAAATCTCGACCCAAACCTTTTTCGTTCCCACCTCAAAATTTTAACAGTGGTGAATCACGTTCCCGATCCCGTTCCGCCACCCGAGTCGTACCACGATCCTAGCAACAATGAACAGAACCCCCATCGTCGTTTGAATCATGGGGCACAGGGGGAGTCTTCGCCGTTAAAGGAAAACCGGAGAAATCTCACCGGCATAATGATGACAGGGGGCATCTACAGTGCTCTCACTGTGGAGGAATGAGACACACCAAATCCGAATGTTTCAAGCTCGTAGGGTACCCTGACTGGTGGCCAGACGAGAAGAAGAGAGGGATAAAGGTGACCAGAAAATTCTCCGATCATCCCAAAATAGGAAGAGTTGCTGCAGGGTTCAGTACAAACGAAACAAAGGAAGAAGGAAAAGCCATAGAAGGCGCCATAGGTAAACGAGATAAGGAAACTCTTTCTCTCTCTAAGAGAAAATTAGGGTTTGAAAGAGGAAATGGGTTGTGCACTAAAACAAGGGAGGACCCTCCCTGTAAATTGAGGGAGGGAGACGTGGCATATCAAGAGCCACACCAAATTCAATTTTTAACTATCCTATTAATTATGCCTTGTCTATGTTTCATAATGGATGGATTTTTGATTGTGGAGCTACGGACACTATGTCTTATGACCCAACGAATTTCTTAACTCATGATAGACCAGAAAAACATATCATTAAAACTGTAAATGGGGAGGGAATTAAAGTCAAAGGAGCCGGAAAAATTTCATTGTTGAAAAATTTTAATTTAAATAATTGTTTATTTGTTCCCGATCTCTCGCATAAACTTTTGTCTATCAGTCAGCTGACAAAAGATCTTGGTTGTACTGTTTTCATGAAACCTGATTGTTGGGGAAAATTATTAGGCGTGGTATTGAAAAAGAAGGATAATACTGCCTGGAAGAGATGGTTCAAAAAGCATAGCAGTTCTTGCTCGAGGGTCAAAGGAAAAACAACTATGGACCTGGCACCAAAGACTTGGACATCCATTTGTAGGGTATCTAGAGAAACTTTTTCCTACTTTAGTTGGGTTAAATTTAGACTTTAAGTGTAAAACATGTATTCTTGAGAAGAGTAATAGACACTTGTATTCTAATAGTCTGAATAAAACCAGTGTACCATTTATGCTTAGTCACTCTGATGTGTAGGGACCATCACCTGTGGCTGGAATGCATGATTTCTCATATTATGTTATTTTTAATGATGATTGTACCCGGATGAGTTGGATTTATTTCTTGAAATATAAGTCTGAGTTGTTTAATGTCTTTGTGGAATTTTATAATATGATATGTACCCAATTTACAACTCAACCCCATATTTTGAGGATAGATAATGGTAGAGAATATGTGAACTCTGACTTGCACCAATTTTTTATTAGCAAAAGCTTAATCCATCAAACCTCATGTCTAGACACACCACAGCAAAACGGTGTAGCTGAACGAAAAAACATAACCCTCCTTGAGATTACCCAAGCCATTATGCTTGACTCCCATGTCCCCAAATCTTTCTGGTCGGAAGCCATCGCTACTGTAAATTACCTCACAAATAGACTACCACAAAAGCCTTAAACCTCAAAAAACCCTTAGAAGCCCTTGAAATGCATCACCCAATCTCATCCTTACACTCTTTACCTCCAAGAATCTTTGGCTGCATAGTCTATGTTCACTATCCTAAACGAGTTCGTACCAAGTTAGAGCCTAGAGCTGTCAAATGTGTCTTTGTGGACTATGGGAGAAATCAAAAAGGGTATCGATGTTACAACCCCTTGGATCGAAAGGTACGCACTACTCTGGATTGTGAGTTTCTTGAATCCGATTTCTACTAAACCCATCTTCGATGTCAGGGGGAGAAGCAAGATGACTATTTCAGATGGTTAACTAGTCCATGGTTGTCAGACCTTAACCCAAAAGAGCAAGTAAGCGGAGCCACCAACCCGACTTATCCAGTTGTACAGTCCCCACCATAAACAATTATGTCTGATCATCAGGTGAGTAACTTAACTAATGAGCATGAGTCCCTTGATACTAACATTGTTGATCTGCCAGTTGAGATTGTGGAGACAGATCAGGATCAAACGGGAGAGAAACAATACATTATTCCACCTCGGAGCACGCATGGTGTTCCCCCTAAAAGATATGATCCAGATTATGAGGCAAAGAGATCGAGGTATCCTTTGAGCCACAAAGTGAAGGAAACATGTCACGGAGCGCCCTAGCTTTTAACGCAACCTTATATGAAACTAAGCTTCTTACAGTGTTGAAGAAGCTCTAGAACATGATCACTGGAGGAAAGCTTTGGAAGAAGAGATCAGTGCACTACAGAAGAATAACACTTGGGTGAAGTATCTTGCCAGAAAGGAAGAAAGTTGTTGGGTGCAAATGGGTCTTTACAGTGAAATACAAAGCATATGGAACCATTGAGAGATACAAGGCTCGTCTTATGGCTAAGGGATATACCCAAACATATGGTGTTGACTACTCAGAAACTTTTTCTTTTTTCACTAAACTCGACACAATCAGGGTCCTCTTCACCGCAAACTTAGATTTGCCGCTTCACCAGTTCGACGTGAAAAATGTCTTCCTACATGGGGAACTAAAGGAAGAAGTGTATATGTCGGCTACACCAGGTTTCTCTATGGATTTTTCAGATAATGAAGGTTGTAGACTAAAAAAAGGCGTTGTATGGTCTAAAACAATCACCGAGAACATGGTTCGGGAGATTTACATCAGCCATGAAGAGATTTGGCTACAGACAGAGCAACTCCGATCATACATTGTTCTTGAAGAAAAATGGCGAGATAATAACATGCTTAATCATTTATGTCGATGATATGATCATTACAGGAGAGATGTTCACCAAACTAAAGAGGTTATGGCACACTTTAATTTGTCCCTAAGTGTCGATGACAAAATGGAATGGATATGCAACCATCAACACCCAAAACACAATGCAAGATCAATTCAAGAATCAAGTTCTTGAAATTCCGGCTGTCAAGGCACCTTGTGTCTTGTCACGTGGCTTTATGAAACGTGGTTTGCAACCCAAGGATTGACTACCTTGTGGTGTGCGGGATAATCTTTGAAGTTGTATGACTAACAACTCAAAGTGGCGAGTGTGTGACTAACACTCAACGCTTAAACAATCAATGTTTGAAGAAAAACACAAATGTTGTTTTTATTTCTGAAAATGTAGAAAATTCCCTTTACAATGTATTACGTGTCTTATTTATATGCTAAGAGACACACTAAAATTAGCTAAGGCTTTAAACAACTCAGCCTATCTCAGAGTAATTGATAAAATCATCACGTGCAAAACATGTGCACGTTTTAGAACAGGTGCTGATTTTTCTAACTGCAAATCAGCCGACTGCCCGACCTTCAGCTCTTGGGAGGAAACTTGGCTTATGTAAGGGAGATTCCAGTATGGAGATTCCATTTTTAGCCTTCATGTCCTCTAAGGAGCCTATACTTGATCTGGACAATCCGACTAAGGTGCCTTGGTCAGCAGTTTGCTACTGTCAGTTCTAAGGTGTTTTTTTGTCGAGTATGTGACCTTCAACCATCTTTTGTTGGATCTCCGTTGATTTTGAGGAGTGTTCTTGGACCATAATAGCAAGACCCATGTATAGAGATTCCAAAAATACTCTTGGAGCGCTCAAGCACGCACGCAACTTCTCTGAAGCTGGCTCCCAAGGTCAGCTGTTCGCCATAATTGAGCTGCTATCCTCTTGTCTTTCCTTGGCTTCTTGTGATGCCTTAGAATGTTGAAAACATGGAATCTTGAAACATCCATATTTGTTTCAATTCCTCCCTCTTTTCGAAA
The DNA here is from genome assembly GCA_019776075.1 of Amaranthus palmeri. Classification (NCBI taxonomy): domain Eukaryota; kingdom Viridiplantae; phylum Streptophyta; class Magnoliopsida; order Caryophyllales; family Amaranthaceae; genus Amaranthus; species Amaranthus palmeri. The sequence continues at coordinate 67,754 of JAAKBH010000182.1, forward strand.
GAATTGTCCTCAATTCTTGACTTCCCATGTATGTTTGCGGCTGCACTACAAGTTTGCTGAGTACACATAATGAGCCAACACCTAGGCTGCTGTTTGCTGTACCCGTTTCATGTACCTGCTGTATTGTTTGCATGATAAGCACAATTGCGTGTTCTAATCAAATACACTGCTGTTGATTTCTGTTTTTTTGTGCACAGAACCTGTTGTTCCTTGGACATTAATGTTGCACATATATCCAAGGTTGTCAGGATCGGGATTCTACGTAGGATCGTTGAGGAGGTAGGATCGAAATCGGTAGAATCGGATCGTAGGATCATGTGATCCTACAAATATGTATTAATATACTTTAGATAACGGATTTTCAATTGTATTTGTTCGTTTCTTTAGTTTTAAGGTTTATATTTATACTTATTTGACTTCAATTAATAGGTTTTGTAAAAGAATACTTTTAATAATCATTTTTAAAATGCGAATCATGAAAAACTTGAATTTTAGTCACTACAAAAAAGTATTGAGTTGGCGACTGATTCTGGCGACCAAAAATTTTGGGTCGTCAAATTTCGCGACCAAATGGCTACCAGTCACTTCAGGTCGCCATCAGAGGCCATTTGGCGACCCAACATGTTAGTCACGACCAGATGGTGACCCAATATTTAGTCGCCAGATACAAATTTAGGGACCATTTGTGACTGTCCTATTTAGTCGCCAGTGGCGACCAGCTCGTGACTAAAATACTCTAGTCGCCAGTGCTGACTCTTTGGCGACTTGATTTTCTTTCGCGACTATTTTGTTCGCGACTAGTCCTTTACGTCTCCATTTAGTCGCGAACTCCGTTTTAGTTACCAGTTGGCGACTTAAGCTTTGGTCGCCATATTTATTTTTTTTGTAGTGAGTTATATTAATTAATATAAATGTTTAGATATATACATATAAATCTGGATTATATATTTTTTATGATTGAAACTACCCTTATAGGATCGGATCGCAAGATCGTAGGATCGTAGAATCGTGTTATGATCCTACTACTTAAATCTTGGAGCTATGTAGGATCGTTCGATTCTACCGACATTAAGATCCTACCTACGATCCGGATCGGTCGCCCAATTTTGGATCGTAGGATCGTAGAATCATTGATCAGGATCGCGATTCTGATAACCATGCATATATCTAGTTTCTGCTGAATTCACACGCCCAGAAATTGCTCCTATGACGTGATCTACTGCTGCTGTGCACACGTATTCTGATCTGCATTCTCCACCCAGGCTACCCGCTGCTATGAAGTTCACTAAAATCTAATGCTGCTTTAATGCACTTATTGTGCTGCTGCACTGCTACACATACACACACGCACATGAAGAAATCTGTTGCTGCACATGATTTTATTATCAATCCCAAATTGCATATTACTCAAAAACACCACACAATAGAGTCCTACTTAGTACCACATTACTGTAATTAGGATCCATGTTCTCAATGATCATCACCCAAGTAATGCAGAATGCTTTTGTCTTTACTTGTATAATCAACCAAATCCAAATATTAAACAAACTAACCAAGTTGATTAGTTTGCTTGTGTTGCCACTCCCACTAATTTGTTGCATTTTACCCTTCTTAGCAAAGACTCTACCTCGAATCTTTGTAGGATTAAATTCAACAAATCTACTCACATGAACATGCTCCAATATAGATGATTTTTAAGCGCAAAATCCCCTTTAACAAACTCATGCTTCCTAGTTTGTTCTACTAGTAGCCCAACCTCCAATCTTGGATAACAATCAACTACTTCACAATACTCCATTGTAGAATCATCCTTCTCTACGCAAACGGTATCAACACCCTCTTCATGCTCTTTAACACCCTCAATATAAGGTATTTCAACCACTCCTTCAAGATGATCCATCACTTCATCACAAGGTGTATCAACCACTACATCATCATTGGATTCTTGAATATCAACATGAGAAGGAGCCAATGATGTTTGTTCCTCATCATGCTTGGAAATGATCTCCACTTTGACCCTAGGTGGATTAGCATAAGGCTCATATTCATGAACAATAACTATCTTTGAGTCACCATGCTTTCTTTGCAATCTTTTTTGAACTGTTCTCTTTTCACAAGAAAGGTACATTGCCATCATCAACTCATATATTTGGCCATAAACATTCCTTAATTTTTCTTGCAATTTATCAGCTTGTTCCCAATACCCAAGCCTTTCACTAATTTCCTTTAACTCCTCAAGGTCTTCTTCCATTTCCTCCTAGGATTGTAACTTGATTTTGTCCTCCAAGGCATGATCTAGTTTGTCAAAGGTTACATACTTGTGCAAGTTTGATTTGGATGATTTCATCTCCTAGACTCAATAAGGGTAAAGAAAGAAAAGAAAAGAAAAGAAAAGAAAATTTGTGCACACAACAAAAATGAGAAAAACAGAAACTTATCAAAGTTCACACAACAAATTTCAGAATTTGTGTGCCTCCTATTTGCTACTGAGAACCCAACCAAACAACCTTCACTATGGATGAAATTTGGTGACAATATACTCCAAGATGTTTACAAATTTCTCCAATTGAAAATACTCAAAAATATTGTGTGGTTTAATCACAATGCAAATTTTTCTACACACATACAGTCTGAATTATTTCTGTGACCTTTGGTCAAAAACACTTGCACATCTTTTTTTCTACAACTCCAATGATTGCACAAAAAGACTCCTCAAAAACTAGACTCAAAATTGATCAATGTGAAAAAATGAATCAATAAAAAAGACTCTAAAATGATGGGTATAAAGATAAAATACAGAAAACTAAAAAATACTTCAGTTATCCTGTACTTTACAAAATCATCACGAATGGGTCTTTCAAGAAACCTATCAAACGTATTAGAAAGTGCACAAATAATGTGTTTTAATAAATATGGGATATTTATTGATAATGTGGTGAAAAATGAAAGCCAGATAAAAGGTTCTTGGTGGTTTTTCGAAGATAACTCACCAAGGTATTGAGAATTGCTTGATTCTGGCAGCCGGTAAAGAAAAATGGAGATCTCCTTCTTTACTCCACCAATTCTCCTAATTCCGAAGGCCAAAGTTCCCTAAATCCATGAAGAATATGAGGTAAAAACAGTTTTCCGAAACTCCCACAAAATCTTCTCCAAATCGATCAAATTTCAGACCCCAAAACTGACAGGATTCTGAAATTTTTGCACTTCAATTTTTTTGTATTTTTCTCCTGTGCGTACCTTGCCCTTTTCGTTTGCCGTGCTGTGATACCAATTCGCACCAAATTAAAGAGGTTATGGCACACTTTAATTTTTCCCTAAGTTTCGATGATGAAATGGAATGGATATGCAACCATCAACACCCAAAACACAATGCAGGATCAATTCAAGAATCAAGTTCTTGAAATTCCGGATGTCAAGGCACCTTGTGTCTTGTCACATGGCTTTATGAAACGTAGTTTGCAACCCAAGGATTGACTACCTTGTGGTGTGCGGGACAATCTTTGAAGTTGTATGACTAACAACTCAAAATGGCGAGTGTGTGACTAACACTCAATGCTCAAACAATCAATGTTTGAAGAAAAACATAAATGTTGTTTGTATTTCTGAAAATGTGGAAAACTCCCTTTACAATGTATTATGTGTCTTATTTATAGGTTAAGAAACACACCAAAATTAGATAAGGCTTTAAACAACTCAGCCCATCTAAGAGTAATTGATAAAATCATCACGTGCCAAACATGTGCACGTTTTAGAACACAAATAACAAAAAACAGGTGCTGATTTTTCTGACTGCAAATCAGCCGATTGCCCGACCTTCAGCTCTCTTTTTAGTGATCTTCAAGAAGCTTTTGGGAGGAAACTTGGCTTATGTAAGGGAGATTGCAGTATGGAGATTCCATTTTTAGCCTTCATGTCCTCTAAGGAGCCTATACTTGATCTGGACAATCCGACCAAGGTGCCTTGGTCAGCAGTTTGCTACTGTCAGTTCTAAGGTGTTTTTTTTGTCGAGTATGTGACCTTCAACCATCTTTTGTTGGATCTCCGTTGATTTTGAGGAGTGTTCTTGGACCATAATAGCAAGACCCATGTATAGAGATTCCAAAAATACTCTTGGAGCGCTCAAGCACGCACGCAACTTCTCTGAAGCTGGCTCCCAAGGTCAGCTGTTCGCCATAATTGAGCTGCTATCCTCTTGTCTTTCCTTGGCTTCTTGTGATGCCTTAGAATGTTGAAAACATGGAATCTTGAAACATCCATATTTTTTTCAAGATGATAGAGAAGAAATCAAAGCTCTTAAAGGCAAGTTGTTCCAGGAGATCTGGGGAGGCTTAAGTATTTCTTGGGAATATAGGTCTTAAGGTCAAACAGAGGCATATTCATTTCTCAAAGCAAATATGTTTTCGACCTACTAGCCGAAGCTGGGTTAAGCTGGGATGGCAAATCATGGATCACGAATGCTTCAAGATGGAGAACCCACTAATTTTACTCAGTATCAGCGATTGGTGGGGAAGTTGATATACCTTGATCATACAAGGCCAGATATTGCTTATCTAGTTGGAGTAGTAAGCCGGTTCATGCACAAACCTTAGGTTCAACATATGGAGGTTGTGATTAGGATTTTGAGGTATTTAAAGGGAACCCCAGGAAGAGGAATACAATATCAGAAGAATGGCCATTTAGATCTTGTGGCTTATACAGATGCAGACTGGGCAGGAGGCAGAGATGACAGAAAGTCAACATCAGGGTACTTCACCATAGTAGGAGGAAATCTTGTGACTTGGAGGAGTAAGAAACAGAAGGTCGGTGCCTTATCCAGCGCAGAAGCAGAATTCAGAGGAGTAGCAAAAGGAGTAATAGAAGTGTTATGGCTTAGAAAGCTATTGACATAACTTGGGTTTACACCCACTAAGAGTTGCGAGTTATATTATGACAATCGAGCTGCAATCGAAATATCAGAGAATCCGGTGCAACATGATCGGACGAAGCACGTAGAGATTGAAAGGCACTTCATAAAGGAGAAGTTAGAGAATGAAGTAATCAAGCTTCCGCATGTCCGTTCTGAAGATCAATTAGCAGACACACTCACAAAAGCATTGGGGACTCAGTTCTTTGAAGAAGTCTTGTGCAATTTGGGTGTTGGCAATCCTACTACCCAACTTGAGGGAGAGTATTAGAATATACAAAGCAATATTCTAGAAATTATTCCCGTAATATTTGTATATATTTAAGGCAGTAGTTTATTCTTGTAATATTCCTATTTAAGGCAACTATAAGGATGACCCTTGTATATATATTCAAAGTATGGAGAATAAAGAAAAACACACACAAATAAAAACCCTAAAATTACTGTTATTCTTGATTTCAGGAAGGATTAATTCCCTCTTACCTATAGACATTCCTAAGCCTTAACCCAAATCAAAAAATTAAAGAAACACATTTTTCTTTCTTGATTTTCCAAGTATAATACAGCATGAAATGTACCTCAGGTATTAGGCTAGGCTTAGACAAGTCATAAGGGTAAAGACGAGGAAGGAATGTTTTGCTTTCAAGCACATGAACTCCAAGGCTATGCACAAAATATCCATTTCTTCCATGAAAACCAATAATAGCACCATCTACTGTGCCTGAGGTGAATGAAATCCCTTGTTGATCTCCAAATGGTCCATAACTGCTCCTGTTGGTGCGAAAAGTAATTGATTTTATGATTGTAGGTCCTCGCAGAATCGTAGACGAATAGTATCCCTCTATATGAGTTAGCACTTCATAGGGATAGTCGAAAACAATCTGAAAGTGCATAACAAAATTAGCAACATTCTCTATAGACTTAAGGTAACAGGAATCTACAAAAGAATTATTGTAAGGTTAAGATGTAGAACCTTATCAAGCTTGAGTCCTCCGGTTCCACCATTCTTATTCCCCCAAACTGGCTTACCATTTAAGTCATAACAAACTCGAATAGAAACCAACCCTCCTGTTCGTGTTATATGCACTTCTCGTACCCCTGTATAAATTCCATCATCAAAGGTCGTTCCACCGTCCCCTCCCCATGGCCCAAGTGACAGGATTTTCTTGTTGGCGACCTGGGTAGTTGGGATTATCTATTGAAACATTACAAAACTATTACTATTACAAGAGTGTGAGCCTAAAAGAAGGAAAAATTGAAAAATACAAAAGTTACGTTGTAAAAACCTTTTGTGTATCCAAGAGTTTTGTTTGCAAGAGAGGCTTTGGCTTTACATAAACTCCAATTGCATTAAGATACTTACTGCTCCATCCATGGAAACCCACTAACATCTCAGAATTTACAGACGACATTGAGAACGGAACTCCTTTTTCAACACCAAAGGGTCCATAAATTTTTCTGTTAGTTACTAAGCAAAGTGATCGAATAATCACCGGGCCATTGTCAGTAATTGAGTCGCAGTATCCACTAATTGAAACCAGGAATTGAGTAGGGTAGTCAAGCTTGATCTGCGCAACAATAATTTAGGGTATTACTATTTACTACTTCAACCATGCGTGAATTTTCCTGGAACCAGAAGAAGACATGATTAGTTTACCTGATCAGTCCTGGAACCAGAGTTGCCACCATGTCTGTCAGACCAAACCGCATGACCCATCTTATCATACTCGAACTGAATGAAATGGATTCCGTCTGAACTCATGGAGATCACTACTTGCCTTATACCGGAATAGACTCCATCATCCCATTGATACCCACTTTTACCACCCCACGGTCCTAATGCTATTGCTGGGTGATTCTCCTCATCCCTCTGTCAAGGACAATATTTCACAAACATCAGTAGTCACTAGTCACTACTTGTAATTCTTTTACTTATAAACTGTGGAATAAAAACAAAACAGTAAACGAAGGTACAAGGAAGGAAAAGCCTACCATTTAAACTATGTTTCACAAACAAGAGTTTTGATCCAAATCAAATAGTCTCAACACAGCAGTTTCTATGATATGCAGAAAACCAATGCTCCTCAAATATAAAACTAAATTATTCGGGGAGGACCCCATGCGGAAAAGAATCCACTACTTTTTTTGATCGTGTATATCTCAGAAAAGGACAAAACTATATATTGATATGGAACAAAACAATGAAATTTACATTTTATTCTGTCTGCATCAAATACTACTCTATAGAGAATAACACATTTTCTTATTTGGTCAATTCATTGAAAATATCATTTCTATTTTTGTCATTTTTTTTACCCTTTTACCATTACTACGACAACACAACACATAAATATCAATACCCTTAATGGAAAAAGTGGGTTTTCCACTCACTTTTAAGTGGTCCTCCACCCTTCCTTAGTTTTGGTGCAAAACACAAATGTTTCATTCTCTATGAATAGGAGAGAGTAGTATTTTACGATTTCAGTCTAAGGGATATGATCACCATTTAGTATAGTCATATCACATAAAGATTTATTCTTTTCTTACAGTAATTTGCATTACCTACCCAAATTTGACAGAATAAGATAGTCTCAGCCAAATCACAAGTATTTTCACGCACCTTTGATACCTGATGCACCTTCTTCAGACATCATTTTCAGAATCTGCTTTGTTTACTTCGAATTTAGCCGAACATAAAAGAACATAATTCTCATCAAATTTGAGTAGACATCCGAATAAATATTTATATAGATTCTTCTATATCTCCTTGTTAAAAGAAAGCTAGTGGAAAAAAAATATAAAGTCCACAGCAAATAAAAATTTGGTGAGATATGTCGAACATAAGAAATATAAAAATGTTAAAATGAAGTTTGTTTCCGCGTGGAAATCGAGTTAATATCTCCCTGACCGGAAGGTCAAGTCTTGGGTTGTTTTAGAAGTCCGAATACTTGTATAGTCAACAGATCTGCAAAACGAACAGAATTAGCTTGTCCGGGGGCGTCAACCGAAAAGCCTCTCCGACGCTCAAGTCAGTACTGTGTTTGAAGATGAATAGTAATATGAATAGAAATAGTCAATAGTAGGGAGAGAGAATATACCATTTAAGGTTTGACCCTAGGGTATTTATAATGACAGATAGGGTTGATAGGATAGCCCTTATGGGCATTTTGGTAATTTCGACTTGAGCTGGGCTATGAGTTATGATGATCATGAATTAGTGGAAATTTGGGCCTTTAAACCCTTTGACCTGATTTTCTAATATTGGGGCACAGTTGAACCAATACCATTAGTCCCACGCGCTGAGGTCGTTTAATCCTAAGTGTAAACGGGCTTAGAGCGGAAAATTAAATAAAACAAAGAGTTTCTAACTTCCCTCGCTTCAGGTGTCCGGGTACCTGAGCGGAAGTCAAGCTGATGCCTGCCCGGGGCCTTGTGAGGGCCGAGTGCAGGCGAAAGGCCGAGTAAGAGACAACTGGCCTGAGGTTATGTATCGATGAGGGGCCTAAGAGGTCCGAATAACGTCAGAATGCTGAGTATCAGCAGAGGACAGAGAGGTGTCCGAGTACTGGTAAGAGGCCGAAAACATGTATGGAAGTTAGGGGTCAGTTGTATGACCGGGAGCTTACCATGGGCAGAGCTATTCACCTTGTAGGCCGAGTACTGGCACATAGGCCGAGTACTGAAGCTGATAAGTCGTCTTCAACTTAGCCGATACGTTCGTTGATGGAAGGGGAGCTATTGTTCTTGGGCGAACATCAGTTCCCCCCGATCGACCAGGGCAAGGACAAAGTTGGTATGTTAAGCCGTGTACTAGCAGGACGACTAGGAACGGGTTATTGGTAGGGAAGCCTTTCATCCTAAGGCTTACCCTCCTTGATTGAGGAAGACTACAGCCCTTATGAACGACAGTCTTCCTCCAATCAAGGAGGACGAGGGTCAGGATGACTCCGAAGTATGAAACATCTTAGGGATACTCTTATGTCTGAGATGAAGCTTAGGGTTATTGCTTTCATCCTTACTTGCGAAGTTTGCAGATGGGATGTAGACGGCCTCCTCACAAGGGTTGGACCGTCTACATCCATCTGCAAAGCCACGCCGGCAAGGATGCAATTTTCCTCGAGGGCGTTCTTGTGATGGGAACAAGTTATGAGACGTTTCCTCCCCAAGTTCTGCATCCTCTGAGTGGAGGAAGCTCGCGTTTTTAAAACAGTGAGCTTCCTCCATTCTAGAGGAGGTAGAACGGGAGAGTAATCCGGCCATGGAACATCCCTCTGGGAGTTGAAGTTCTTTCCCAAAGAGGAATTTTTGGTGGTTTTTTGTGGTGGGGTTGATGAAAATGACCCAAGCTTTGGGCTCTTTTATAGCCAAAATTTTACTGTTCACCGTCATGTCAATCACATCAATCAAATCTAGGTGAACCCTCTTGTCGGATTGAAGGTCGAATCCATACGGGCCTACAGGAAGAGATGAGGCAATTGGAAATGATGATTGGGACAAGTCCCACCTCATGCTGCCCGAATATATGCATAGGAGGGGGACCCTTGGGGTCCGAATACATGCATGGGAAGAGGACATTTGGGGTCCGAATACATGCATAGAAGGAGGACACTTGGGGTCCGAATGCATGCATAGGAGGGGGACCCTTGGGGTCCGAATACATGCAGGGGAAGAGACCTTTAGGGTTCCGAATACATGCACAGGAGGGGGACCCTTGGGGTCCGAATACATGCATAGGAAGAGACCTTTAAGGGTCCGAATACATGCACAGGAGGGGGACCCTTGGGTCCGAATACATGCATAGGAAGAGCCCTTTAGAGGTCCGAATACATGCACAAGAGGGGGACCCTTGGGGTCCGAATACGTGCATCCAGGGGACACTTAGAGTGTTCGAATACATGCATCCAGGGGACACTTAGAGTGTCCGAATACATGCATTAAGGGAGCACCTAGAGTGTCCGAATACATGCATCCAAGGGAGCACCTAGAGTGTCCGGATGCAAGCATCTTGGAGGGAGTACAACCTTTTGGTTTTGACTACAGAGACGATTCTGACCCTTTAGGGAGTCCATCCCTTTTTGGGGAATCTAATACGGGTCGTGGCCATTAGCCCCTAGGGAGTCCATCCCTTTTGGGACTGAGTTCGTATTTGCCATGTTAGGTAAATGCCGAATTAAATCGTACCTACCAGGTTAGGTAGATGCCGAATAGGGCGTATTAATAGCCGTAGGGATGTTTCGTATTCTTTATAGGGAGTTCCAAGGCATTGATACTTGTGCCCAACGTTCCAATTCCCTTTATTTTTTTATAAATACCACTCTTTACATTCATTTGCCTCGTTTCACATTTCCTTTCTTTAGAGCTTTCTAAGAGTTTTCCAAGAGCTTTTCCCAAAAAATTCGTCAAGCTTTCCAATCAAGTAGTTTTCAGGTACGTCTTCTCCTTCGGCTTTGTATAAAAATAATGGCCGATTATACTTTTTCATGTTTTAATTTTGACGATAGTGACATAGAAATTGATTTTCTGACCAAGTATAACTATGTGACCGAACACGATATAAATGAATCCTGTGTTACCCAGAGACTTTACGTCCTTTCCCTTGGGAGCCGACTGTGGCTTTAACTCCGGGGAAGATTGATGTTAATGCATCTCAATTAGAGGGTATAACGGTCGTTCCCCCCTCCTACAGGTCGTACCCGTTTGCTGCTGTAGATATGGCTCCTACTTCCACTGGGAAGAGTATTGATATGGGTCAGAACCTACGTTACAAGGGGCCGAAGTATGTCGAGAATGGGGGCCCGACCAATTATTTTATAAGGCCATCCTGGATCTCCACCTTGGATAACGAGTTATCTTCCCTCAAGAAGAACTGGGCGCTACCGGATAATTATTCATTGATGAAGCCGGGGAAAAACGAGAGTGTGAAGGATGTGCCCGAAGGGTGCATCGCTACATACAAAGACTCAATGGAGACGGGTTAGAGGTTTCCCCTTCACCCTTTTGCCGTAGAGGTGCTTAACGCCTATAACCTCACGGTGTCCGAATTGTACCCCAATGGATGGGGATGTATAGTTTCCTTTATTATGCTCTGTACAGCTATAGGAGTAGCACCTTCTTTGACGGCTTTTAGGTATATATTTAGGTTAAGGTTATGTTCATCGAAGCAAGGGCCCGGATGGGTGTCTTTCCAACACAGGTCAGGCTTTTTGGTGGTTGACAAGTTGAAAGATAGCATGAAGTGTTTTAGGAACGACTTTGTGTTTTTGTACAGTCCTGAGCCGTGGCCGGTCAAGACGAGTCACGACGAGGAGCCAAATATACAGATGAATAATAATGTCCCTCAATGTGACTTTGAGGATTTTTTAATCATAGAGCATGCGACCAAAGATGTAGAGTTAGGGAGTTTTAAACCCACCTTTGTACATCGGAATTTTTATGTTACTCGAACCCACCTTCAAAACGAGTTACTTTTATCGGCCTTAGGGCTTAGTCCAAAATATCACAAGGGTGAGTTGCTATGTTTTTAAGGTTCGCTTGCTTTGTATTCGGTCGTTGACTCTTATTCGGTCTTGTAGTTGTAGCATGAGGAGTTAGAGAAGAAATTTCCAGAGATCATGGATGCTTTAGGATTTGCTCAGATGATGGCCGAATCGCGCTGAAAGAAGGCGCAGGCAGGGAAGACGTCTCTTCCGTCCCCTCCTAAGGTAATATGATTTAACTTAGTGTTATCCAATTTTTCCTATTCTTAAACTTCGATTTTACAGAATCAAAGGAACAAGAGGCTTCCGGAGGAATCTTCCGAACCGGCGTCCAGTGGCGCGGCCGAGACAAATTCACCTTCGACCCATCTTCCAAAAAGACAGAAGCTCCCGCCAAAGGGAGATAAAAGTAAAGGCAAGGCCAGCGAGGGGTCAGGGGAGAAGAGTGTAGAGGACGCATCGTTGGAGCAGTCCGGGTACGAGATTACACGCCGGGATACTGGGGTAGTATTCGGCTCTGATCAGGCATTCTCTGACCTCACTTCCAAGGAGCTGAGGGTCAGATGGAGGAAGGCCATGGGGCAATTGGTTAGCTACAAAGACTTGGCCCAACTTGCCTCAGTCCCCGCCAAGACGAGGGTCAATGAACTGCTGGCTCTTCAGGCTGAGGTATTATTGTTAGACCCTTCGTTAGTTGGTTTGACCGTGAACAAGCATTAACTTTACCGAATATCTATTCAGATGATTATCAGGATGCAGTATGAAATCACTACTGCGCTCGGCTCTGAAGTAGTGCAGGCCGATCTTCAGGATTTGAAGAAGAGAAACTATGAGCTGAATGCCAAATTGATCATGCAAAATGATCAAGTTATGTCATTGAAGAGGGAAAACAAAGGTCTTCATCATGCCTTAGAGCAAATGTATGAAAAATGCCGATTCCTGAAGGAAGCTGTGTTAGTCCGTGAGAAGCAGCTACCTCTTAAGAAGAGGATGATTAAGGAATGGGTGAAGACCAATGAGGGGAGGCAGTTCATGGCTAAGATGGGAGCGAATGCTTGCTTTCAGGGCATGCGGGTTCGTGAGCTGATGGACGAGTTTGCTCATGGGAAACTGCAGGCAACCCAGGATTGGGAAGCTTTTTCTTCCGCTGCCGAAGAGGAGTATGACAAGGCGCTTTGTCAGACGCAGCTAGAGATGAATGAGCTCGAGGCTGAAAATCCCGAGGATGATGAAGAGGCTGCTGACAAAGAGGCTTGGGAGAAGGTATTGCCGGGGGAGGTCGAGGCTAGGTTCAAGGATTTCGACTTTGCGCACTATGATATATCCATTCCTTCTAGGCCGGCTACCCCCGTGTCATCTCCTTTTGCCGCCGTTCCTCTGCTTCCTCGCCCCCAAGTTGTCCAAGCTACCCTAGCTGTCCCCAGTTCTCCGGCTGTTGCCAGGAGGGTGGAGACTGTTTTTGAAGACGAGGATATGGAGTTAGATCCTTTGTTCTCCATAGAGGAGCTTATTGATGGTTGAATGTTGTATTTTTTTCATTTTGTAATTCGTCAAACAATCAGGCTGCGGCCTTTGAACGATTGGAGGCTACGACCCTTTTTATTGTAGTCTTTGACTTGTTTTAATCTTTCATCTTTGAATGATGCTCCTGCTATTTTTTGATGGCATGTTGAAAAATGACACCCTTGATAGGTGTCCGAGTACGCATTTACCAAAATGGTAAATAATTGCCTAACACATTTCGTCGCCGGTTAGGCCGAGAGGCTGCTGACAAAGAGGCTTGGGAGAAGGTATTGCCGGGGGAGGTCGAGGCTAGGTTCAAGGATTTCGACTTTGCGCACTATGATATATCAATTCCTTCTAGGCCGGCTACCCCCGTGTCATCCCCTATTGCCGCCGTTCCTCTGCTTCCTCGCCCCCAAGTTGTCCAAGCTACCCCAATTGTCCCCAGTTCTCCGGCTGTTACCAGGAGGGTGGAGACTGTTTTTGAAGACGAGGATATGGAGTTAGATCCTTTGTTCTCCTAGAGGAGCTTATTGATGGTTGAATGTTGTATTTTTTTCATTTAATAATTCATCAAACAATCAGGCTGCGGCCTTTGAATGATTTGAGGCTACGGCCCTTTTTATTGTAGTCTTTGACTTGTTTTAATCTTTTATCTTTGAATGATGCTCCTGCTATTTTTTGATGGCATGTTGAAAAATGACACCCTTGAAAGGTGTCCGAGTACGCATTTACCAAAATGGTAAATAATTGCCTAACACATTTCGTCGCCGGTTAGGCCGGTCTGGGGCGAAAACATGCTTTGGAGAGTTGGATGATAGCATCTGTCGGTTAGGCCGGCTAGAAACAACCATAAAATTAGAAATTCAAATTCTTTAACTGATTTGAATAGTTACATATGAAATTTGAAAATTGTCCGCCGTATATAATGCGAACTTTTACTGCAAACTTAAATAAAAGTTACATATGCCGATACTATACGCTGATATTATATGCCGATATTGGATGCCCCCAGTTCGTATTGTATTCGGTGGGTCAAACATAAAATTTCTTCAGATGATCCGAGTTCCAGGGCCTTGGTAGGGGTTTGCCATTTTCTTCTAATTCGTAAGTCCCTGGTCGCACTATGCGCGTGACTTTGAAGGGTCCATCCCAGTTTTTTCCTAGTTTGCCTTTCTCAACTATTTTGCTCGTGGCCTCTACTTTCCTCAGAACAAGGTCTCCCACCTGAAACTGCCGTGGTTTTACGAGTTTGTTGAATTGCCTTGTCATCTTTTGTTTCTGGGCTACGGACTTTAAGAATGTGTTGCCTCTGAGCTCCGGTAAGAGATCTAAGTTGATTGGCTTGTCTTCATCATTTCTATACTGGTCATAGTAGGTTGCCTTGGTTGACGTTATCCCCACTTCAACCGGGAGGACGGCTTCTGTGCCATAAACGAGAGAAAAAGGTTTGTGGCCCGTGGCCTCTTTGACAGTGGTGCGGCTAGCCCACAATATTCCTGGCAGCTCTTCCACCCAGTTACCGCGGCTTCCTTCCAATTTCTTCTTTATTCCCTTTAGTATAATTTTGTTTTCTGCTTCTACTTGCCCATTTGTTTGAGGGCGGGAGATTGAGGAGAATCTGGTGTTGATGTTGAAGCGATCGCAGTATTCTCTCGTTGTGGCACTATTGAACTGCTTGCCATTGTCTGAGATGATGACTTGAGGTATCCCGTAACATGTAATGATATTCCTCCAGAGGAACTAGCAAACTTGTTTATCCGTGATGGAGCTCAAGGCCTTGTATAGGGCCCCTTCATACCGTTCGAAATATTTTGCCTTCCTTACAAGGATTGGCCCTATTTCAGGGTCTTCTGGAATTTCCCCATCTCGGAGGAGGGAAATGTAGGGGTCCATCCATGAGTCAGTTCGATTGACCCCTCCCACGAAGGCATTGATGCTGGGGTAAGGCAGGACCTCCCAAACTATGTGGCGGGGTTCATTGTTAATCGCCGAGCTAGCAAGTCTTGACAGAGCGTCAGCTTGTGCGTTTTCCGACCTCGGGACATGATTTACAACTACAACATCAAATCTAGAGATGGCTTCTTTGACTTTAGTCAGGTACATCTTCATTCCATCGTCTTTTGCTTCGAACTCTCCGTTTACTTGACCCGCTATCAACTGTGAGTCCGTATTGGCAATGACTTTTTTGGCACCGGAGGCGAGACATATTCCTCGTCCGAGGAGCAGCGCTTCATATTCAGCCTCATTGTTGGTAGCCACGAAATCAAATTTGACCGCATGTTCGAGTCTAGCCCCATGAGGGGATATGATCAAGAGTCCGGCACAACCACTATTCCGGGTTGACGACCCGTCCACATACAGTTTCCAATTTTCGTCTATGGGTATTTCTTCCAAAGACCCAGTCATCTCGGAGATGAAGTCTGCGAGAGCTTGTGCTTTAATGGCTGTCCTGGGCTCGAACTTTATACCGTAGTCTGCTAGCTGGTTGGCCCAGTCAGTCACCCTTGAGGATTGATTTTTGCTTTCCAACACTTTACGCATTGGTTATGAGTTTTGTACTATCACGGGGTGAGATTGAAAATACGGCTTCAACTTTCTGCTAGCAATGATCAGAGCGAAGATAGACTTTTCTATGGTAGAGTACCGGGCTTCGGAGCCACGATAGGCATGGCTAACATAGTATATAGGAAACTGTTGCTTTTCTCGTTCAGCCACCAACACCGCGCTCACTGAATAGTCTGACACAGAGACGTAGAGATATAAGGTTTCACCCGGCAAGGGTGATACTAATTTCGGTATCTCCGCTAAATAGCCTTTCAAACTCAGGAAAGCTTCCTCGGCTTCTTAATCCCACGCAAACTTAGGTTGTTTCAAAACTTTAAAGAAAGAATGGCTCCTATCGGCGGACTTTGACATGAAGCGGCTCAAAGCGGCAATGCATCCGGTTAGGCGTTGCACTTCCTTGACTGTCTTCGTTGAATAAATCGACATAATAGCTTGAATCTTGTCGGGGTTGGCTTTGATTCCCCTTTCATCTACTAAAAATCCGAGGCATTTACCTCCGGTTACCCCAAAAACACACTTCTGCGGATTCAGGCGCATTTGATTCAAGCGCAAGGTTTCAAATGTTTCCCTCAGGTGTTCGGCATGATCCTTATTGTTTTTGCTTTTGGCGATCATGTCGTCCACATACACTTCTAGATTTCGCCCTATATGTGCCTTAAATACCTTGTTTATCATGCGCTGATACGTGGCCCCAGCATTCTTCAGCCCGAAGGGCATCACCATGTAGCAATAAACACCCGAGGGAGTTATGAAAGCGGTATGCGGTCTATCTTCCACGGCTAGTGGTTTTTGGTGGTATCCGCGGTAGAATCCACTTCTTCGACCTTTCTTTTCTTATTGCTCTTATCAGTTTCTCCTCGTACTCCCATCTTGAGTGTGTTCACTTGGCATTCTCTTGCACTCTTTTGATCTCCATACAGTGTTCCGACCTTACCGTCGTCCTTCTTGTATTGTATTAGCAATTGATGAGTAGAGATGACAACCTTGATTTTGTTTATCAGGGGCAGGCCCATTATGATGTTGTAGGGAAATTGTATGTCCACCACAGTGAAGCGAACCGGCAAGGTTCGCCCGTTTCCCTTCTCCCCAAAGCGTACCGGGAGTACTATGGTTCCAGCCATGGTTATCAGAATCGCGATCCTGATCAATGATTCTACGATCCTACGATCCAAAATTGGGCGACCGATCCGGATCGTAGGTAGGATCTTAATGTCGGTAGAATCGAACGATCCTACATAGCTCCAAGATTTAAGTAGTAGGATCATAACACGATTCTACGATCCTACGATCTTGCGATCCGATCCTATAAGGGTAGTTTCAATCATAAAAAATATATAATCCAGATTTATATGTATATATCTAAACATTTATATTAATTAATATAACTCACTACAAAAAAAATAAATATGGCGACCAAAGCTTAAGTCGCCAACTGGTAACTAAAACGGAGTTCGCGACTAAATGGAGACGTAAAGGACTAGTCGCGAACAAAATAGTCGCGAAAGAAAATCAAGTCGCCAAAGAGTCAGCACTGGCGACTAGAGTATTTTAGTCACGAGCTGGTCGCCACTGGCGACTAAATAGGACAGTCACAAATGGTCCCTAAATTTGTATCTGGCGACTAAATATTGGGTCACCATCTGGTCGTGACTAACATGTTGGGTCGCCAAATGGCCTCTGATGGCGACCTGAAGTGACTGGTAGCCATTTGGTCGCGAAATTTGACGACCCAAAATTTTTGGTCGCCAGAATCAGTCGCCAACTCAATACTTTTTTGTAGTGACTAAAATTCAAGTTTTTCATGATTCGCATTTTAAAAATGATTATTAAAAGTATTCTTTTACAAAACCTATTAATTGAAGTCAAATAAGTATAAATATATACCTTAAAACTAAAGAAACGAACAAATACAATTGAAAATCCGTTATCTAAAGTATATTAATACATATTTGTAGGATCACATGATCCTACGATCCGATTCTACCGATTTCGATCCTACCTCCTCAACGATCCTACGTAGAATCCCGATCCTGACAACCTTGGTTCCAGCTGGAGAAACTCGGCTCCCCCCGAACCCAACTAGGGGTCAGTCGAGCTTTTCCAAGTGTTCAGGGCCGTATTTCAGTTGTTTTAAACAATCCATGGTGATTAAGTCGGCGGTGCTTCCAGTATCGACCAGAACTCTTCTAACGCTCATCAGCCCCACTTTGAGGGTGAGAACGACGAGGTCAGAATGTGGGTGTTGTATCGCGGGGGCCCCTTCTCCAAAGACCATTCTCGGTCCATCTACTGTCTTCTTAGATTCGGCGGTCAAAGAACTTAATATGTGAACGCTATCTTTGACTGAACGTATAATTGGATAGAATTCGGAATATCCCCCGGATATCATATGAATGAACCCTTGCGTGGCTTCAGATTGTTCTTGGGCTTTTGAGCGCCTTTCACTTCTACGGTGACTGTCTCTTCGACCTCCCTGTCGACTATCATTCCGCTTTAAGAACTTGTTTAGTTGGCCTTCGTCGGCCAATTTATCCAATACCTTCTTCTATTCCCGACACTGGGATAGGGTGTGGCCATGTTCCTTATGATACGCACCAGAAGTCCATGTTTCGTCGATTTTGTGACGTCAAGATCCTTGGGGGAACAGGTAATTGGTCTCGAATGGAGTAGAAGATATCCCTTTGACTCCTGTTAAATCTTGACTCTGCTGCCTCCTTTGCTTCGAGGGCGGGGTAAGCCTGTACTTGTCTACGGCCTTCTTCTCTAGGAGGTCCCATGGGCGATCTGAACCTCTCCCTTCCAAAGCCATTAGAGTTTCGCCGGTTAGGCGTGGCTTCCTGGGATCGGCCCGTCTTTTCTTTCTTCTTCCTCGAGTCCAAGGGAGTGCAAATATGGGAAGCGCGGATGAATCTTTGCACAATGTCCATGGCCTCTAAGTACGTAGTGATGTCATGTTCCAGCAACTTCCATTTCAATTTCGGCGTTTTGATCCCATTAATGAGGGCAGGGACCGTTGTAGCATCGTTTGCCCCCGATATGGACAAAACTTCTTCATGGAATCGTTGGATATATTCGGCCACGGACTCCCCCTCTTTTTGAATAATAGACATCAGGTGCAAATTGGATTTCTTTTGCCTTTTTGACGCGACGAAATGGTCAAGGAACAAAGCTTCAAGGACAGCAAAGCTATCCACACTTCCAGGAGGTAGGGACGTGTACCAGTTGAGCGCTAGCCCGGATAGGGTAGTCGAAAAAAACTTGCAAAGCATGGCCTCACAGGTAGTGCTTACCGCCATATGGGCAAGGTAGGATGCTATGTGTTCAGCAGGATCTTCTGATCTGTTAAATGACTTGATGGCAGTCACCTTCACTTTACTCCGGTTAGGAACAACTAGTATTCGTGCTGACAGTGGCGTTTTGAAGATGGTAGGGGCCGAGTCCGAACCATCTCTCACATAATCTTCCCTAGCATAATCATACCTCTCTCGGTATACTGGGCTGTGGTAGGAGTCTTCTACCGGGTTTTTATCTTCCCTCCTGGAGTTGAGATGGGTTCTAACATCTTATTCTTTCTTTCGCCTATTGATAATCTATCTGGCGTCGAATCTCGAGCTCCCCGATCGTTCTGGCATCCGGCTAGGAGCCTGTTCTAGCATCTGGCCAAGGCCTTGCCGATTATGCTCATGGTGTATTTGACTGTGGTGCAATGCAGAGTTCGGCATACCCCAGGCGGGCTGCACTACATGGTTGGGAGCTTGCTCCTGCTGCAGGGGTGACTCCTGGCTTTCAGCAATGTCTTCTACTCAAAAGTCAGGGGCTTCTCTATGAGTGACAGGGATCTGCTCTGTTTGTCGGCGGGCGGAATGAATGAGGTTGTGTTGCTGAGGTTGGAAGATAGTAGGCAGGGTCCTAACCGCTTGCTGGATAGATTCTTGGAAGCGGGAGGTGATGTTAGCTGCAAGGTCATCGAGGTCTTGTCTGGTGACGAGATTGGGTGGTAGGATCCCGTCGTTAGGGTCTTGGTCGTGGACAGAATGGGCAAAATGGTGCTTTGATTGTCTAGTGTTAGCTCTAGTGGCTCTCTTAGAATTCATGGCTTGTTGTTGTGGAAGTGTGAGTGAAAAGGAAGGTGCTTATCTCTCCCCACAGACGGCGCCAAATGTTTCCGCGTGGAAATCGAGTCAATATCTCCTTGACCGGAAGGTCAAGTCTTCGGTTGTTTTAGAAGTCCGAATACTTGTATAGTCAACAGATCTGCAAAACGAACAGAGTTAGCTTGTCCGGGGGCGTTTCCCGGAAAGCCTCTCCGACGCTCAAGTCAGTATTGTGTTTGAAGATGAATAGTAATATGAATGAAATAGTCAATAATAGGGAGAGAGAACATACCATTTAAGGTTTGACCCTAGGGTATTTATAATGACTGATAGGGTTGATAGGACAGCCTTTATGGGCATTTTGGTAATTTCGACTTGAGCTGGGCTATGAGTTATGATGATCATAAATTAGTGGAAATTTAGGCCTTTAAACCCTTTGACCTGATTTTCTAATATTGGGGCACAGTTGACCCAATAACAAAGTTAATAGAAGATATTTAGGGATTATAATCATTATTAAAATAGATTAAATAAGTATAATTTAATCTAACATAATTTATTTTAATTTAGTTTAATTTCATTTAGAATAATTTTAGTTAATTAAATTTAACTGCAATTAATTTAATTTTATTTGATTTAGTTTAATTTAATTTAATTTAATTTAAGTTAACTTTTGTTATTTTAATTTCATTTCGGTTAATTTTTGTTAATTCGATTTAATTATTTTGTACTGCTTCTTCCAGTGGCGGATATATGTTGGAGCCCACGGGGTCACGTGCCTCTTGGCGTTTTTTTATTAGTAAGACTTTTATATTGGTAAGAGTAAAAGTGTAAAATTAATTTTATCTCAGTTTTATATATTTTAATCTAACTAGTACATTCTTTAAAAATAAGTTGGCGACCCCAAAGATATCCTATATTCCTTAAAAAATAAGCTCAAAGCGAAATATTTAGTATGCATCTCATGTTGGCGACGTGAAGTTGAAGATGAGGCTTTAAATGGTTTTTTTTGATGGTGTTAATAAAAGTACATAATGTAGGTCAGAAATAAGTTGCTAATATAATAACAAGTAAATAGAAGTACTAAGTACTTATATTGGAAGTTTTTAAGTTTGAGTTTGATATGAAGTGAGAAGGAAATTTATGGATTGATGCAACATATGTTTTTGTTTCGTATAAGGGGTCGGAAATTCAAGGGTGTTACAGATGGTATCAGAACAATTTCGAAGACACCACAAAAAATAATGTCTCTACCTACACTTATTTGATCACACTTAATTAAGTGTGGTGTCTAAAATGAATTTAGGCACACTTAATAAGCGTGGAAATATAGTCATGCTTATAAGCGCGGCGAAAGTGTACATTCCACATATCCTCTAACATTAAAACGTTTGCAAGCCAAGAATACTGTTCATCATGAACAGTTCTTCGGCCACGTCAGCGTTTTCCTCTACTTTTGCTGCCCTACGCGACTCATTCTTCCCCTCAGATGGTTTTAGCTTTTCCTCCTTTTTCCTTCAACCTCATGCCATCTTCAGTTCTCTTTCTACATTCCTTACTAATTTATCGCTTTTAACCCAATTCTCACAAAAATTTAGGTCTTTTAAATTTATTGCTTTGAATTTATTCATAAATTTTACTCTCATTTATGATTGACAAAAATTTAGGTATTTTAAATTTATTGCTTTGAATTTATTCATAAATTTTACTCTCATTTAAGATTGACAGTGAATTTTACCAATTAATAGCAGATTGATTGTTTGTCTCACTTTCGTGATTTGGACAGTACAACAAGTTCTTAAGGCATGGGGTGTCCTTGAGTGAGAAGCAGATGAAGATTGAGTGAGAAGATCTGATTTTAGGGCTTCTCAATTGACAATGCGAGCTGATTTTACTGATTTTGTGTCTACGAAAACCTAGATTTGATTTTTGCTCTCAATCTGAATAAGGTATTTTTTTTCCAGAATTTTATCAAAGTTTTCATTTTTACACTTTGTTAATCATTTTGGGATGAAAATATAGGGAATTGATGAAAAATAGGGTTTTTGTTTGGTTTTGGAATGAACATTTAGGGTTCATCGATTTTTTGTTGTTTGTTGTGCATTGTATTAGTTACTGAAAAGTGCTATTTTGTGTCTACGAAAACCCAGATTTGATTTTTGCTCTCAATCTGAACAAGGTACTTTTCTCACAGTTTCATGGTTTCAACTTTGGTGATTGAATTTTTTTTGGATTTTTTCTTATCTGCGGGAATAAGGATCCTTGGTATCAGTTCATTGTCATGAATCAAATTAATACAGGTTTTCCCAAAAAAAATGATACAGTTTGATACATTAAAGTCGACTGTCGATCATTTGATTGAATTCCCAATTTTGAACTTATTTGCGTCACGATTGATGGATGTTTGCATTTTTATGAATTTTTTAGTGAACACAACATGGACTCTATAGGTTGTGGCAAGGCTTATTTTTCATTCATACTCAACATTGTTGTTTTTGATATTTTTAATGGACTAATATTGATAAGGAGGACTGCACCATAATTGTTTTAATAAAGATCCACAATAATGTAATTATGTAATTGTGGGTCTGATGAAAAATGGGCCAAATTTAGGATGTGGTCTTTGCCTCTTTGATCATTTGAATTTTATGAATTCGTTCTAAAAGAGTATCTTTTGTGCCTTTTTTTTCTTTTGGTCTACCATTTACATTTTTACATATTTTAGAAAAGCAAAATTAATTACGAGGTCCGAAGCATACCTGTATTTTGGAGAAGGCAAAGAAGAAATGGTGGAGTAGAAATCTTCGTGGAGATGTTAAGCCTCCACGTAATGTGAAGGTTGATTGGGGCAAATGGGTAGATGAAGATGAGGACAATGGTACTGGTATGTCTGGTTTATTGATCATGTGGAATTGGTTCTTTATTTTACGAGTTTACATTATGCTGTGAGTGTACATTTTTAAAATGCGACTTTGTTTTCTCAGCTCTTGCAGACTTTGATCTTGGTGGAATGGACTTATTGGTAAGTATTTCTATCACTTTTTTAAGTGCATGTATCTCTTCATTTTATTGTGGGTTCCTAATTCATTTTGCATTTACAGAAATTTGGAGATTACGATGGTGATGAGGAATTTGATGTTAGTGAGGATGATGGTGAGCACAGTTAGAGAATACTCTTACTTGCTTTATAAATATTGGATGACAGGGTTAGTTTTTAAAGTACTCGGAAAATTCTGAAATTCCATTTTTAAGAAACTCAATATATTAATCACCTACAATTACAAACATGGAGATAGTTTTGAGGTTGTGTCCAAAACCTTCATAATTCATAAAGTGAGCAATTGTTCTATGTGGTCTATTTTGTAGTATTATGTTTCTTCAATGAATGGGTGCTTTTGGTTGTGTAACTGATTTTATTTGTAAGCAAATTTCTGCTTACTGATTTGATTGTGTTATGTATTTCTATTTGTAAACAAATGAGAATTATATTCAGAGCCAACTGACTTATTAAATTTTCAATGAGGATGGGGGGATTGGGTTGTGTCTCTTTTCGGGTTAATAATTCTATACAACTTAGCAATGTAAGATTATATATTTTGTCTATATGATTTCCTGCTGTCCTCTTTTGATCTATCCTTGTTTTTCTTTCAAAATACTATTTATGACTCTCGATGTTTTCCTGTTGTCTCCTTTCGTTATTACTACTGCTCTCTTTTAGTATTTTTTATGGCTTGGAACCTTGTTGTGGTAGCTTATTGCTCAATAAATAGGAATTGGAGAAGAAAGGTTGACAATGACATTTAACATCTATGATGAGAGAGCATTTCTTTAGTTACTTGGTAGAAAAGGGTTGATTTATTAGTTAAAAGCTCATTTTCAGAGTCTATATAATCTTCTGCTGTAGTTGTTGGGAGTAATAGGATCCACTACCACTTGCTGAGTATATGATACACTACCATTTGAAATCAGATTGTTGGTAGAAAAGGGTTGACGTTTAACATCCTATTCTTTGCTGAGTATATGATCCACTACCACTTGCAATCAGATTGTTGAAGGCAATTATTGTGCTTGGTCCACCCCAAAGCACATATAATAATTCTAACCTCAGCTTTAGATTTTTAGTGGCACTTTGAGCATAAAATGAAATTGTATCCAACTTCCTCGCTCTCTGCAAACAATTCAAAACCCAGATCTTCCTTACCCATGAATAATACATCACGATTAACCTTGAATGTGTTTAGGTTTTAAAGATTAGTTTTCCTAAAATTTCTTTTCGCAAATTTTTCTTGATTTAATTTTTTGTTGCATATTTTTATGCCTTTTGCATTAGTCGTTGAATTTCTTAATTTCCAATTTATATAAGTCCTTTTTGCAATAAATGTGGTCTTGTATCCCCGTTGCTCAAGACTTAGTATGTCATTACTTTTTCTATCCTTATGGTTTAAGTAAACATGTGAAAGTTCATAGTTAAGCTGAAAATTTTGATATAAGGAGTCAATTTGTTGTTTTAATGTTTAATGTTGATAAGTAGGATACTTTTGTTGTATTTTTTGAATAACATTTTGGAGTATTATTTTTCCTTGTTTGAATGTTGAATTCTATTTTATTGAACAATCAAATGTAGTAATTGGACCTTCTTGAAGATCTTGAAGGTAGAGAAGGTGAGATAATTGTCGACGAACCTCAGGCACCATTGAACTTGGTAATATTGTCGATCATGGGGATGTTAGGCCAAGGCAAGGCATAGCTGAAATTCCAAACCCGCAGCAACATTCAAAAAATTTACTTGGGATACTTTTGTTTTATGTTATCCAATTAAACTTGTTGCTATAGATGCATTTTTTGTTAGATTAAAGTCGTATATGGTTAAGGTTAATTACTCCACTTTAAACTAAATTTTAGCTTTAGAAGGGTTTTGTTGGGGGACGACGTGATATTTTTTCAGGCACGAAAGTTCTTTATTTTGGTATTCTTAATATTATGATGGTATATGTTTTTTTTGTATCTTGATTTGATTATTTGGATTTTTATTTGTTTTTCTCTTGCTTGCTTTTAAAATTGTTAATTTATTTACTATCTATAAAATGTAGAACAAATTTTCCATGGCTAATTTTCTTTCCTCGTTTGACTTTTGCAGGTGAGTTCAAGAATTTGAGGAATGATTTTTGAGATATGTTGGTATGTTTTGTTTGATTTGGGTTAATTTGTTTATGTTAATGCTTTTAGTATTTTGGGATAATTTATTTGATTTCAGTTTTTGTTAAAGATTTTAGGTAGTTATGATATGTTTCATTTGGGTTAATTTGTTTATGTTAATGATTTGGGTTGTTTTGACTTAGGTATGAAATGAAGATGCTAATGATTTTGGTACATTGATGAATTGAATATGAAATTGGATATAAGTTTGATTTTGAATGTCACATTATGACTTTGTTTGTGATTTTAATGTTATGAACTAATTGTGAATTGGATAAGAAGGACTATAACATGATTGTGGTATTATGAGTGAGTTTATGAATAGGGTATTCAGTGTAGATTAAGAGTTTAGTAGAATTTGAAAATTGTGGGATGGTAACTGAGTTAAGATAATGGGTTTGGTAAACAAGTTGGATTATGTGTAAGCCGTTTAATGCTTAGACTTTTTTTGTTCTTGTGTATATTCTTGTGGTTTTCATTACGAATTAAATTTGATGATTGCTAATGGCTGTACTGTTTTATGATGATTTTTGAATTTGTATATCCAACTTATGAGTGTTTAAAAGGCTGGAGAGAAATAAACCAGACATTGAGAAGCTCCGCTTTTGGTGTCAATACTGGTACCACTATTGGTACATAGTTAATTTAGTGGGCCTTTTAAAAGGCTGGAGAGAAATGAAACAGGCATTCCCTCTCTTTTGGATTAATGTTAGGGAGAGTTAATTTAGTGGGTGTGTCCAGCATTGATAGAACACTCCTATGAATTGAACCTTTTGTCCTAATCTCGAGGCACTAAAGATATTTTGGATTTTTATGATGTATTATGCGTTTCTTCATTCTATATAGGAGCGCAGTTTGGAAGACAACATAATGGTATCTGACCTTTTTATGCAAAATTGGCACTTCAAGTGTACTCATAACTCTATGCCAATGATGTATCTGAAAAAAAAAACTATGTACTTGTTTACTTAACAAACCTCGAATGGCACATGCTTGAAGTTGTCTGCAATCACTAACACAACTCTAATGTTGGATCATCTTATAGCACTTGCTGTTTTGTTGCTATGAGCAGCTGAATCATATTGGTTTTTAACTTCATAGATCATCTTTTATCACTAGCTGCTTACTGGTCTTTTTCTATTAGTAGATGACCATGTTCATTGATGTATTTCAAGCTGTAAATCAATTATGCAGTCATTTTGAAGCCTACAGGGATATTCCAAAAATAACTGAATCACGAGAGAAGTTCAAGAATATTAAACAAATCTTGATATCTCATGTATTTTCTGACTTCTTTAGGTACATTTGTTCTATTTTCTTCTTTCATATTTGTGGAAAGAGGCTTGTTGCCCTTTTTTTCAGTTAGAGGTTTTAAGTTGTTGAAAACCATGGGTGTTGCACTTCATCATGAAACGAATTATTGTCTAGATCTGAATGTTGCTTCCTAGATAGAGCTTAGATTTGTGCTCGAGTATAGATTTAAACTTTGAGAATTCTTTCAACTCCAAAAGACTTATAGTCAAGACTCGAGAATAAAAAAGGGAAAGGTGGTAGTTAATAATTGTACTTTTGTTGTAATTTGTGGAAACCTTGGAATTTCACTATTGTTTTCTCATAATTATATTTCTGTGACATCAGCTTAGGTACAAGGAAAGAGACAGAAGAAGTTAACTTATTTGTTTGGTTGTTGAGGCACTGGAGCCTCGTGAAAAGTTTCTGCAGCAGGGAGCTTACTTCCTATAGACCAATCTTTGAAAGAGCTGGTGTGCATTCTTTACTTCGATCTCTTTATTCTTAACAGAATTAAAGAATTTTTTTTTGTATCTAGATCCATGAAAAGATATGACCTTTGCTTCCGTTACTAATTTTACCAGATTGTTGTGTTGTTTTGTGTATTAGAACTTGCTAAGCTGGATAAAACAGAAAGGCGACATGCGTGGATTAAGCTTAGGTTGAGAACAAATGACATTCTTGCATTGTCTCGTGAATGGGTGACCCTCAATTATAGGCTGGATCTTCTAAAAGTGTTCGGTGCTTATACCATATGGGTCGATGCTTATATTTAAATGTAGGTTTTTGACAAATAACTACCACAGAAAAGGCTCCAAATAGTTATGTGGTGAGTATGCTTCAGGGTTTTAATTGTGAGGAATATGATGTCATATAGATTGGCATTTGTTTAACTAAACTCTCGAGGATCATGAGCACTTTATTTGTGATTTCTGCTTTGGTTTTATTAAGGTATAAACTGAATTTTGGTTTTACATTCTTGAGCTCGTGCAGAACTTTTGTCCTGTCAATGATTTGGTATGCTAGGTTGTATGCATTTGATGTGCACTACAATTCTTTCTTCCCAATGTTTATTCTACTATACAGTAACTTCGGTGCTCACCTATTTTATTAAAGTATTTATTTTCAATTGTTGGAGACAGTTTATAATGCTTGCATGCCTTAATATTTCTATAGACTTCTTTGTTTGCACTGATATATTACTTGTTGTCCCTGCTTCTTTTTCATGATTTAGGAACTTCAGTATAATCCCCTGGTCAATATTATATTAAATTTCCAAGCATGGTAAGAATGATTGCATAAAATTGTAATTTATGTTCTTTTCTTTAAAGAATCAAGGATCCATTCAAAACAAAATCCCACTTTTTTTTATTTATAGATTAATAATAAAATACAAATTAAGAGTAAGATATAAATAGTGTCAAAAAGCAGATGAGAACTTAGTGGTGAATTGGATGTAGTATAAAATAACGTTATAAAACTTAATAGTGTAATTTGGGGGACCGCGTGCGTAGCACGCGGCCCCACAACTAGTTATTTAAAATGTTATTTTGGTTTCGCTGACTTATGAAATACCCCTTTCCCAAATACCTTTCTCACTCTACGATAATCCCTCCCAAACCCTGTTTATTCCTCTCCTCTAGCCGTTTCCTACTATCAACACCGACCACCGGTTCAGCGCATCCTTTGCCAGCCGCTAGCCACCAGTTGCCTGGTATTGTCTCTTTTTGTTTCATTTGTTTTTCGTGTTTTCTAGGGTTTGTTCTAGTTTTAGGGTTTTTATTTTTTGTACTATTTTAGAGATTTCTGTTAAGTCATGAGGATTTTCTAGGGTTTCTTCTTGTATTAGGGTTTTTTAATTTTTGTACAATTTTAGTTTTTGTGTATAATTTTAGAGATTTCTGTTAAGTTTTTAGATTTTTAATTTAGGGTTTGTTATAGTGTTTAGTACTTGTTTTATTCCAAATAAACGAATATAATTTGAACTAATTGTGTCGAATGTACCTCTTCGTATGATTTAACTTTAAACTTTAGAATTGTTATTTATGTGTTATCTATATGAATATCTAATGTTTGAGTTATTTGGAATTGTAAAAAATTATAATCTATTTGAATATCTAATTTTAATTTTCAAGGTCTTGTTTCATGATTTTTGAATGGTGTAGGTATCCTTATGTGACTAGAACATCTGTCATTGGAATTAAGTATAAGGCTAGAATTCTCATTGTTATGTTAGGTATGTGCTGTGTGTTTTTGGTTTGTCCAGGTTCCTTCGGGTCATATATTGCTAATTGTGCTTCTTAATTCCCATTGTTTCTGAGTGTTATGTTGACTTATGAGGTTAGTTTGGTTTTATGTGCTCAAAGTTTGTTTAGTGTGCAGTCTTGTTTAATTTGAAATGTCTTTATATTGGTTTCTTTGAAGTTGATGATTTGGCTTTAGGCTTTAATAGTTGATTAATGTTTCTCAACTATGTTTTCATTTTTGTTGTTATTATGTTGTGTGAGTATTCTAGTTCAATTTCACTTGAATGCTTCACCTTTTTTTATATATTATCATTATTTTCCAACACTAAAAGAACCCATTTTGATGAGATTAAAGCTTTGGCCATAATGCAAAAATGGCACCCCATGTAACTGTCACTTATTTTATTTCTTTTCTCGTAGGATGTTGTCTCTTGGGCTTAAGTGGAACCAATTTTACCCTTGTTGCTTCCATCTCTTCAATTGGTGAGGCTTGTGGAAAATGTTGCCATCACATCAACGCATATTGCTGCTGTCTCTGGTGCTCGTTATCAAAATGCAACACAAGTAATGTCGAAGTCAGTACGGATCTTTCTGATGTCTGTCTCTATTCAATGTCACGAACTTTAGAACACTATGGGGTGCCTGCAAATGCAACAATTAATCTGTAGTTGGGGTTCTTTGCGTATTGTGTTGCTAGCTGTAGGTTGATGATGTTGTTTTGCTTATTGCTTTTGCTTACATACTTGTAATGGAATTGAGATATGTATGGTTAATATTCAACTAATGTTTAAATTGCTTCATTATTGTTTGTTGTCAAAGGCTATTATTCAATTTCTTATGTTTGGTTGTATCAGAATTGAGTTGTAAATATTAATAAACAAAAAAATAATGCTGATTATAATAATGATAAAAAAATCATAAATGATGTTATTAATAATAATAATAATAATAATAATAATAATAATAATAATAATAATAATATTAATATAGCTACATTTATTAAGCGAGGCAATATGTAACACATATAAGCGTGACAAAAGGCAGTATCAGCCACGCATATAAGTGTGGCAAACAAGCAAATTTAGTCACGCTTATTAAGTGTGCCTGAAATTTACCCACACAAGCTGGAAACACACTAATTAAGCGTGGCTAAATGCATTAGCCTCACTTATAAGCGTGCCTAAACGCATTTTTAAGTGTAGGTAGAGGCATCATTTTTTGTAGTGAGAGCTTCATAACATATGTTTTCCTCTGTAGTTTGCAAAAAATCAGATTTAATTGCACATGTTTCAGCATCAACATTCACATTACAAGTACTTTTTCTTTCCAAAGGAAGAGAAGCTTCTCTTGCATCAATTTCCAATCTCCAACCATATGTTCTGACCTGACAACCTCCATCAAGCACACTTCCGTTATTTCATCTTCACTGTTTTGTTTGTCATTCTCTGGTATATCTACCAACAAACTGCATTGCACGACAAATCCTCTTTCGACTGAGCCAACTTTACCTTCATTATCAACATTTCTATTACTCCTTTTCACTATTGTTTACACCTTTTGTTGCTTCCTCCACATATCCTTCTTGTTGACGAATATTTTAATTCATGAAAAACCCACAGATATAGCTGCATAAATTTAAACTTAATGTTTGGATCAAATATTAAACTCAACAAAAACATTGCACAAATAGGCTGTTGTAGGTGAAGGCAATTTTTGTAATAAATTAGTCAGACTTATAAATGAAACGCGATCAAACCTAGATAATTACATTGCTTGGGCTATTTTGTGTTGGACTTGTTTTTTGTAAAAAATTAGTCAGACTTGTTTTTGGTTTGCCTATGATTTTTGAACATAGTTCATTCATATGTTGTTTAGGTGGCCTGTTATAGGTAGAGCTTCGTTCCAATGGCTTTGTCACTTTTCCAAGGTTTTTATACCGGTGGTCTTAGTCTTGTCTATTTTAGTGTTTGGTTCTTCTTTCTTCTATGAAATGCTTTGGAATTTTGTAAAAAAAAAAGTAGTATCTTCTGCTTTATGAAGTTTGGCCAGAGATTGAAGAATACTATAAATACCTCTTGTTGCTTAGGAAACAATGTATGTTTGTTCTTTATTATTGTTCATGGCTATGCGTTTACCTAATTTCAATGTGATGCATAACTTATGACTAGCTTTACTATTTTTGCGGTTAGATATGACTTCTAATTTTGATAAGGTAGTCATAATGCTCTAAATTTAAGATATTGATTGAAATTTGAATGACTTTTGGAGGATATTCTTTTTTTTTAACTTCTTTTGCGTCTTTTTGTCTGCTGTTTCCCATCTTCTCTCTTTTCACTAATTTTCCCCATCTTTTTGCTTCCCTCTTAATTGGTTCATATTCAATTCCTCACTTCAATGGAAATTGTTGGTCTTTAATTTTATTTTTCTGCTGATTTGCGATTATTTTGCTGGTGAATCTTCTGCTGTTTTGAATTTTCTGCTAATTGTGATGCTATTTCTGATCTATTGATGGTCATATTGTGCTAATTCTGATATAGGTAATGTTGTAAATGGTTAAATTCGATATTATTTCTCCATTTCATAAGCATATTTAGGTTTTCGAACCACTTATTTATGTTTTTTCAATTCCATGCTTTACTTTTATTTTAAGGTTTTTGATCTAATTTGCTGGTGTTTTGAATTTTCTGCTGATTATGATGTTGTTTCTGATCTGTTGATGGTCATATTGTTCTGTTTCTGATATAGGTAATGTTGTAAATGGTTAAACCAAGATCATTACACCAAGGAACTGTACTGAATATATATCTGAATGTGATGTACAACACTACACATATCATTTCTCTACAGCAGGTGTTTTTCCCATACTCTTAGAAGAGGTATCATGCTTGCAAAAGACATCAAAATAGCATTTTTAGAAACCATAAGTAGAAGCATATGACAATAAATAAGAATGTCTCGACGAATAGAATATATGTCATCTTTTATTGTGGCCAGCCAAGCGCTGTTTACACTTCGCTTACCTTCATCAAATTCCTGAAGAACGTTTAACCTACAAAAGAAACATCCAAAAGTTGATAATAGGGTGATTGCCAAATGAATTTGCGCTGAGGAACACATACATTACTGCAACGGGAGCCTATAACTACAATGAGGCAACCCTGTGAACCTCCGATCTATTGGCTCAATGTGTAGTTTCTGTGTTCAGCTAACAAACATAAGGTCATGGAGAATTCATAAAAGGACACTGATATATATTTTTATGGTGAAGTCCCTTTCGTTTATTATTGTGTAGATTCTTGCTTCCTCATGTTGGTTGATTATTTTCCTCAAGTTGCTTCCTCATGTTGAATTCAATGTTGCTATTTTATACAGTAGTATTATAAATAGTATGAATACAAATTTTAAAATGTTAATCAGTTGTGTTATGTGCATTGTGAATAAAAACTTTGTTAAAGACTAATGCTCTGAAATCTTATTAGACTATATCTTCATTGATCTGTAATTAAAAGTGTTTATAAAAAGAATTATGAAACAGTCCAAGAAATTAATCTCATTTTATTCACGAATTTGACGTCTAAATTTTATTTAGTTAGTGATGGTAGCAATAAAAAAAATCTACGATAATTAGAAACTCGTTAATTTGTAACGTGGTTTTGAATTGTAACAACTATCCAAATCTTTGAAGGTAAAACTTAAAGTTGAGCAATTACCCACAACAATTTGGAAAAATTATAATACTTATTCGAAAACTTTATTTACCCATGTTGGGAATAATAAATATTTCATACATATATACAAGTGATTTTTACACATGAAATACAAGTTACATAACTTGTTACATGTACAACAATTTTTACCCAAACTTTAAACTATCTTAGATAAACCTTTCTTGCACCATAATAGACCAAATTGAGGATAAAAATCACCTCAAATCAGCCCCAAAACAGCAGCCCCCTAGCTGCCATACTACCCTCTTTTAGCCCCAAAACCCACTTACACACTCTACCAAACTCTCTACCCAAAGCCCCTTTTGTTCTTACCCAAAAACACCATCATAACAAACATGCAAACATGATAAATCAAGACATATTTGCTGTCCAGATTTTTAGCTCCATCAACCTTCTTTCACTCTTCATTCTACTCCTAAATTCATCCATAAGTACAATAGAAGTTCAATCTTACAATTCCTAGCAAAAACACCTTCTTTTCTCATCAAATCTTCTTTAAAAACCCATCTAAAACTTCTGAAAATCTATGTTTATAAACTCAAATCTCCCATGAAAACAATCTTCATTTCAAGAGCTTTCCATTGACACCAAACTTGAAGAAATCCATCAAGAATAGAGTAAGTTATGCTTATTCCTTTAGTTCACTTGTTTTGTTAAAACTTGTTCATGTAAAATTCTTTTTACATGAAATCTTTCTATAAATTAAGATTATTATAAAATGGGTATTTCATCATAATAACTAAGAAAAATAATCTCTTAAGAAGGCCTAGAAATTTAGGCTAAAAGAAGGAAATTTAAAACATTTTTCTTCCATTAACTTACAATCTCCTATTTTTGTTTCCTAGCCAAAAACTCTCAAGTTGTGGGACTCGTTCAACAAGTATTGCTCAACACTAATCAATCTCCAAAGTAAAAAGATATCAAAGAGTAAGTAAATCTAACAATTTTTAGTTAGAAATCAAAAGTCATTAAGTTTCATAGAAAGATCCGAAATAATGCTATTTTGAATTCTTTAAAAATAATTGTAGCAAAGGAGTTGGATCTTAGTTATTGAGAAGTTGTACCAAAGGTTAAGGAGTGCTTTCGGAGCTAAGGATCGAGGTATGTCACATGGGGTGATTTTTAAAGAGTTTAAGAACAAGTTGGGAAAGTTTTGTATAAACTTGTTTTTTTTTAAAAAAAAATAAAATTCCCAAAGAGAAGTTCTTAAATCTTGAAAAATGGTATCAAAATGATAATTTTGAGTATGCAATGATTTATTACATGTATTATTATTGTGGGCATCATGCATGTTGATTTTAAGAATTGTTGTATGTTTAAAGGCATGATTTACACTACTTTGTGAAAGTCATTGCGATGGAAATGGTTTTATGAACTTAGAAAATATTTGAAGTGCATTTTAAGAGTAATTTCTAGTAGTTATATGTCAAAATAATCTCTTGAATAATTTTGTTGAAATTCATTCGTTAAATCGATATTTTAATGGGTTTTAAGGTGTTAAATACTCTTATTATGAAATATGGTATTACATAAACTCTTGATCATCAAAAATAATTAATAAAATAATATTATAATGTCTCCAACAAGATTTGGCCAGAATATATTTAATTTGGAATTTTTCATGATTTTGAGTAATCGTAAAATTGTTTATCGGTAAATTGTTAAATAGTAAAATATAAAAGAATTACTAAATGAAGACATATGGACTTGAAATTTTTGTCACATACTTATATTAACAGTAACTAAATTTGGTAAAATTTTGAGAAGATTTTATTAACGTTTAAGGACCTTAATAATTTTTACTCGGTTATTAATAATCGGTAAGTTAGAAAACGGTAAAATACAAAATAAATACTAAATGACGTATTTTGAGCATGAAAAATTTATGAGATACTTATATAAACAGTAAATACATGTAAACAAATTTATATGGATTTTTGTGACCATATATAGACTTAAATAAATTTTATTCGGTTTATAGGTAAAATAACAATATTAATTATTAAAAATACCCCACACGATTTTAAATGGTTATTTAAAATCTTATATACCTTAAAATAGTTTCTGGAACATCATAAATATTTTTTTATATTAATTTATTTGGACTTTAATAAATTTAAACCGATTTTATTGATTTATCGATAAAATGTCTATAAAAAAAAAATCGTAAAATGATTATAAGTGGCATAACCAATCATAATCTGATGGGACAACATTAAACTCATTTTAATTAAGGTATTATAATGCCTTGATTAACTTAGGTCTTGTTGGAGAATTAATATGTATTTTTGTAAATCAATTATCGATTTTATTATCGGCAAAACTATTTCGTATTTAAGGAAATAGTGTTTTATGAAATCTTTTGTCATAATGATTTTAAAGACTTATGAACTATATCATAATTATTTTGAATTAATTTCAAAACTCTTTGATTGAAACTAAACATTTTAATGGTTTCCTTGAAAAATCGTCTTGAATTTTTTAATCACTTTTTGTTGTAATGCATTTCCATACATGTTAGTGATGCCCCAATATAATACAAAGGTTATGTTAGATGATATGATTATGCTAAGCATGTTTTACCCATGTGGGAAATATTATGATTTGATTTTTGCTATATTGTAAAGAAAGTATGTTTTGCTATGTTGCAAATAAAAGACGTTTATCATAAGGAAAAAGTTAATATTTTTGACTTTTTAAATGCTATTGAAATTACAAGGTATATATTATATACAAAAATGTTTTAGCCTAAATGGCGGGTACATATGCCACAGCAAATGTTGTGTGCATGATTAAACGGCTCACCAATGCTGAGCGCTTATTGTTCACAATACCATTGTGTTACACTTGCCGGACATGTCGCGGACGGTAGACCGACTACCAACCGAGTCACAGGATGACTCACAGAGTACCCATGCAAACTTATAATTTGAGTTTTAAGTTGATTTGGATCCATTGAGATGTTACGATTTATGATGAAAAATGAGAACTTGGAATTATTATGAAACATTGAATTGAGTTTGAATGATGATATGATTTATCAAATGAAAAAGCATCTTTCAAAATGAATTTACTCAAACAAAAAAATGTTTTAACAACTTGTTTGACGGACACTAGTGTGCTATACTCAGCCTTTTGCTGATACTATGCTTTGTATGTTTTCCAATGTTTTTTTTAGAGTGAACCCCCATGGAACCTCGACGGAGAAGTGATATGCGAGTGAAGGATGAACTTGAGTTGGAGTTTGACTCCTTTTTGTTTAGATCTCATCTGAGAGAGTATTAGTACAGTTGTTTAGATTTGAACTATTTAAAGATGTAATTCGAACTTCAGAGTTATTTCGATTTGGTTGTAATCTTCCTTTATTTTGGACAGCTAAGACTTCCGTTATATTGCTTTGGTTTTGGTTCAAGTATTTTACTTGGACATTGTTTAACCTTTAAGTAACCCCCTTAATTGTGCTGGCAAAAGTGAGCTTTCGCTTGTTTAATACTAAATTCCAATTAGTCTTTGCCTACATAATTTGGGGCGGTTACAGTTGGTATCAGAGCCAAGGCTTTGGAAGCATGTCTAAAATTTAGGAAGATTAATAGAATATGAAAGAGCGAAAAACTAGAAGGGTTGATGTTAAAAAAAAAAAAAAAAAAAAACCGAAAATTTGAGGTTATTAGAAAAATATACACCTATTTGGAATTAGCACGCCAAAGTGAGAATTTAATTTGTGAGCCTTTAGTATAAAGAGTAAATAAAGTAGAGTCATGATGGATGCTAGTATAAAAGACTAAAGGCTAAGTAGCAAAAGTTTGAGGATTTACTCTAAGAAAGAGTTAAAAAGTAAAATCATAAATAATAAAAGGAAAAAAAAAAAGGGGAATGTTGTTGGAAGGAAACTGATCATCCAAAAAAAAAAAAAAAAAAAAAAAAATTTTTTAATAATAGACGAGCTACCATAAATCGAAAACCTATGATGGGGTATAATCTAGTGAATTCTGAGGTTAAATTATTGTTTAACTTTAAGCGACAATCATAGCCTGACTAAGTAGGCTAACACAATTTTTGAATTGGCCCAATTAAATACAAATCAGTAACCATAAAGAAATCATTTTGTTGGGATGTGTTAACATCAATTGTCAAATTAAAATATTATAATTAATAAAATAAATATTAGGGTGGTACAATGTACTTCGGAAACTCTATGAGCATGTTATAAAAAAAAAATGATAATATTTGTTTAAATAGAGGAATGACAACAAAAGAGGGTCATATAGGCAACTAGATAAACTAGTATGAAGAGTCTATATTAATTGATTAAAGTATTGAGTTGTTAAATACAAGTACCCTAGTATGTAGGCAAATAAAATCTTTTGGAGTGGGAAGTATCATGTATATATATTTGTGTGTGTACACATAAGTGTGTTATCCTAAAGCACCATTGTAAGATCTTAAACGTTATTGTGCGGGACAAACTCGTCAAATACACTGCAAAACAAAACCTTAGGCTTGATAAGAAAATAAAACTGTATAAGAGGTTAACAAAGCATGGAACCAGAACTTATGATATGAGGAATAGTTTATTCACTTGAGAAGTACTCCTAAATTCCAAAAAAAAAAAAAAAAAAAAAAAAAAAAAAAAAAAAAAAAACTTATAGAGGATATGTGAATAAGAGGAGATTATTTGTATGGTGTTATGACAAGGTAAACATATCTGATGGAGGTGAATGTTTTAATTTATAACTAGGTGGTATTTATTTATGTTGTAGTGATCCTAGAATATATATTAAAGGAAAATCATTGATGCACTGAGAACATCCAAATGCGTGAATAATTGATGGAGTTATAAACTATACAAACATAATGGTTAAGGATATTTTACATAAGGAATTGAAATACATGGGGTAGATAATTAGTTGAAATGGAAGTAGTACACAAAGGTCTCGAGGTGTGTATTAGAGCTGAATTAAAAGAGTCAGAATAGGTAATGGGAACTATATTAGAAAGGATAGACAAAATCAGAGAAGATAGGAATAAAGGTCAAGTAAGATTGTATCGATGACTAAAACGTGGATGTATATGTATCTAAGGGGATGAAGTAACAAGAGCCATAGGACATAGATAGAGTAAGTAAGAAAAGTGAGGGAGAGAATACAAGTAAACGTGAGGTAATCTAAAAAGTCAAATAGAGACTTAGGAGTGTTAAATGTAAATATCGTTAGGGGATAATTTAATGCTAATTAATAGGTTTATAAAAACATCATATTGTCAGAAAGAATGTAATGAATGTTCAAGTGGGATATAACAATTTGAAATTGAGTATGTAGAAAGTTATGAGAACATATGGATCTATGTAAAATACGCAATGGCGAAGTGTTAAGGTTATTATCAAAAAGTGTTAAAAATATCATAAAAGTAAATTGAATACTTGGATGGTTATTGTAAAAGCGTCGAGTAAAAGACATGATGGATTCTTATTGAGGCCATAGTTGATTGTGAGATACATGAGTCTAATATTGTATGGGGAAAAAAAAAATTTAAGGGACAAATGTCTTGAATGTTTTGAGGAGACACAATAAAGTTTTAAAACTGAGAAATTGGGGGATTGTATTTAAATAGTAATTTGAAGCATCATAAAGAGTAGTCTTGTGTCATGCATGGATGAGAATAAAATTATACACATATCAAGGTGTTGCCATTATTAAAGGGTATTTCTAATGTTGTGAATATATGTTAGAAATGGTAAATTGCTAAAACAATGATACTAAATGTATTCAAAATACTTACACAGAATGATTTTAGCAAGTTATGAGAATATGTGGAGATTTGAATTGAGTTTTGATAAAGAATAGTATTGTAGAAAAAAAAAAAATCTTCGAGGACTCTGAATTTAAGACAAAACTTAGTAAGAAAACTTGAGTAGAGTAACAAAGAAATGGTGTCCTAATTGGTTAAGAATAAAATAGAGATTCAAGGGTGGAGAAAATATGGCATTAAAAATGATAGGAATATCACATTCGGTGCGGAGTTTATACAAGCCTCAAGAACATAAAGTTTAAGGAGAAACTAATTAAATAAATCTATGTTATGATATGCTTAGTCGAGATGAGATACACGTACCCTTGAGTTCGTAGTTCAGTAAATGAATATGAAGATGATATTGAAAAACGAATTTATAATCAAAAGTCAAAAATACATGAAGGTCAAGATTGTCATTTAATGGCTCTTAGAGAATTAACTTTAATCAATGTTGGAGTGAAATAGGGTTCCTTGAGCATGGACTTCATAGATAGATTACCTAATAGAAAAATAAGTAATGTTTTTATGCTAAGTATCAAAATCGTCATAGGTATATTCGCTAAAGAAACCTAAAAAGGCAAAACAGTCAGCAATGTCTAGGTGAGTGAGGTCCCTAGACATCATAGAGTGTCGTGAAAATAGTTTCAGATAGGGGTGCGACATTTTGTCTAGATTCTTGAAAGAATTACATAGTGCATTGGAACAACTCTTAATTATAGCCCTTCTGCCATTCAGCAGTTGATGATCAGACTGAAAGGAGCATTTAGACTTTATAGAACATGTTACAAGTTTGTACCCTTAAATTTCAATTTCTTGGGAGGAAAAACGTCGCTTAACTCTTGTACAGTAGCAGTCACCAAAGTAAAATTAGTATGGCTTCATTGAAGCCTTATACGGGATGGAGTAAATTATTTTGTTGTGTTGGATTGACAAGTTACCATAAGACACAAAATAAATTTTGAGGCAATTAGGATCGTCGGAGACAGAATGAAAGCAAGCCAAAGATAAGCCCAGAAATTTACAATGAACGCTGTAATAGAAAACATAAATACTAGGATAACAAGAACGTATTATGATAAAAGGAAGCTGAATCCTAGATGCAATAATGTACCATATGAGATTCTACGAGGAATCAGAGAGAGTTGTCTATGAGTTGGCACTAAAACAACCCCGTATAGTTAGAAAGGATGCACAATTGGTTCTATGTATCACAATTACAAAAAAAAATGTGCTTTATCATATCTCACATGCCTTGGCATGAGCTAAAGTAGATAGTTTAGAGCGAAGATGATAAATAAAAAATAAAAAAAAAAAAACATCTTTCTAAAACTTTATTTGAAAAATTGGAATCTCTAAACCACACCAATCCATTGGTTAAGGTATTGCAAAACGGGCAAGTCAATATGATTATTCCAATTTGGAAATGGCGAAAAATATGTTAAATAGATATCCCTACTTGTTTGTTCAAGTAAATATAGATTAATACTTTTAGTTAGTTTCGAGGACGAAACTCCTATAAGAAGGGAAGACTGAAACAGTCCAAGAAATTAATCTCATTTTATTCACGAATTTGACGTCTAAATTTTATTTAGTTAGTGATGGTAGCAATAAAAAAAATCTACGATAATTAGAAACTCGTTAATTTGTAACGTGGTTTTGAATTGTAACAACTATCCAAATCTTTGAAGGTAAAACTTAAAGTTGAGCAATTACCCACAACAATTTGGAAAAATTATAATACTTATTCGAAAACTTTATTTACCCATGTTGGGAATAATAAATATTTCATACATATATACAAGTGATTTTTACACATGAAATACAAGTTACATAACTTGTTACATGTACAACAATTTTTACCCAAACTTTAAACTATCTTAGATAAACCTTTCTTGCACCATAATAGACCAAATTGAGGATAAAAATCACCTCAAATCAGCCCCAAAACAGCAGCCCCCTAGCTGCCATACTACCCTCTTTTAGCCCCAAAACCCACTTACACACTCTACCAAACTCTCTACCCAAAGCCCCTTTTGTTCTTACCCAAAAACACCATCATAACAAACATGCAAACATGATAAATCAAGACATATTTGCTGTCCAGATTTTTAGCTCCATCAACCTTCTTTCACTCTTCATTCTACTCCTAAATTCATCCATAAGTACAATAGAAGTTCAATCTTACAATTCCTAGCAAAAACACCTTCTTTTCTCATCAAATCTTCTTTAAAAACCCATCTAAAACTTCTGAAAATCTATGTTTATAAACTCAAATCTCCCATGAAAACAATCTTCATTTCAAGAGCTTTCCATTGACACCAAACTTGAAGAAATCCATCAAGAATAGAGTAAGTTATGCTTATTCCTTTAGTTCACTTGTTTTGTTAAAACTTGTTCATGTAAAATTCTTTTTACATGAAATCTTTCTATAAATTAAGATTATTATAAAATGGGTATTTCATCATAATAACTAAGAAAAATAATCTCTTAAGAAGGCCTAGAAATTTAGGCTAAAAGAAGGAAATTTAAAACATTTTTCTTCCATTAACTTACAATCTCCTATTTTTGTTTCCTAGCCAAAAACTCTCAAGTTGTGGGACTCGTTCAACAAGTATTGCTCAACACTAATCAATCTCCAAAGTAAAAAGATATCAAAGAGTAAGTAAATCTAACAATTTTTAGTTAGAAATCAAAAGTCATTAAGTTTCATAGAAAGATCCGAAATAATGCTATTTTGAATTCTTTAAAAATAATTGTAGCAAAGGAGTTGGATCTTAGTTATTGAGAAGTTGTACCAAAGGTTAAGGAGTGCTTTCGGAGCTAAGGATCGAGGTATGTCACATGGGGTGATTTTTAAAGAGTTTAAGAACAAGTTGGGAAAGTTTTGTATAAACTTGTTTTTTTTTAAAAAAAAATAAAATTCCCAAAGAGAAGTTCTTAAATCTTGAAAAATGGTATCAAAATGATAATTTTGAGTATGCAATGATTTATTACATGTATTATTATTGTGGGCATCATGCATGTTGATTTTAAGAATTGTTGTATGTTTAAAGGCATGATTTACACTACTTTGTGAAAGT
Organism: Amaranthus palmeri; assembly: GCA_019776075.1. Classification (NCBI taxonomy): domain Eukaryota; kingdom Viridiplantae; phylum Streptophyta; class Magnoliopsida; order Caryophyllales; family Amaranthaceae; genus Amaranthus; species Amaranthus palmeri. The sequence goes on from JAAKBH010000182.1 coordinate 108,628, forward strand.
CATTGCGATGGAAATGGTTTTATGAACTTAGAAAATATTTGAAGTGCATTTTAAGAGTAATTTCTAGTAGTTATATGTCAAAATAATCTCTTGAATAATTTTGTTGAAATTCATTCGTTAAATCGATATTTTAATGGGTTTTAAGGTGTTAAATACTCTTATTATGAAATATGGTATTACATAAACTCTTGATCATCAAAAATAATTAATAAAATAATATTATAATGTCTCCAACAAGATTTGGCCAGAATATATTTAATTTGGAATTTTTCATGATTTTGAGTAATCGTAAAATTGTTTATCGGTAAATTGTTAAATAGTAAAATATAAAAGAATTACTAAATGAAGACATATGGACTTGAAATTTTTGTCACATACTTATATTAACAGTAACTAAATTTGGTAAAATTTTGAGAAGATTTTATTAACGTTTAAGGACCTTAATAATTTTTACTCGGTTATTAATAATCGGTAAGTTAGAAAACGGTAAAATACAAAATAAATACTAAATGACGTATTTTGAGCATGAAAAATTTATGAGATACTTATATAAACAGTAAATACATGTAAACAAATTTATATGGATTTTTGTGACCATATATAGACTTAAATAAATTTTATTCGGTTTATAGGTAAAATAACAATATTAATTATTAAAAATACCCCACACGATTTTAAATGGTTATTTAAAATCTTATATACCTTAAAATAGTTTCTGGAACATCATAAATATTTTTTTATATTTTATTTGGACTTTAATAAATTTAAACCGATTTTATTGATTTATCGATAAAATGTCTATAAAAAAAAATATAAAATATTATACGTGACATTTATTAGTTAAAATGAGCTAATAAAAGTGTTATATGATTTCTAGAAATTTAGTAAAATTTTATTAAGCTAATTATTGATCATTTACTAATTTATCAAATTAATAAATATTGTTTAATTATTTAAAGGTGTAATATTGTTAATTAAATTTGAGTAAAAATAGGCCTATATCAAAAACTTATAATTTTGTTAGTAACCTACTATAGAGTAAAATAAGTTTTACTTAGATGTTTTATAATATTTAAGGATTTAAAACATCATTTAAATAACGGTAAATACCGTTATTGTCGAAAAAAAAAAAAAAAAAAATCGTAAAATGATTATAAGTGGCATAACCAATCATAATCTGATGGGACAACATTAAACTCATTTTAATTAAGGTATTATAATGCCTTGATTAACTTAGGTCTTGTTGGAGAATTAATATGTATTTTTGTAAATCAATTATCGATTTTATTATCGGCAAAACTATTTCGTATTTAAGGAAATAGTGTTTTATGAAATCTTTTGTCATAATGATTTTAAAGACTTATGAACTATATCATAATTATTTTGAATTAATTTCAAAACTCTTTGATTGAAACTAAACATTTTAATGGTTTCCTTGAAAAATCGTCTTGAATTTTTTAATCACTTTTTGTTGTAATGCATTTCCATACATGTTAGTGATGCCCCAATATAATACAAAGGTTATGTTAGATGATATGATTATGCTAAGCATGTTTTACCCATGTGGGAAATATTATGATTTGATTTTTGCTATATTGTAAAGAAAGTATGTTTTGCTATGTTGCAAATAAAAGACGTTTATCATAAGGAAAAAGTTAATATTTTTGACTTTTTAAATGCTATTGAAATTACAAGGTATATATTATATACAAAAATGTTTTAGCCTAAATGGCGGGTACATATGCCACAGCAAATGTTGTGTGCATGATTAAACGGCTCACCAATGCTGAGCGCTTATTGTTCACAATACCATTGTGTTACACTTGCCGGACATGTCGCGGACGGTAGACCGACTACCAACCGAGTCACAGGATGACTCACAGAGTACCCATGCAAACTTATAATTTGAGTTTTAAGTTGATTTGGATCCATTGAGATGTTACGATTTATGATGAAAAATGAGAACTTGGAATTATTATGAAACATTGAATTGAGTTTGAATGATGATATGATTTATCAAATGAAAAAGCATCTTTCAAAATGAATTTACTCAAACAAAAAAATGTTTTAACAACTTGTTTGACGGACACTAGTGTGCTATACTCAGCCTTTTGCTGATACTATGCTTTGTATGTTTTCCAATGTTTTTTTTAGAGTGAACCCCCATGGAACCTCGACGGAGAAGTGATATGCGAGTGAAGGATGAACTTGAGTTGGAGTTTGACTCCTTTTTGTTTAGATCTCATCTGAGAGAGTATTAGTACAGTTGTTTAGATTTGAACTATTTAAAGATGTAATTCGAACTTCAGAGTTATTTCGATTTGGTTGTAATCTTCCTTTATTTTGGACAGCTAAGACTTCCGTTATATTGCTTTGGTTTTGGTTCAAGTATTTTACTTGGACATTGTTTAACCTTTAAGTAACCCCCTTAATTGTGCTGGAAAAAGTGAGCTTTCGCTTGTTTAATACTAAATTCCAATTAGTCTTTGCCTACATAATTTGGGGGCGGTTACAGTATTACCTCAATATGAATAGGATGAAAATGTATGTTGTAAGAAATATCATCATTATTTAACATCATTTTTATGATGTTATTAGATCACAACACCGGTTAAGATTGCGTTAGAAAAGCATCAGATTTCAATTGGAATAAGCAAGAAGAATAGAGACAAACAAAAGAAAACAAAAATTCAGAAGTAGGCCATAGAGTCATCTCCAAAGTGATGAGCTCAAGCCTCAAGCATAACATGAGCTTAAGCCTCAAGCATTACAAAACCTGTGACGCGTCCCCAGGAAAACATGCATTACAACATTCCCAATAGTAGCATCATAATCAGTAGTAATTGACACAGGATTTCCTATCAGCCTTAACATTCCTAATAATAGCATCATAAGCAGTAGTAATCATCATCAGAAATTGAGATAACGGTCCAAACAAGTTGCCATACACATCATATTGTTGTTTAAACCAAACACCAAAATAGCTTGTTGTTAGGAATTGAAAAAGAGCTTATAACTAAAAAGATAATCCCATAATTAACTTATGTGAAGTCCGTGCACATGCGCCATTTCCCGGTAGAATCCACCAACTTTCTAATACTAATTCACTTTAAATTCTATCAAAATATAACTTAATCTAAGTTAAGATTCATGAATTTACTCAAAATACTAGATTTTAAATTCATCATAATATAAACCCTAACTTATTTAATATTCAAAGACAACACCTTAAATTAGTACTCATAGTAAGTTTCAAAGAACTAATACACACAACCCATAATTTCCAATAACACTTCAAACCCTAATCAAATCATGTTCAAAAACAACACTTTTAACTACTACCCATAATAAGATTCAATGAAATTAACACAAAACCAATCTCATACTCAATACACTCAATAGAACTCAAATTAAACTACAAAAATCAATTAAAGAAAAGAGGAGATTGCTCACACTAAATAAACTAGCAAGAAGGTGAAGGAGGTGGTTATGGTGGTTGAGGAGACTTCCCTAGCTGCTGATAGGGCCTCAAAAACGCAGTTGTAGCTGCTGTTTGAGGTGACGCAGGTTGCTGCCAGGAGGAGGGAAGTGGCGGCGCTGCTGCTGCTGGTTGTCACGGGGCTGCTGGTTGAATTGAACTTGAATAAATTAGGATAATGAAGTTAAAAGTAGTATGTACTACTTTTGTGGCTTGGATGGTATTTTACTAACTAAAAATCTTGTATAATGTTGTTTATGTGACATGGTTGATGAATGGTGGCTAGTTGTTGTTTATATGACTTTACTCATTGTGGTATGACTAGTATTGTTGATAACCATTGTTGTAGAGTAAATGATAATAATAATTACTAAGAAAAATTAAGGTCGTGACTGTCATTAATGAAAGTATTGTCATGGTTATAGTCGTTTGATGAGGTGGTTAGTTTTGAGCTTGGTTGTTATATTGAGATGTTCAATTGTGGTGCTAAGTTTTGTGACTTCGACCCAAGTTATACGAATCGTTATTAATTCGTCAAGCTACAAATTTAATTTACTCTTAATCGTTTTACTCTAAAATCCTTGGAAAAATAATAAATCGCTACTACTATGAGTGATATGATGGTTATTAAGTGTAATGTCATACATTACGAGTTCTTAAACTTTCCGATGAATGGTTGACTATCACGCACAAGCGTATGGTTATGCCCCTTTCATTTGAACATATCTTGATACAAACTTGACTAGAATATAATGTTATAGTTTGAATGGAATTAATGACGTGGTTCATGTGTGAACAAGAGTTGAATTTATTGCATGAGTGCGTTTAGAACGCGTATTCGCTTGAATCGAAATTTGTTCGACTTATAGTGTAGTTGTATGAAGTTAGTGCTTCTTAAATGATGTGAAGTAGGCTTATTAGTCTTACTTTTAACGTGTATAGGTGCCCGGTTCATAAGAGGGGCTTAAGAACCTCCTTCAAAGTGACTTTTGCGACTATTATCTTGCAGTTGCAGGTAAGTACACGCAGTAGCTAATTCTTGTATCTTGAATATGTTTTCTCTACGTAGCAATATTATATGAGCTATGTTGGATATGATCTGCTATTAAATATTATTAAGTTAGTGCTACAAGTGAGAATCTGTTGTAGGCATAGTAGAGAATGAATTCTGATATCGCAAGATTAGAATGTTGGATTGTATTAGATTGAAATGGGAATAAGTCCCCTTATTTGAAGAGATATTAATTTGGATATTTACTGTGACTCCACTGGATTGGTACCCCCAGCTGGATTAGTTCCCGGAGGCATGGACCGTCTATATATGGTCGCTCTACGGGGGTATGATCATACTTTGCCATTGGGCGCCGGCATGGCCGTCACCGTCCTTGGCTGAGGTGTTGCCATGTGGGTCTTGCAAACCCCAATATGGTGGCTTCTAGTCACATAAGAGGATATATGAAACTTATGAAGAGATGGAACATAATGAAGACATTGGGAAGTATATAGAATTGAAAAATAGATGGAGTAGGTGCTTACACATTGGAGGATCTTCCCCACCTTGTTTTGTTGAATTTAATTGTTGGTTATATATAATTAACTTAATGTTAGTTACTGACGTGTACTGTTGTTTCCTTGTTGATGGCTCATCTTTGATGGCCCTGCTATGACACGTTGGTTTACGACCTTACGTTGAGCAGTAGGGGTATCATAGATAGCATTTGCAGGTTTTTGGAGTTCTTTGCATTGCATACGGGGGGTATTGAGTGAGAATCTTGACACGTGCCATGTTCTAACTATTTTTGACGCTTTATGTGTTTTTAAATTGAAATTGTATATGTTTTTGGTTGAGGCGCGTGCCCTCCTTTGATGTAATTCGTTCCGCTGCTAAGATTTATTTTGTTTTACATTTCGACATAGCATCTTGGATGACTTGTATAGTTGGTATGTTTTTGGGAAACCCTAGCGTTTACATGGGAACCACGATCCATGCTTAGCATGTCGACAGAGGTTTTGGCGATGATCATTCCGCCGTGATTTTGTCACAAGGCTACTAATGCCTCTTCTCATGATGGTTTATCATTTAGTTGATTCTTTTGGTGCGTTAAAATTCAAGGCAGATGCTGCCGTAATTTTCGTAGAATTTTGTTTGGAAGATTTTCTATAACCTCTTTAATCAAACTTTGTTTATCTTTTTATTTTATTTATTTGTTTTAAATGTAACACCCGAATTTCCTTTGTTCTCTTTCGGTTTTGGTTCCGTTCAGAGGGTTGGAAATTCAGGGGTGTTACAGGTGGTATCAGAGCCAGTGGTTCTTATCTTTTCTAAACGCTTCGTGTTTTCTTTATGCTTATTCCTTTTGCCTTGAAGTTGAACTGTTTTTGAGAGTATGGGTAGACATGGGTTAAGTGCATTTTATATACGCATGTGTTTTGATTAGTATTGCATATAAAATTTACATGCTTATGCCTACGATCTTTGCGATGATTGTAATGAACCCTTGTAATGAATTTGTTGTGACTCAACAATTAACATGTTATTTATTGTAATTTTTAAACATGAATTATGGTTGTAGGAGCAAATGTTGCAAGTATGGGTTGCGTAAAAGGCTACATTTTTTTTATGTACAGCCTAGTTAAGCTGCGAATTACTGGACTTACCGTCTTGTGGATAGTCATATAATTTTCTACCTTATATTAGTTGATTTGTGCTTATATTAGTAGTTTATATCAATGTTATTAAGTTAAGCTTATTAGTTCATTTTATGTAATTTTAGTGAAGTTAATGACTAGTGTTATCAAAATAAAATTGAATTTCATGCAAAACAAGAGTGTATGCCTAGTTGGAATTCGTATACAAAGTGTGTTCTTAGCGACGAACCATACTATCTTAACGAATCGTGAACATCTTTCGATTGTGGAACTTTTGATTGCAGGGAAAATGCCTCCATTGTCTAGTCAACGTTTGAGGACGCTCGAACAAAGCCTTACGAGAACTAGTCATGGAGCTAGCCGAGGAAAGGAGATCTAGGTCTGCGCCCGAAGTTGAGACGGCGGCATCCATGAGCAAGAGCATCTCACAGAACAAACCCCCTGTGTTAACCGGAGCTGGAGAACCCACAATTTTAGAAAAATGGTTACGGGAAGTTGATAAGATTTTCAACGTGGTGCAATGCCCCGAGCATCTGAGAGTGGATCAAGCCGCTTTCTATCTACAAGAAGAAGCTGATTAATGTGGTCCAATACCAGAGATAACTTGATGAGTGATCCTCAAGAGCCGTTGCAATGGAAAGAGTTCAAACGGGTGATTCGAGAAAAATTTTACCCCACCTCATATCAGAAAGCAAAAGTCCAATGAATTTTCCAAACTCGAGATGGGGGATTTAAACAGTTGATGAATACTATAAGAAGTTCATGGAGTATGTGAAGTATTGCCCTGATGACGTCCCTACCGAGGAGCCAAAAGATGCAGCGTTTTGAGTTGGTGGCTGAGCAATGAGATTCAAGTACATGTTGATAGTGACCGGTACACCACTCTGGATGCGATGTACCAAAGAGGGCTGCTCAAGTGGGGAGTCTACTGCATAAAGATAAAGGGAAGAAGCCTGAGACTAGCACTGTAGGTGTCAATAGTGGGGACAAGAGAAAAGAGAACTTCCAGCAGCAACACCATTCTCAGCACAATAAGAAACACATGGGCTTTTTCAAGCTTCGAAAGAAATGGAAAGTCGCACCATAGGGGTTCAACGATCAAAAGAAGAGTGGAGACCGTAATGGTAAAGAAAGAGTTTAATTCTGTCGCAGGTGTCCAAACACCCACCTAGGGAAGGATTGTAATGGGAATTTAGTTGAATGTAATGTTTGTGGCAAGTTGGGTCACCATGGCTTCGAATGTTATGCCAAACATGGGCGCTCGAATCAACAAATTAGGGGACAACATAATGTTAATCAAAAGAATTTTGGGAATCAGAGGATTGGGAGTGACTACTGTGCTCAAAGCTTACATCAGCCAAAGAATGGGAAACGGATATCGGTCTAATCCAAACAACTATAGACCCGGGGAGTCTAATGGCCGACACACTGGATGTGCGGGGACCAGTGCGCTTACTACTCAAGCAACACCTGGGAGGTTGACCGCATCAGCGCAAAGGAGGTAGAGCATGCGAAGGATGTGGTGAAAGGTACGTTTCTTGTGAACTCAGTGCCTGTCAACGTGTTATTTGATACTGAGCATCAAATTCCTTGTATCTGCATCAATGATCGATAAGTTAGGACTAAAGGACCCCGAAACTTGTTTGTACGTTGTAGCAGTTCCTTCAAGGAGAGTTTGTATCAGTGCACTAGAGTTTATAAGAGTGTTCCTTTGACCATCGGGGGGACCATTTTTCCTAGTGAGCTATATGAGTTAAAGATGTGTGACTTGGACATTATTCTTGGGATGGACTGGTTGGGACGGTTTAAAGCAATTGTTGAATGTGAGAGGCAAGAAGTCAAGCTTGTGGGACCCAAGGGAAAGGTTGTTAAGTACTGCAAGGTTACTTCTGGGATGCAACAAAGATGATATCGTCTCTCAAGATGAAACCCTATTGAGGAAGGGATTGCCAAGTTACCTATGCCATGTGCGTAAGATAGAAGACGAGATTTTGACTCCCGAATCAGTGCCAGTTGTAAACGAATTCCTCGATGTTTTTCTAGAGGAGATACCAGTAATGGCCACCTGTTAGAGCTGTTGAGTTCACCATAGACCTAGTACCAGGGGCGGGACCTATATCGAAAGCACCATATAGGTTGGCACCAGCTGAAATGTAGGAACTTAAAAAGCAAGTTGAAGAGTTATTAGAGAAGGGATATATTCGACCGAGTGTTTCGCCTTGGGGAGAAACCTGTCTTGTTTGTTCGTAAGAAGGATGGGGCGTATGAGGTTATGCATTGATTATAGAGAACTGAATAAGATAACTGTGAAGAACAAATACCCTCTTCCGAGAATTGATGACTTGTTTGACCAACTCAAGGGAGCAGGGTTATTTTCCAAAATTGATTTGAGGTCTGGTTATCATCAGCTGAGGGATTGCGGAGCGTGATGTTCCAAAAACAGCTTTTAGGACTCGATATGGGCACTTTGAGTTCACAGTGATGCCTTTTGGGTTGACAAATGCACCTGCAGCTTTTATGTGCATGATGAATCAAGTGTTTAGTTCGTGCCTCGACAATTTCGTGGTGGTCTTTATTGACGATATCTTGGTGTACTCGAAGGATAAGGAAGAACACGAGCAACACTTGAGGAAGGTATTGCAGATACTTCGGGAGAATCAATTTTATGCCAAGTTTTCTAAGTGTGAGTTCTGGCTCGAAAAAGTGTCATTCTTGGGTCATTTTATCTCCAAAGAGGGAGTTTCCGTCGATCCAGCTAAGATTGAGGCAGTGAGAGGTTGGCCTGCACCAAAGAATGTGACTGAAGTAAGGAGCTTTTTGGGTTTAGCGGGTTACTATAGGAGATTTGTGAAGGATTTCTCAAAGATCGCTCGCCCCATGACCAACCTGATGAAGAAAGACAAGAAGTACGAGTGGATAGAGGATTGTGAAGTAGCTTTCCAAACGTTGAAGGAGAGATTGACTACCGCACCAGTGTTGACCCTTCCAGACAGCACATCCGAGTACGTGTACAGTGATGCATCGAAAAATGGGTTAGGGTGTGTGTTGATGCAGGATAGAAAGGTTATTGCTTATGTATCCAGGCAGCTGAAACCACATGAAGTCAATTACCCGACTCACGACCTGGAGCTAGCAGCCATTGTCTTTGCTCTGAAAATTTGGAGACATTACTTGTATGGAGTGAAGTGTAAGATTTACACTGATCATCAGAGCTTGCGATACTTGTATACGCAACAAAATTTGAACATGAGGCAACGAAGATGGCTTGAGTTGATTAATGACTATGACGTGGAGTTTGATTACCATGAGGGTAGGGCCAATGTGGTAGCCGATGCTCTGAGTAGAAAGACCAATCATGCCATAGCTTCCTTGACCATTCCTAGAGAGTTGCAAAGAGACATAGAAAAATTGAATCTCGAAATTGTGCAGCATGAGGAACTAAAGCCCAGATTAGCAGCCTTATCCATCCGACCCTCAATTTTTGAAGAAATTTTAACAAATCAAGTGAGTGACTCCTTATTAGAGAAAACGAGAGAGCAGGTTAAAGAAGGAAAAGCTGAAGGATTCACAATATTCGAGGATGGTAGCATTCGATATAAGGGTCGATGGTGTGTACCTTCTTCGTGTACAGAGCTCAAGGATAAAATCTTAGCAGAGGCTCATAATTCGATGTATTCCGTCCACTCGGGAGGAGATAAAATGTATCAAGATCTGAAGCAAACATTCTGGTGGTCGGGGATGAAAAGAGATATTGCTGAGTTTGTTTCCAAGTGTTTGACATGTCAAAAAGTCAAAAGTGAACATAAGAGACCTGCAGGTTTACTCCAACCCTTGGATATTTTTTGTTTTGGGTTTACCAAGGACTAGGTCGGGAAATGATACGTTATGGGCGATCGTGGATAGACTCACCAAGAGTGCGAGGTTCATTCCGATGAATAATCAATGGAGTATGGACCAGTTGGCTCGAGCTTACCTTAAGAATGTTGTGCGATACCATAGTGTCCCTAGATCTATAGTTTCTGATCGGTATACTAGGTTTGTATCAAAATTTGGGAAGCTTTCCAAGCAGCTCTGGGTACCGAACTTCTAAGAAGCACATCTTTTCACCCTGCTACTGATGGACAGACCGTGCGCACTAATAGGACTCTTGAAGATATGCTGCGAGCCGTAGCCTTGGATAGACAAGGATCTTGGGATGAGTGCCTAGATATGGTGGAATTTTCATATAACAATAGTTATCAAGCAAGCATTCAGATGGCACCTTTCGAGGCTTTGTATGGTCGTCGATGTCGTAATCCGGTATGTTGGGATGATTTTAGCGAATCTGTAACTTTAGGCCCGGCTATGTTAGAGGAGATGACCGATCAGATAAAACTGATTCGAGAAAGACTTAAGGCGGCCCAGGATCGACAAAAGTCCTACGCAGATCTTAAGAGGAGACCTGATGAGTTTGCCGTAGGGGATCATGTATTGTTGATAGTTTCACCTATAAAAGGAGTCATGAGGTTTGGCAAGAAGGGAAAGTTGAGCCCAAAGTTTATAGGACCTTATGAGGTCACCGAGAAAGTAGGAAAGGTCGCTTACAGACTAGCATTACCCAATGAGTTGGGTAAGGTCCATGACGTGTTTCATATCTCACAGCTGAAGCGATACGTTCCTGACAAATCTCATGTGCTAGACCCCGAACCCTTAGACCTTGATGAGAATTTGTCTTATGAAGAGAAACCCATTGAGATCTTAGATTCTAAGGTGCGCAGTACGAGGAGGAAAGATATAAAGATGGTGAAAGTTCTATGGGCTAACCAGCGCACACAAGAGGCAACGTGGGAAACCGAGGATTCCATGCGTGAGAAATACCCACACGTTTTTCCTGAGGTTAGTGAGTTACGGGGATGTAACTAAGTTCTTAAGGGGGGGTAGAATGCGATATATTTTTTTGCGTGTTTGCATGCTTTTTCTCGTCTATGATAACAATCCATTGTAATTTTCATGCTTTTGATTGATTGTTTGAACCAATTTGTGTGATACCTACATGTTTTTGATTAATTGTTTGAATTAAATTGGGTGATATCTATATGCTTGTGATTAGTTGTCTAAGTCAGTGTAGGTAATTAGAAACACGCAAAATGAAAAACAATTAAAATTTTGATAGATTGAGTATCCTTTTGTCAATAGTTTCTAAGGCCACGATCCTTAAGTCAATTCTTGAGCTCAAAATAGATAAAACACCTTCTCGAGTTATTAAAAATATAAATTTTCAAGATTTGTACTCTTGTAACCCCAGTTTCGGGGACGAAACTCCTTTTATTAGAGAGATGTTGTAACACCCCGTAAATTTTAATATTATTTATTTATAATTTAAATCGTGATAAAATAATAATAATAATAATTTTCTTTATAGATTATTATTAAGCATCGGAAATTTAATATTTTGACCTACAAATATGTATTAACAAAGCGATGAATACATTTAATTATATGGGGAAACATTAGTTAAATAAAACCGAGTAAAATTAATAATAGTCATGATAGTTTCGTTCTTAAACTCGAGTCAAATGAAGTTGCACTTCCAACTTTCGGGTTAAAATTTATGGGCCTCGTGAGTAGTTTAGCCCAAAGAATTTGTGGGTTAGGGTTTTAGATTTTGAAATTAAAACCTTTTTTTTTGTAAGAGTGAGCTGTCACTCTTTTCTTCTTCCTTTCCTCCTCCTTCCTCCTTTCCTTCTCTCCCTCACGCACACCCTTCCCCTCCAGCTGTTAGCGGCACCACCGTGGCCTTGACGGCAACCAGCAGCCCCGTGACAACCAGCAGCAGCAGCGCCGCCACTTCCCTTCTCCTGGCAGCAACCTGCGTCACCTCAAAGAGCAGCTACAGTTGCATTTTTGAGGCCCTATCAGCAGCTAGGGACGTCTCCTCAACCACCATAACCACCTCCTTCACCCTCTTGCTAGTTTATTTAGTGTGAGCAATCTCCTCTTTTCTTTAATTGATTTTTGTAGTTTAATTTGAGTTCTATTGAGTGTATTGAGTATGAGATTGGTTTTGTGTTAATTTCATTGAATCTTATTATGGGTAGTAGTTAAAAGTATTGTTTTTGAACATGATTTGATTAGGGTTTGAAGTGTTATTGGAAATTATGGGTTGTGTGTATTAGTTCTTTGAATCTTACTATGAGTACTAATTTAAGGTGTTGTCTTTGAATATTAAATAAGTTAGGGTTTATATTATGATGAATTTAAAATGTAGTATTTTGAGTAAATTCATGAATCTTAACTTAGATTAAGTTATATTTTGATAGAATTTAAAGTGAATTAGTATTAGAAAGTTTTAATTGAACTTGAATAAATTAGGATAATGAAGTTAAAAGTAGTATGTACTACTTTTGTGGCTTGGATGGTGTTTTACTAACTAAAAATCTTGTATAAGCTTGTTTATGTGACATGGTTGATGAAAGGTGGCTAGTTGTTGTTTATATGACTTTACTCATTGTGGTATGACTAGTATTGTTGATAACCATTGTTGTAGAGTAAATGATAATAATAATTACTAAGAAAAATTAAGGTCGTGACTGTCATTAATGAAAGTATTGTCATGGTTATAGTCGTTTGATGAGGTGGTTAGTTTTGAGCTTGGTTGTTATATTGAGATGTTCAATTGTGGTGCTAGGTTTTGTGACTTCGACCCAAGTTATACGAATCGTTATTAATTCGTCAAGCTACAAATTTAATTTACTCTTAATCGTTTTACTCTAAAATCCTTGGACAAATAATAAATCGCTACTACTATGAGTGATATGATGGTTATTAAGTGTAATGTCATACATTAAGTGTTCTTAAACTTTCCGATTAATGGTTTGATTATAACGCAAAAGCGTATGGTTGTGCCCCTTTCATTTGAACATATCTTGATACAAACTTGACTAGAATATAATGTTATAGTTTGATTGGAATTGATGACGTGGTTCATGTGTGAACATGAGTTGAATTTATTGCATGAGTGCGTTTAGAACGCGTATTCGCTTGAATCGAAATTTGTTCGACTTATAGTGTAGTTGTATGAAGTCAGTGCTTCTTAAATGATGTAAAGTAGGCTTATTAGTCTTACTTTTAACGTGTATAGGTGCCCGGTTCATAAGAGGGGCTTAAGAACCTCCTTCAAAGTGACTTTTGCGACTTATTATCTTGCAATTGCAGGTAAGTACACGCAGTAGCTAATTCTTGTATCTTGAATACGTTTTCTCTACGTAGCAATATTATATGGGCTATGTTGGATATGATCTGCTATTAAATATTATTAAGTTAGTGCTACAAGTGAGAATCTGTCGCAGGCATAGTGGAGAATGAGTTCTGATATCGCAAGATTAGAATGTTGGATTGTATGAGATTGAAATGGGAATAAGTCCCCTTATTTGAAGAGATATTAAGTTGGATATTTACTGTGACTCCACTGGATTAGTACCCCAGCTGGATTAGTTCCCGGAGGCATGGACCATCTATATATGGTCGCTGTACGAGAGTATGATCATACTTTGCCATTGGGCGCCGGCATGGCCGTCACCGTCCTTGGCTGAGGTGTTGCCATGTGGGTCTTGCAAACCCCAATATGGTGGCCTCTAGTCACATAAGAGGATATATGAAACTTATGAAGAGATGGAATATAATGAAGACATTGGGAAGTATATAGAGTTGAAAAATAGATGGAGTAGGTGCTTACACATTGGAGTATCTTCCCCACCTTGTTTTGTTGAATTTAATTGTTGGTTATATATAATTAACTTAATGTTAGTTACTGACGTGTACTGTTGTTTCCTTGTTGATGGCTCATCTTTGATGGTCCTGCTATGACACGTTGGTTTACGACCTTACGTTGAGCAGTAGGGGTATCATAGATAGCATTTGCAGGTTTTTGGAGTTCTTTGCATTGCATACGGGGGGTATTGAGTGAGAATCATGACACGTGCCATTTTCTGACTATTTTTGACGCTTTATGTGTTTTTAAATTGAAATTGTATATGTTTTTGGTTGAGGCGCGTGCCCTCCTTTGATGTAATTCGTTTCGCTGCTAAGATTTATTTTGTTTTACATTTCGTCGTAGCATCTTGGATGACTTGTATAGTTGCTATGTTTTTGGAAAACCCCAGCGTTTACATGGGAACTACGATCCATGCTTAGCATATCGACAAAGGTTTTGGCGATGATCATTCCGCCGTGATTTTGTCACAAGGCTACTAATGCCTCTTCTCATGATGGTTTATTATTTAGTTGATTCTTTTGGTGCGTTAAAATTCAAGGCAGATGCTGCCGAAATTTTCGTAGAATTTTGTTTGGAAGATTTTCTATAACCTCTTTAATCAAACTTTGTTTATCTTTTTATTTTATTTTATTTGTTTTAAATGTAATACCCGAATTTCCTCCGTTCTCTTTCGGTTTTGGTTCCGTTCAGAGGGTTGGAAATTCAGGGGTGTTACAGATGTATGATGAACTATAGAATTGGCTTATGCAGATTCCACAGGTGCCAAATATTTGAGTGTGTTGAGTGATTATATCTAGGAGGGTCAAGGCTTGTGCAATTGCAATTCTGTAGTTTGCTCTGCATAAGTTACGAGATGAGAAGTCTTTTTCGCAGGTTGATCTTCTGTTTTACAGATTTCATTATAGTAAGTTTATGTTATAATAACTTGTTAGTTTTACCATTTTCTTTGCACTAAATTATAGTGGCCACATTGAAAAAGCGAACAACATGATGAGGCTTATACTAACTACTTTTGTTGGAATTGTTTTCGTGTTCTTTCTAGGGGCGTTCTTTCCTACGCTCTCTGACAAAGGAAAAAATTACATTTATTTTATCAGACTTCAACATCCATTCTCTTGTAGCACCAACCATCTGATGCTTAGATATGAGCAAGGGTCCAAGACACTGTCAGGACCCTGTTGGACCCTACCCTTTTTTAAGGGTAAGGGTCTATTTTTTTGGATCCTAAGGATCCGAGTCTAAAAATATTATAAGCGTCAGGGTCTGGGTAGACCCGGACATGACTCTTGGACGACCCTTTTTTATTTTTATTTTTACTTTTTTTGAATTGGAGAGCATGTTTAGGGTTTTATAATTTTTTGATGTTGTTTGCGCTTATTCCCATCTCTCTCCTTTTAATTTTTCCCCTCTTTCTAAGATTTCTAGGGTTTATCGATTTTCCCTCCCTTAAATTTCATCAAATATCAGGTATTTAGATTCTTCTCTTAACTTCATTTTTTGTTCTTTGTGATATGTCGTGAATTCTGCTAACCAAATCCTTCATTTGGTTGCGGCGAGGCAGCACATCCAGCTTGAGACTAAGTATGTTCTCCAATCCCTAAATTTTTGGTGAAAATCCTTCATTTGTAATATGTCGTGATTTGTAATGCCATTATTTTTATATACTTTGTCGGTCTCAGTGGTTTTGCAGCTCTTAATGCCCTAATTTAATGATTTTTACTCTGAGATTTATAATAATTATGTTTTGATAATAGTTCTGATTTATAATGCCATTACTTTTACTTTTGATATTTCATCAAACTATTTGTTGAATTGCTATTTGTGTTTTGTTTTGATGAGCTGCTCTGCATTTAGACTAAGTAAATTGATTTAACTGGGCTTGAAATTGTTGGACCACCTGTTACAATCTTGATTTTTTTTTGAGATAAAACCTGCGAGATATTATTAAAAATCAAGTTCCGCCAAGGTTATAAGGCCTTGGGGAAAGGGGTCCATACAAATCTTCTCGCTAGCAACTCCGGTATCCCACCTCGCCACACAATGAGCAACGGTATTACCCGAGCGTTTGACATAGCTACAACAAAATCCCTTACATCTAGTACTTAAAACAGCAATACAACCATAAAGATGATGAAGAGGAGAACACCCTTCCCTCTTGGTTTCAATAGCTTGGACTACATTCATGGCATCACCTTCCAAATGGACATATTCATACCCAAGTCTGAGAGCTAATTCGACACCAAACAGACCAGCAACTGCTTCACAAGCCTCCACAGACCATCGAGCTTCAATCCTTCGCACACCAGCAGCAAGTAATTTCCCTTCATGGTCCCAAATGACCGTGCCCAACCCTCTTCTCGCATTGTCCCGAACATGGGCATCAAAGTTAACTTTAACCCATCCCACATCTGGAGGAGCCCAAGACTGAAATCGAAGGATATGGCTTTGTGGTGTTACCTGCACTTTGGTGTTGTATTGGTTATAATCAGCCATCATTTTGTTGAATCGAGCAGGAGTAGTTACTGGGTCGCCTCCATTGCCTTCAAAAATATACTTATTCCGAACAAACCATCCATCCCATAAGGTAGCGCACAATAGGGCTGTTAAAAAATACCCGACCCGCTTGACCCGACCCGTTGACCCGCCGACCCGTAGCATAAATGAGGGTCAATTTCTAAAAAATTGTGTAAATTCCGGGTCGGGTTATGGGCCGAAAATTTAATTAAACGGGTACCCGATGACCCGCTTAAAAAAAATAATAATTATTTGTTTGGGTTTTCATACTTTTCAAAAGGTTTATGAGTGAGTGCTTTTCATTCAGTAGGTAACAAATTTTCTCTTCTACCTGCTTTAGTAAGTAGTAATGGAGTTTTCATTTGAACTTTTAGAGATTCTACATGAATATTGATTATTTATTTTCATGACTTCATATAACCACTTGATAAATATGACAATAACATTGGATCAAGGATTTTAGTGTTTTGATTCTTGTGTGCACATCAGCTAGGAACTTAGAATGAAGCTACAGTTGCCTTTCAGATTTGTATTTCATGTACTTCTAATACAAGTATAACGACACCTTTAAAATCTGTCTATATTTCGTCCATGTTCTGCCCCAATTTACACTCAAAAACTGCCCAGTAATTACAAATAAAATCTGCCCAAAAAATCAAAATTAAAACCGGGTACCCGGTGTCCCGACCCGACTTATCCGAGTACCCGAGATTCGAGTATCCGGATTAATTAGGCCGGAACACGGGCCGTCAAAAAAAGTACCCGACTATCCGGCTACCCGGCTTTCCGGGTACCCGCTAATGAACACTCCTAGCGCACAGAGAGCCAAAAACCTCATCTGAGGCGTGTTTGTGCAGCCAAAGCAGGAACTCAAACA
Organism: Amaranthus palmeri; assembly: GCA_019776075.1. Classification (NCBI taxonomy): domain Eukaryota; kingdom Viridiplantae; phylum Streptophyta; class Magnoliopsida; order Caryophyllales; family Amaranthaceae; genus Amaranthus; species Amaranthus palmeri. The sequence continues at coordinate 125,899 of JAAKBH010000182.1, forward strand.
CTGATGTTCTTAGGGCATCTTGTAATAGCGAAGCAGTAGAGTGTTGAGCCCACATAGGCAAGACATTAGGACAGTCGCAAAGGGCGTGGAGGATTGTTTCTTCATCTCCAATACATATATCACAAAGTGGGGAGGATACACAACACTTCTGATAAAGTACCCATTTGGTAGCTAGGGACCCTTTACAAGCACACCATAGAAAATGTAATTCCTCCACATTGATTGCTCCATTTCGACATTAGCATCAGCCGAAACCCTTTGGTGACCCAACAATCCAAGCCAATATCCGCTTTTAACCGAGTACACCCCGTTCTTATTCCTCCACCAAAACATGTTATCAATAGGCCAATTACAAGAAAGAGGGAGGGACTAAATAACATCCACAGTAGAAGAATCAAACCAGTTTGAGAGCTCAGTTATGTTCCAGCTGCCATTATGATGATCGATGAGATCCGAAACTAGTAACTCAGAATGTTGATCATTAGCACCAGTGGGTGTAACAAATCTGTCCCCTTCCGGAACCCATTTATCCTCCCAAACCCGCACACTGCAACCGTTACCAATTCTCCAACCCAACCCTTCAAGAAGGAGAGATTTCGCATCCCATATGCTCCTCCATGTGTAGCTTGGGTCGTGACCCCGACAAGCATCGATGATGGATGAGTGTTTGAAGTATCGGGCTTTCAAAGTATCCAAGAGTAGCTTGTTTGTACCCTCTAACAGCCTCCAAGATTGTTTCACCAAAAGAGCTGGATTAAAGCATTTCAAGTTGCGAAACCTCATGCACCAAATATGGGTGCAGAGATATCAAACCCTAAGGAACCACCTTGGGATGATCAAGAAGCAGCCCAGCATGACTCATGTTCTTCACCTGAAATAGACACAAACAACACAGAACAATCAGCCCTGCTGCAGCAAAGAAATGACGACCAGCCAACCTTGCTGGACTTCCACAAAATAGCACAGGACGAGTTAAGGGTCAAGGAGGGCATTATTGGAATCTTGGCACACTGACCTTCCTATATGGGCCCAAGAACCTTGTTAAAGGTTAAGAATAAACCCCAAGAAATAGAGCTGCAGGTCACAACCTCAACAGATCAGTCAAACAGAACAACCCTAGAACCTGATGCTTCAACTGATAAGCAGACCTGGGGAACGATGGCTAGAGCACCTCCGTTGACCTATGGGTCCACCAAGGGCATATCTAGAATCTCGACACTACATACTTGCATCCTAAACCCAGAAGAAGGCTGGAAGACTCCTACAAAACTCTAGAGTCTCAAAGGAAGGTCGTAGGTCTGACAAAAATGACACACTTAAGTCAGAATGTGTTTTTGTTGTTTTTAATAAATCACATGCCTTGCACGTGAGGTCTAATGACCGTTAGAATTAGTTATCTCTTTATCTAGCATCATATGTGTATTTTGTCCCCCTCAAAGCCTATAAATATAGATGGCTTAACTTTGTAAAAGACACTTTTTGGAAAGATAAAGAAGATTCTGCTTTGGAAAATATTCCCTAGTTTTTGGGGATTGAGTATGTTCATTCCTTGATCTTGAGTAGTCAAGATCATCCAACTAATACATTCAAGAGTAGTCCTTGGATGCATTAGAAGGTTGTTGGCCTAAGTGACGTTTCCTCTTAGTCTATTCATTCAAGAAAACCACATCAAGCCATTGAAGATTGCTGGAAGATACCCATTGGCATGTGAAATCTAAGAAGCATTGTGTCAATATCTCTTCAAGACTGGGGACTGAAACCCTTGTAACTGATTGTGGAAGGAGTCACACCCTACACAGTCCAAATTGGTATCAGAGCGTGATTGTGGAAGGGCCTAGAAGACACACGAAATGAAGAACCGTCAAGAATTACAGTTTGCAGAACTTCTGTGGACTTTTCGTGGCTTTACTGGTGAGATCTTTCCAACTTTGTTTGATTATATTAATAAGTAATCATAGTGTGAGTTCTTGATTAGTTTACTTTTGTTTTGAAAGTAATTGTCCAAAATAGTATGCATACAGTAGACTTGTGAGCGTACTGTCAGAAACAAGTGTTTCCTAGTACAATTCTGAAATTTTTTGTTTTCTTTCGTCTTGTTCATAATCTTGTGTTGATATTGGAGTATGAAATCTTTTTGTCTTTGTGTGCTTAAGTAAAAGTGGTCATCCTTGGTTGTGTACACAGTAAAGGTAAATTTTTTTCAAGAAAATCTTGGTACAGCTTGGTTCATTTGTGGCTGTCAGAAACAGGTGTGCACAATTGCTGTCAAAGTTTTTGTGCACTTTCTATGTAATTTGAATCAATTACAAGCATCTATTAGTACCTTGATTTTTCGTGCACTTTCAGAATCATTAAGATAGCATTTTGTTTCGTGCAGCCCACAAAATAATATTGCAAGAAATTTGTGTTTGATTGCTTGTGCACACGTTTCTTGGAACAAAGAACAGAAATAAAAAATTTAGAATTTCAGAAACTGTGCATTTTGTTTATTTTCATATTCCATTTGGTGAATACATTTGCAATATCTTGCTAAATCTTTTGGTGAATACAATTGGTTGATTTTCCTATTTCATTGCTTTGAATAAATTTTGCTGTTGTACATCATGACTTAGAATAAGAACTGTTGGCCCATTTTGGTTTTGATGATAACATAAACTTTATTAAAAAACATATTACGTTTTGAGATTATTGTGCTAGGTCATATATCCGATCTTTAAAAGGGTCGTTGATGGAACCATTAGAAGTTGAAAAGGGCGCTACTACTTTATTGTTTCAAGATCAAGTCAAATTTGAAGATTGGTCAATCAGAGACAGTGCAGTGTTCCCAGATCAACGGTCAGAGAAGGAGTCAACGTATTAATTAAGAACATAATTTTAGTTTTTATTTTTCTTTTTTAGTTTTGTTGTACGGGTGAATAAGTCTAGAATGCACAAGGTAGTTAATTAAGAATTAATTAAAATAACTAGATCTTAAATTAAAATAACTAACTTTTAATTTAAATCTTAAATTAGATTTCTAATATTAGGTATTGGCTATTTTTAGCTAGAAGACAAGGGAAAACTTGGAGTAACCACCAAGTTTCTTACCCACTAAACTCACGTCATTAGCCCCCTACTCCCACATCTTAGGATCATGGGATTATGGCAAAACAAGATCTAAAAAAGTATTTAAATTTGTTTTGCAAACCGGCACATTTGGTGATCAATTGAGAGAAAAATATTATGCGAAAAATATTTGTGCCCAAATATTTCGTGAGTTTTCTTAAATCAAGAAAAGGAAATCTTGAGTGTTTTTAATAGCTAATTAATTCCAAGATTAAATCCTTGTGCAATTCTTGTTTTGTTCATCCATTTTAGAGAAATCTTGTACGGGTTTATTTGAGAGAATTTGTAATTAGACTTGGGTAAGTTTAAGGGGAATTGAGAGAAGAGAAAGAGAAAAGAGAAAGGGAACGAGAAGGAGAACCGAGAATAGAGAAAGAGAAAGAGAAGAGAGAAGAGAAAGAGAAGGAGAATTTATTTTATGTAATAGAGAATTGATTTACATAAAATTAATAGAGAAGTGAAATCCCTAGAGGGTCGTGGCTTTTTCCCACGTTAAATCTTGGTGTTCTTTTTAGTTTTCCTTTATTTGCTTTGAGTATTTTTCATTATTCAAATTCCGCAAGAAAATAGGGCAAAAATACTCTAAGGGCAACAACAACAATTCACCCCCCCCTCTTGTTACAGTTCATTGTCTCTAAGTGTTTCTATAATTGGTATCAGAGCCCTGTTCCTCATTTGATCAGGAAACCCTGAGAGCCGTATCTTGGTTTATTAGAGATGCTGAAAATGAACGAACGCATGGAAGAAGGGTACTCTACTTAGAGACCACCAATGTTCGATGGCAAATTCTATACGTATTGGAAAAACAGGATGGAGATCTTCATCAAAGCCGAAAATTATCAAGTTTGGAGAGTCATCGAAGTTGGAGATTTTGAGGTAACAACTACCAACTCCAATAACGAGACTGTTCCCAAACCTATTACAGAATACGAGAAAGTAGATTTTCAAAAGATGGAAATGAATGCTCTTACTATCAAATTGCTTCATTGTGGACTTGGTCCAAATGAACATAATCGCATTATGGGATGCAGAACCGCCAAACAAATTTGGGATCTGCTGGAGGTTACCACGAAGGAACGAGTGAAGTTAAGCGTTCCAAGATTGACTTGCTCATGTCCAAATACGAAATATTTGTTATGGAACCTAAAGAAAGCATTCAAGAAATGTTTACTAGGTTCACGAACATCACGAATGAGCTTGTCTCCCTTGGAAGGCTAATTCCCTCAGATGAACAAGTGCGAAAAATCCTAAGAAGCCTACCTCAAGATGATCGTTGGAGAGCGAAGGTCACAACCATTCAAGAATCTAAGGATTTCACAAAGTTTAATCTGGAAGAGTTGGCTGGTTCCCTTATGACTCATGAATTACATCTGGGAACAGCTGACAATTCCAGGAACAAGGGTCTGGCTCTGACAGAAAATGATCAAGAAGAATAAGAAATTGATGAGGAAGAGGCAGCAATGCTGGTACGTAGATTTAAGAAGTTCTTCAGGAACAACAAGTATAAAAATCAAAGAAACATCAAAGAAAGAGGAACTTCAAACTCCAAAACATATGAATGCCACAAATGTGGAAGTGCCGAGCATTTCATCAAGGATTGCCCACTATGGAAGAATGAGAAGGCTAAAGGGAAAGCAAGAGAAACAGGAACACAACCAACAAAAGGAAACTTCAACAAAACCGATTTTCGCAAAGCCATGATAGCTGCTTGGGGAGAATCCGAAAGCGAGGCCGAAACCGAAGCTCCCAATGAAGAAGAAGATGTAGCCAATCTCTGTCTCATGGCAACACATGATGAGAAGTCTAAAGGAAAAGAGGTACTGTCTTCTGATCCATTTTCTGATTACTTATTCAAATTGGATAAACATAGATTAATTAAAATGATTTTAGAATCTCACGAAAATTTAGAAAAACAAACAGCCATCTGTCTCAAAACTGAAAAAGACCTTAAAGCGTGCAAAGACCAAATATCCTACCTTAATTCTTTTAGGTCCGATGTGCAAACTCGATTCTTTGAATTACCTGATAATAATGTGATGTTAAAAGAAGCTATAGAAAAAGTTAAAGAAGAGAACATCATGTTAAACATTGAATTAAATCAACTTAAGTATCAAGAAATGGAATTGAGTTATGAGTCTAATAAAGAAATTAAATGTGTCCTTCTACAAATGAAATTAGACCTAGAATCCGCCTTAAAAGAAAATGATCGACTTAAGCTTGAATTAATTTCAAGAGAAAAAGGAAAAATTAGAGAAGTTCCCAAATGGATTCTTAATGCTAAAACTAAAGGAACCAAAGGTCTAGGATATGACAAACATGATAAAAAGAAAAAGGTCTACGTTGATCTCCCAAGTAAAAAGGTTTGTTCCTTTTGTGGCAAGACTGGGCACCTGAAACATCAATGTTTAAAAAAGGAACAGCACAACAAAACAAACCAAATATATGTCGATAGAGTTTGGATTAAGAAATTTGATTCTTGTATAATCGACATGGAACCCAAGGATGGTTGGGTTCCACCCTCTAACAACTAAGATCGTTTTGCAGGTTCTAGTGAGGGGGAACAGCTCATGGTATCTCGACAGTGGCTGTTCCAAGCACATGACAGGCGATAGATCAAAATTTCTTTCACTAGAAGCCTATGATGGAGGAACTGTGACCTTTGGCGACAACATGAAAGGTGAAATCATTGCAAAAGGCAAGATAGGAAGTCAAGTTACCATGCTATAGATAATGTATTTTTGGTCGAGAATTTAAAGCACAATCTTTTAAGTATTTCTCAATTTGCGACAAAGGTAACTCTGTAAACTTTACTTCTGAAAAGTGCATCATTTCTAGGAACGACACAGGAGACATCATTCTAGAAGGAATCAGAAAAGGGAACACCTACGTGGTGGACCTGCACACTGTTCCTAAAACCAGTTTAACATGTCTGAGCGTTATAGAAGATGACCCTCTTCTTTGGCATAAACGATTAGGTCATGCTAGTTTTTCATTGCTTAATACTTTACGATCTAAAGACCTAGTAAGAGGATTACCGTCCCTAAAATTTCAAAAGAATGAAGTATGTGATCCTTGTGCCAAAGGAAAACATGCAAGGTCATCCTTCAAACCTAAAAATGCCATGACCACCTCAAGACCACTTGAATTAATTCATATGGATCTTTGTGGACCAATGAGAATCCAAAGTCGCAGCGGTAAGCGATATGTTTTTGTTATAGTTGATGATTACAGTAGATTTACATGGACTTTATTTTTATCTAGCAAAGATGAGGCTTTTGATGAATTTGTTGCATTCGCTACTAAAATTCAGAAATCTAGTAACAATCAACTAGTCCACATAAGATTGGATCATGGTAAAGAATTTGAAAATTCAAGGTTTATGAATTATTGTAATGAGCATGGTTTAAGTCACAATTTTTCCGCACCTAGAACACCACAACAAAATGGTGTGGTTGAACGTAAAAATAGAACTTTAGAGGAAATGGCTAGAACCATGTTAATAGCTAGTGGTTTACCTAGAAATTTTTGGGCCGAAGCCATTAATACTGCATGCTATATATTTAACCGAGTTTTAATAAGACCAATCACTTCTAAAACCCCCTACGAATTATTTAAAGGAATTAAACCTAATATTTCATATTTTCGAGTCTTTGGATGTCGATGTTTTGTGCATGTTAATGGAAAACGAAATATAGGTAAATTCGATGAAAGAAGTGATGAAGCGGTATTTCTTGGCTATTCATCTCAGAGTAAAGCATATAGAGTTTATAATAAGAAAACTATGTGTGTTGAGGAATCTGTTCACATTATATTTGATGAAACTAACTTTATGACAAGTGAACAAGAAACAGGTGATTTTAAGATAGGTCTTGCTGATCTGGAAGATGATGAAAATATACACAAGGAGCAAGATCTAGTAGAACAACAACAGGTTCAGAATGATGAACCAAATCAAGAACAGGAACAGCAAGCAGATCAGGAACAGCCTGCAGTTCCTAATCCAGAAATCCCAATAGAAGCTCAAGAAGAAAGAATTGAAGCTGAACCAAATCAGAACCAAGTCAGTGAGCCTGCTTCCACATCTGTCTCCACAAGAGAATTTGTTCCAAGACCGTGGAAACATCAAAAATCACACCCACTCGACTTGATCCTAAGCGACATGAACAAAGGCATACAAACAAGGTCACAAATGAGAAACTTTTGTGCACACTTTGCTTTTCTATCAACAATGGAACCCAAGAATCATGAAGAAGCTTTACAAGATTCGGATTGGGTGGTAGCTATGCAAGACGAATTGAATGAGTTTGAAAGAAACAAAGTATGGCAATTGGAACCTAAACCCAAGAACAAGAAGATAATTGGACTTAAATGGGTATTCAGGAACAAGCTGGACGAACATGGCACAATCGTTAGAAACAAAGCAAGGTTGGTGGTAAAAGGATACAATCAACAGGAAGTTATTGACTATACTGAAACTTTTGCTCCCGTAGCTAGATTAGAAGCTATTAGAATTCTTATTTCATTTGCTGCTTTCGTGAATTTTAAATTATATCAAATGGACGTAAAATGTGCATTCTTAAATGGGTTTCTAGAAGAAGAAGTATTTGTGGAACAGCCACCTGGCTTTGAAAACCCAAATTCTCCGGATCACGTCTACAAGCTTGATAAAGCTCTTTATGGGCTAAAACAGGCACCTAGACAATGGTACGAGAGATTATCTAAATTTTTGATTGAAAATAAGTTCATACGTGGTAAAATTGATAAAACCTTATTCTTTAAGAATAAAGGTTCAAATATTTTAGTTGTTCAAATATATGTTGATGATATTATCTTTGGTGCTACAAATGAATCGTTATGTAAGGAATTTGCTGACCTAATGAGTAATGAGTTCGAAATGAGTATGATGGGAGAATTAAATTTCTTCCTTGGTTTTCAAATTAAACAAACTGCTAACGGTATCTTCATTCATCAACAAAAATATATGAAGGAACTCCTAAAGAAATATGGACTAGACAACGCTAAGACAAACCATACACCCATGGCCACTAACATTAGGTTAGATGAAGACTCTAACAGAACTAGTGTTGACCAAACGATGTATAGAGGCATGATAGGATCACTACTATACTTAACTGCTAGTAGACCTGATATATCCTTTAGTGTTGGTTTGTGCGCTAGATTTCAATCAAATCCTAAAGAATCACATCATACGGCAGTAAAAAGAATTCTAAGATATTTAAAGGGAACAAATGACTTATCCCTATTTTATTCTAAAAGTGATGTCTATGACTTGAAAGGGTATAGTGATGCAGATTACGCAGGTGATCTTGTGAATAGAAAAAGCACTTTAAGAATGGCACAGTTTCTTGGATCTTGTTTGGTATCATGGAGTTCTAAGAAACAGAACACAGTAGCTTTATCCACCGCAGAAGCTGAATATGTGGCAGCAGCAGCCTGCTGTTCCCAAATGCTGTGGATTAAACAACAGCTAAGAGATTTTGGTATTAAACTTGAATGTGTTCCTATTTATTGTGATAATACTAGTGCTATTTGCATTTCTAAAGATCCAGTGCATCATTCTAGAGTTAAACATATTCATATTAGACATCATTTTTTAAGAAAAACATAGAGCATAAAAATATTATTGTTAAACATGTCAATACTAGTGATCAAGTTGCAGATATTATGACCAAACCTCTTCCAAGGGAACAATTCGAAAAGATGAGGTTGGAGCTAGGTATGATCAAGCTTCACTAAAGTTTAATGCTAGTATTCCTCCACAAAACAACTTGAAAAATTGGAAGGGTTCAATCAACCACAACAACCAAGATTGATCATTCAATCATTGCGAGATTTGGGTATGCTTCTATTTAAGTATATGTCTTAAACTTTATCTTGAGTGCTTGCATGAACTGATTAGACCAAGTAGCATAACTTATTTCATATTATTTTATATTATTCCACATATTATAATTTATCTTTCAAAAAAAACCACAAAAATATTTTTTTTTTTCCACAAATTCCAGCATTTTCTTTATTTTATTTATTTCGGTGAGCGAACATTATTTATAGAATGGAAGACGGATCATCGAGGTGTTCCGGAAAGTAGTTATCTAAATCGATATATTCAACGAACTTACACGTAAACTTTTCGTTAACCCACTCAATCCACACGCTAAAAATGAAACCAAGGAGTTGTACTAATCCTTCAATAACTGTCCCTTCAAGCCATTAAAAACCCACTCCTCACATCCCATCCATCACTTACCATCATTACCAAAGCACAACTCTCTTCATCTTTCTAAAAATCTTCAAGGCTTTACTCTCATTTCCCTAAAATCTTTTCTTCATCCCCACCAAGAACCATGAAATCGCCAAGATCATCATCACTAAACAAAGGAAAAACCCCTAAATTCGTCCAACCTGAGCCTCTACAAGTGATTCATCCTTCACCCAGTGAAGTACCACAGTCCTCATCCCACAAACGACAAAGATCGACCACTCCTCAATCCATGCAAGGAGGCATGAAGAAAACCCACTCAAAAGGAGCTTCATCGAGTAGACCGGTCAAAAGGGCCAAGCATGTGGACCCTGATAGTGCTGAAGAAATATCCAAAGAGATGTCCGTAGGCTTTGGACTAGGGATGGTCATGGGGCGGGTCTGGAGCGGGTCCAACCAGACCCGGACCCGGACCCTTTTAATTTTTTGAGATCCAGACCCGGATCCGGACCCCAAGGGTCCAAAATTTTCAGACCCGGACCCAGACCCTCCGAATCTGATGGGTCTAGGGTCCTTAATGGGTCCTTAGTGGGTCTAAAGAAAATCTCTTTGATTTGTCAAATTTGAAACATTTGTAAGTCATTATATTTTTCGTATGTTTTTAAGAGAGTTATTATCATATTTTACAAATATTTAATACTAATTTAACATCTAAACTCGCATAGCGTCACCCATATACGTTTAAATTCTATTATAAACACTAATTCGAGTCCATGAAATAAAGGTACTTGGATTAGCACTTAGCAAGTAGCATATATATTATTTATATATATTATGATTATATGAAAAAAATAAGAGTTGGGGGTGGAATTCATATGTAGAAGACAAATAAAAATGGACAATGTAATATTTATAAGGGTCCAAGGGGCGGGTCTAGGGTCCGAATATTGGACCCGGACCCGGATCCGCCAATTATTTTTTAGATCCAGATCCGACCCGGATCCGAAGGGTCTCAAAAAATAAGACTCAGACCCTTAAAAAAGGGGCGGGTCAGGGGCGGGTCCAACAGGGTCCTAGACCCGTGACCATCCCTACTTTGGACTGGACAAGTACTGGTATGACTCTAATTCTTTCCCTCAATTGCATGCGATTTTGGGTAACCAAGGCTGGGAGGTGCTTATGTATGACTTGTCTTGCAATTCAATTTACCCGTATTTGATGCGAGAATTTATCAGTAATTTTTCGATTGACAATGGCGTATGTTCAAGTACTGTGAAGGAGATTAAGATTGAGTTTAATAGTTTGATGTTAGGCGAATGGTTTGGAGTACCCGCTGTCGGATTTGACACTTATTATGTTGGATCAAAGATAGTTTTTTCTGGAATCAATGAAAAAACGGTGCTGAAGTTTTTATTACAAAGGTATATAGCGTAAACAAATTACAAACGGGAATTTGTTTCAAACCCCTTTAAGATGACAAAAATGAAAATACAACTCTATTACAAAGCAAATGGAAAGTGAAGATAAAGTTGTAACACAATATGTTACCCGGAAACTTGATACAAGTTGTAGGCGTGTGCTCACTTTCCTTTTGTGATATTTCCCCCACAAAGGTACTTGGGTTTAGATGTGGAAATTCACAACGAGATACAAACAACTCCAACACAACCTTAGTACTTAGGAAGTGTTATGTAATAGCAATGTGTTTTGACAAATTATGAGAAATGTATAGCTAGAGCAAGAGTTAATTACTCTCTTGACTAAGCAAAGAACAAATGAGAAGTATAGAGAAAGGAATTCAGATTTTTGGTGCAAGGAATACAAGCACTCAAGCCTCCTATTTATACTCAAAGAGTATGAAGAGAGCTCATGAACATAATCATCACCATAATGATCATATTGATGATCATAGAACTTAATGCCATTATTCCATAGCATTATTATCCTTAATACACCCTAATTACACCAGAAATCAAGAAGATTAAGGAGTATCCTAGGCATTAAACGCATGAAAAACGGGAAGAAAAGCAACGGTCATATGGAACCCTGATCGCCGAGTCGGCGATGGGTCCATATGAGGGACCGCCGACTCGGCGTTTGGTCACTGACCAAAACCCATTTTTCCAGAGACCAAACGCCGACTCGGCTATGGCTCTTATGGGGGGACCGCCGAGTCGGCTAAAAGCTTCTGCCTAGGTCCCCCTTTTCCTTTGTTTTATAATTCACTTTAATGCCTAACGGACCTCGTATAATAATACGTTATGTCCCACTACTTTTAGTAGCTTTAGCGATGTATACGGACTAATAAATCGATACGATTGGTCCCACTACCTTAGTAGTACTTGATGATTATTATATACAGGATTATTATGCACTAAATGTTCAACAATCCTCCCCCATTTTGGGTATAATAAGCCTTCTCATTTACCAAAACTCATAATACATTTCATGCATCAACGCTAATATCCCTACGGATTGAATTAACGCCTAGTACAACACACTTAACAAGTGATCGAGCCAGAGTTGATTTCCATAAGGAATTGAATCAATCGACTCATCCAACCACTTGAAGATGTAGTACACATAAAACAAATAACACAAAGTTATTAACTTGACACATTATAAGGCCGTGTCCGTATCTTATTCATAAGTTTATCATAGTCATTATGCCAATCTTGACTACTTGAAGCGGCCACACTTCAAACTTATATAGGTAGGTTCTCATTACGTATTAAACATATCCCCGTGACGTGGATATAACACCAAGAGCTCTTCAACTCTTGATCTTGAGAACTTTCAAGACGACTACCTTATTCCATCACGGTACAAAGCAACGATGGGTCAAGCAAGAGTTGCTTTAACAAAAACCAAGAGGACTTTACCACATTGAATTCAGACACGATGTTACTCATGCGTGAATTGGGCTTTCCCAAATGATTTTACTGACATAAACCGATCTCAATTGAGGCTTTCTCAATTGAGTCTCTATTCATGGCTTTCGTAAACGAATCCGCCACATTGAACTTAGTGTTCACATAGTCAAAAGTTATGACCCCGTTAATGATAAGTCCTTGCACAAGGCTATGCCTTAGAGCAATATGACGAGACTTACCATTATACACTTGACTATAAGCTCTACCTAAAGCCGTCATGCAATCCGCATGTATCGCCACCGGTGAGATTGGCTTAGGTAACAAAGGTATCTCAAACATGAGATTCCTCAACCACTCAGCTTCACTAGCTGCTGAAGCTAAAGCGATAAACTCAGCTGACATCGTAGAGTCGGCTATACATGTTTGTTTCTTAGAAGACCAAGAAATGGCACCTCCCCCATAAACAAACACCCAACCACTAGTAGAAGAGTTGTCCTCTTCATTAGTGATCCAACTAGCGTCAGAATAACCTTCTAGAATAGGAGGTTCCCCGCTATATGTAATACCAAAGTCCTTGGTACGTAACAAGTATCTTAATACTCTTCTTATCGCCATCCAATGATGGGGACCTGGGTTACTAGTAAATCTACTAAGTTTACCCACCGCAAATGCTATGTCAGGCCTAGTACTAGTCATAGCATACATCAAAGATCCAATGACCTTTGAATACTCCAATTGTGAAATTGGTTGACCGGTATGTTTAGCAAACTTCATACCTGGTTCCATGGGAGTAGAGACCGGCGCTTTATCAAGCATATTAAACCGCTTAAGTATCTTCTCAACATAGTGAGCCTGACTTAACTTAATACGGTTCCCTTGCCTTATGATCTTAATGCCTAAGATCACATCAGCCTCCCCCATATCCTTCATCTGAAAGGATCTAGACAAAAAATCTTTTGTCTCTTGGACTTGTGTTATACAAGTTCCAAAGATAAGCATGTCATCGACGTATAGACAAATGATAACACCATTACCATGGCTATCAAATTTGCTATACACACACTTATCGGCTTGATTCAACTTGAATCCAAAGGACAATATAGTTTCATCAAATTTTTGATGCCACTGTTTAGGTGCTTGTTTAAGTCCATATAAAGACTTGACAAGTTTACACACCTTTTGTTCTTGTCCTTTCAAAACAAACCCTTCGGGTTGTTTCATATATACTTCCTCATCTAATTCCCCATATAGAAATGCGGTTTTAACATCCATTTGATGTATTTCTAGATGATAGACCGTAGCTAACGCTACCAATAACCGAATAGTGGTTATTCTTGCAACCGGTGCATATGTATCGAAATGATCGATACCGTGCTTTTGTCTAAAGCCTTGAGCCACTAAACGGGCTTTGAATTTATCAATAGTACCGTCGATTTTCATTTCTTTCTGAAAATCCACTTGCAACCAATTGGTTTACAAGTCGGAGGAAGATCCACTAACACCCAAGTGTTATTTCCCATGATGGATTGCATCTCATCATCGATAGCCTCTTTCCAAAAAGCACTATCATGTGATGCCATAGCATCGCTATAAGTCAATGGGTCACCTTCCACATTATATAAATATGGAACACTAGAAGATACTTCACTTCTATCACCTTCAACCAAGTATACTTGGAAATCCGGTCCAAAGCTCTTCGCTTTCCGTTGTCTCTTACTCCGTTTAGGAATAGGATCAACTAAATCAAGTTCATCTATTTGTTGACTTTCATCAACATCTAGAAGTGAACTTTGTTGACTATCATCAACACTTTCATTGGTACAACTTTGTAGATGTCTTTGTCTACTCAATGATGAAAATCTATTTTCATCAAAAATTGCATCTCTTGACTCTATAATCGAATGAAGCGAAATATAGTCATTTTGTTCTATAACATAGAACCTATAGGTTTTGCTATGAATAGCATAGCCTATAAAGATGCACTCAAGCCCACGTTCACCGAGCTTCTTTTTCTTGTTGCCGGGCACTCTAACAATGGCCCTACAACCCCAAACCTTAAGATAACTTAAGTTTGGTTTCTTTTTGTACCAAAGTTCATAAGGAGTTTCCTTATTCGTTCTCATTGGAACTCGGTTAAGAATGTGACAAGCCGTCAACATTGCTTCACCCCAAAATCCATCACTCAAACCCGAGTAGGATAACATGGAATTAACCATCTCTTGTAGAGTACGGTTTTTCCTCTCCGCCACACCATTAGATTGTGGTGCATAACCGGCGGTTGTTTCATGAATTATACCCATTGAATTAAAATAAAGCGGATCATAATATTCACCTCCTTTATCGGTTCTTAACCTTTTAAGTTTACTACCAATTTGTATTTCTACTTCTTGTTTGTAAATCTTAAAATGTTCAAGAGCCTCATCTTTTGAATGCAAAAGATAAACATAACAAAACTTTGAGAAATCATCTATAAAAGTTATGACATACTTTTTGTTTCCCAAAGACGGTGTACTATGAAAATCACAAAGATCACTATGGATTAACTCCAAAATTTCGGTTTTCCTTTCAACACTTTTAAACGGTGTTCTAGTGATCTTAGTTAACATGCACGTTTTGCAATTTTTAGACATTTTAATGCACATAGGTATGAGTTCATGTTTAGACATAAAAGAAATTTTGTCAAAATTTACATGTCCTAATCTAACATGCCACAAATAATGCAAATCATCCTTTTCATTATCATTAAAAACATTACATATTGCATTTTTATTCATATCCAAAGAAAGTTTAAATAAACTATTACAAAGATAAGCCCTACCAATAAACAAATTATTCTTAGAGATAATGCACCTATCGGCTTCAAACACTAGTTTGTAGCCTAATCGATTCAAAATAGGACCCGAGACTAAATTTCTACCTATTTCGGGTGTGAAATACACATCTCTTAAAACTAAAAGATTCCCCGAAGTAAACAATAATTCAACTTGTCCTTTGCCTTGGACCTTGATAGGTGCATTGTTTCCCATGTAGAGATGCTCCCCATCAACAACCTTGTTAAAGGTTTTGAACCATTGTGTAGAATTACAAACATGTCTCGATGCCCCCGAATCGATCCACCAAGCCAAAGTATCATCCTGCAAACCACTAATATTAGTATTCATAGTAGAAAAACTCATATTAGAATTTTCAACAAAAGTTGCAAGATTACCTTGAGCGGATGGTCCCTTGCTTGTAGAAGCTTGACCATTCCCCTTGGATTTCTTTTGCTTGTTCTTCAAGACGAAGCAATTTTTCCTTCGGTGCCCGGGCTTACCACATTCCCAACATACCTTTTCGGCATTGGGATTAGTAGCTTTCCCCTTTGAAGAGTCATTCCTCTTCCTTTTATCTCCGGGACGGGATTGTGGTTTCCCTTCCCCAACCATATTAATAGTAGGTACATTAGGATTATCATCCTTCCGGTTTTCTTGTAACCGAATGCTAGACTCAACAATTATATGTTGCCCAAGGTCGGAGAGTGTAATCTCCTCCCTTTTATGCTTTAAAGCATGTCTAACATCCCTCCAAGAAGGAGGCAATTTGTCTATTATGCTAGATACCAAGAAAACTTCATCAATCTCAATTTTATGCAATTTTAAGTTAGCATGCATCCTTTGTAGTTCATGAAATTGATCTATTATAGGGCGATCCTCTACCATTTTATACGAATTGAAATTACTTACAAGAAACTTTTTGGAGCTAGCATCCTCCGCCATGTACTTGTTTTCAAGAGCATCCCATAACTCCTTAGCGGACTCATGGTATTGGTAGATGTCAAAAAGCGCGTCTTGCATTCCATTGAGTATATGTCCCCGGCAAATGAAATCATCATTTTCCCACTTAGATCGTTTCCGATTTTGTTCAAGGATCTCCGTTTCCGGAATCACCGTTTCCGGATCATCCGACTTAGCAACCTCCGGTTTTGGTGAGCTTATAACATAAGCCACATTGAGAGTAGTGAGCATGAACATCATTTTCTTTTGCCAACGTCTAAAGTCGACGCCGACAAACTTTTCTAACTTAGCAAAGTTAGATGTAAAGTCCTTCATTGATGCCATCGGTGAAGGTATCACAAAAGATTATTACAAAGGTATATAGCGTAAACAAATTACAAACGGGAATTTGTTTCAAACCCCTTTAAGATGACAAAAATGAAAATACAACTCTATTACAAAGCAAATGGAAAGTGAAGATAAAGTTGTAACACAATATGTTACCCGGAAACTTGATACAAGTTGTAGGCGTGTGCTCACTTTCCTTTTGTGATATTTCCCCCACAAAGGTACTTGGGTTTAGATGTGGAAATTCACAACGAGATACAAACAACTCCAACACAACCTTAGTACTTAGGAAGTGTTATGTAATAGCAATGTGTTTTGACAAATTATGAGAAATGTATAGCTAGAGCAAGAGTTAATTACTCTCTTGACTAAGCAAAGAACAAATGAGAAGTATAGAGAAAGGAATTCAGATTTTTGGTGCAAGGAATACAAGCACTCAAGCCTCCTATTTATACTCAAAGAGTATGAAGAGAGCTCATGAACATAATCATCACCATAATGATCATATTGATGATCATAGAACTTAATGCCATTATTCCATAGCATTATTATCCTTAATACACCCTAATTACACCAGAAATCAAGAAGATTAAGGAGTATCCTAGGCATTAAACGCATGAAAAACGGGAAGAAAAGCAACGGTCATATGGAACCCTGATCGCCGAGTCGGCGATGGGTCCATATGAGGGACCGCCGACTCGGCGTTTGGTCACTGACCAAAACCCATTTTTCCAGAGACCAAACGCCGACTCGGCTATGGCTCTTATGGGGGGACCGCCGAGTCGGCTAAAAGCTTCTGCCTAGGTCCCCCTTTTCCTTTGTTTTATAATTCACTTTAATGCCTAACGGACCTCGTATAATAATACGTTATGTCCCACTACTTTTAGTAGCTTTAGCGATGTATACGGACTAATAAATCGATACGATTGGTCCCACTACCTTAGTAGTACTTGATGATTATTATATACAGGATTATTATGCACTAAATGTTCAACAGTTTTTAGGAATAAATGACAAGAAACGTTTTAGCCACAACTCTCTTTCACCACTTCATAAATTATTGTACAACATAGCTAGGAGGTTTATCTTGCCTAGGAGGTCAAAACGTAGTGAAGTGAATCTAAGAGATGCTACTTTAATTTATTGTTTGGCGAATCATATCAAGATCAATTTTCCATCTTTAATGATCTCACATTTGGCTGACTGCATTGAAAAGAAAACAATGGTGGGATATGGTGGCTTGTTAACCCATATCTTTAAGAAATTTGGTGTGCCTCTTGAAGGCCTAGAAATTCCAATGAGTGCTAACAACAAGATTGTTGCTAAGTGTTTCAACAACTTACATCTAACATTGAATGAAAATGGAATTCTAGAGGACCTCATAGATGTTGAAGAGGTTGATTCTGATGAAGAGGAAGTTGAAAAAGAAGAAGAAGTTGAGGAGGAGGAACAAGCTGAAAAGAAAGAGGAAGAACAAGGAGGTCAAGATACAGTTCCTACTGCCAACATTGAGACAGAGTCTGACAGGGAACAGGAGGAAGCTACAAGTGAGGGGGAACAGTTTGTTGGAGAAGAAGAAGAGGACTTGGAAGAGGATGAGGACCTCAATGTGCCACTTAAGGAAATCAAGAAACCATCTGTGCTCAATCAAAGGAAGAGCAGGAGGTTGGCATCCAAGAGCTCCTCGCGCCAAAATGATGATTTTTCTCAAACCCCTTCTTCACCAAAACCGGAATCACCCATACCATTCCACATTCCATCATCACCACCATCACCAATAGCAACTACACCACCAACATTTACATCACCACCATCACCCACTGGTTTTGATGGGAATTCTTCACCATTTCCTCCAACCCCTATTGAGCTTATCCTTTCAAAATTTGAAGCCATGCAGTCCCAACTTATTGCTTTTCAAAGTGAAGTTCGTGTCTCACTCTCCACTATTGCTGAGCAGCTCACCGAAATGGAATCACGTCTTGGTGCGAAGCTTGACACTGTGGAAGTGCAGACAGAATATGTTGAGGAAGAGACTGCTACCTGATCCCTCCTGCTTCCATATCATGCTTGACTAGTTTTTTTTTGTTTGTTTGTTGGCCTCATCCGTTTAAGTTGTACTCTCTAAACAATGTTTTTTTTGCTTCTTTTCAAAGTACCTGTTGGGGTACAAACAATTGCTTTATGTTTATGCTACTAACCCACAACTTTTAGTCCTTCATATCATCTTTTAGTCTTTACCCTTTATGGTCTATGATGTTTTAATGTGTGCATATCTTGATTTATGTTTGGGCATTTGCTTTCTTAGTTTGCTGCTTACTATCTTAATTTGTCTAACGCTTGCCTTAGAGCTGTGGATTGATTTATACCCCTACTTTTTGATTGATGTGAAAAGGGGGAAGAGGGCAAACAAACTTAATTGATGCTTGTGAATGCTTGTGCTATTACTTATTCTTTGGATAATTGGTTCTCTGTTTGTGTTCTAAATCTAAACAACCTAAGACTTTATGACTTTTTGTTTGTTCTAAAACTACTAGAATATTCTTAGTTTATAGGTTTCTCTTTAATAATGCTTAGTATATGACTTACTGTTTGATATACTTATTAGGCTTTGTATGCTTATGATATGATCATGATTGGTTTAGTTTACTAATATAATGTTTGCTTTTTATGGGATAACTTGATAAATTGTTGTTTGATACGAATTATTGGATATCACTTTTGTTTACCTTTGGTTCTTACAACTCATAATATTTCGAAGTACTTAGATTGTTGTGTTTCTTAATTTTATGTTTATGTTTTGTTTTATTTTCCTTGTATTTGATTTTAAAAACTTAAGTCATGTTTAACCACATGATTTTCGAAAAAAAAAGTTTTAAAATTTTCTTATTAAGAGTAATATGATTGCTTTAGAATTTAGTAAATTATTTGTAACGATTTGATTTACTAGATTTTGTTGAATGTGTGTTAATCTCAAGCATGTTCATACTATTTGTTTTACTCTATTTTATTAAGTTTGTTTATAAAGTTTGTCATCATCAAAAAGGGGGAATTTGTTGGCCCATTTTGGTTTTGATGATAACATAAACTTTATTAAAAAACATATTACGTTTTGAGATTATTGTGCTAGGTCATATATCCGATCTTTGAAAGGGTCGTTGATGGAACCATTAGAAGTTGAAAAGGGCGCTATTACTTTACTGTTTCAAGATCAAGTCAAATTTGAAGATTGGTCAATCAGAGACAGTGCAGTGTTCCCAGATCAACGGTCAGAGAAGGAGTCAACGAATTAATTAAGAAAATAATTTTAGTTTTTATTTTTCTTTTTTAGTTTTGTTGTACGGGTGAATAAGTCTAGAATGCACAAGGTACTTAATTAAGAATTAATTAAAATAACTAGATCTTAAATTAAAATAACTAACTTTTAATTTAAATCTTAAATTAGATTTCTAATATTAGGTCTTGGCTATTTTTAGCTAGAAGACAAGGGAAAACTTGGAGTAACCACCAAGTTTCTTACACACTAAACTCACGTCATTAGCCCACTACTCCCACATCTTAGGATCATGGGATTATGGCAAAACAAGATCTAAAAAAGTATTTAAATGATGTTTTGCAAACCGGCACATTCGGTGATCAATTGAGAGAAAAATATTTTGCGAAAAATATTTGTGCCCAAATATTTCGTGAGTTTTCTTAAATCAAGAAAAGGAAATGTTTAGTGTTTTTAATAGCTAATTAATTCCAAGATTAAATCCTTGTGCAATTCTTGTTTTGTTCATCCATTTTAGAGAAATCTTGTACGGGTTTATTTGAGAGAATTTGTAATTAGACTTGGGTAAATCTAAGGGGAATTGAGAGAAGAGAAAGAGAAAAGAGAAAGGGAACGAGAAGGAGAACCGAGAATAGAGAAAGAGAAAGAGAAGAGAGAAGAGAAAGAGAAGGAGAATTTATTTTATGTAATAGAGAATTGATTTACATAAAATTAATAGAGAAGTGAAATCCCTAGAGGGTCGTGGCTTTTTCCCACGTTAAATCTTGGTGTTCTTTTTAGTTTTCCTTTATTTGCTTTGAGTATTTTTCATTATTCAAATTCCGCAAGAAAATAGGGCAAAAATACTCTAAGGGCAACAACAACAATTCACCCCCCCCCCCCCCCCCCCCCCTCTTGTTACAGTTCATTGTCTCTAAGTGTTTCTACGGGAACACTAAATCATTTCACTATCAAGAAGTTGCTTGTATGACACAGTAGACTTTTGGCCTACTGCATTTGTGTGAGAAGTTTTGTGCTTCTCTTGTGTTTGTTTTTCTCTATTATTGCTGCACCTAGTTAATTTGTTGTTATCATTTTGTTTTGTGTTCTAAAAATAGTTGTGCCAATCTCAGTACTGTATTCAATCTTGTGCATCTTTTTCTATTTTTTTTGAATCCAATTCACCATGAATGCTGAAGACAGGAGGTTGTTGATTGAAGAGACCTTAGAGGCCTTGAACCAAAGGCTAGCCACTTTAGGATTGACAAACCAAGATAGAACCTCACAACCTAGACCTCAGGAGGATAGAAGTTTAAGGGTGGAAGTGGGAGAGTTCATTGGTCAGTCCTTAGTTCCAGAGGAGTACATAGATTGGGAGTCTAGTGTAGAGAATTATTTTGAATATAAGGACACACCAGAAGAACAAAAATTCAAAGTATTTGTGCTATCATGAAAAATTCTGACGGTTTTTCTTCTGAATTTTAGGAGCCATTATATATAATGGCGGTTACTATTATTATTTCTGGTCTTAGACCATTTTATTTTCTGTTTTCTTTTAGTTTTTTCTCTCAAGTTCTTAGTAGTTTTCATTGTTGTAATTTCATTTTCTTGCATCGTACTTTCCGTTTCTTTAAAATTTTCAAAGCTTTCTTTGTTCAACATCATATTTTGCAATTGTATTTGGTATTTCAATTTATGTTCTCTTTAAGAATTGTAAGTTTCCATTTGTTCTTATTTCGTTCTTTGTTGTTAATTGTTGTTTGTTGCATGGTTTTCATGATTATGAATTGTGAGTAGTTTCTTTATCTAGGGTTAGGGTGAAATCCCTAATTTGAAGCATGGATTGATATTTTATTGATTGATTGTGTGCGATTTGAGTCAATGATTGAACCTATGCTTAATGAATCTCGATTTAAACATCTTTGTTAGCCTTTTCAATAAAATGGAAGTTTGAGAATTGGTTTAACTTAGGATTGAGATATATTTGAGTTAAATTCCTTCTAGTATTAGCCAATAGAACGGAAGTTTGAGGATTAATGCTAGTTGGTCTTAAATCGATATTAGTCAATAAAGCGGAAGCTTGAGATTAATTAGATCACGTTCTCTCATATTCATGGCTCAATTTCATACAATCACGAAAAGTGATTGAATTCCATGTTAGAATTAGGTGATGCCCGACGCTCTAGTGTCTTTCATACCATCGTTTTACACCAATATCGTAGTCGTTTAAATTCTTTGCATTGTAGGATTAGAATATCACCATACATGTTTGTTCATCCCTTGTCTTTGTAAGTCATAAACATACAATTTAGAATTATCTCGCCTCCTTGTGTTCGACCCGCACTACGCGTACACCGTGCGCTTGCGGTTAATTAAAATTTGCTCATCAATGGGATCACTCAAATAAGAAAAAATATGGTCAACAGTTTGAAGAATTAAATGTTGATTTGGTGGTTAAAATTTCCTCCTCTAGTAGAAAAATTTAGTTCTCTTCTCCTCTACGGCTATACCTTCACAAAATTATACATGCTTACCTATGAATAAAAAAAGATAATATTAAAATTGAAAATCGTTTTAAAAAAAAGGTAACTCTAATAGAAGGTAGGAAAATTTGTCGTGAATAATTTAACTTATTTTCAATCACTTGTTAATAATCCTATTTTTTGAAAATTTTGTAATAATCCGACCTTTATTTTCAGTTTGTTTTCAGTGGGCCCTTTGGAAAATGACCTGACTCTCATCTTCTCCGTCTTTATAATAATCCAACTTATTTTCATTACCTGTCAATTATCCCACATTTTGAATTTTTTTAATAATTCAACCTTTGCATTTTGTTGCCAACGGACCCATCATGAAACTAAATACTCAATTTCTCTTTGGCATTAATTTATAATAATCCAACATATCCCATCCATACTACATGTTGAGTTTCTTTAATTTCTTCAACACATCTTCTCTTCAATTCATCATCATCATCATCATCATCATACCCAGTGTTACCGCACATAGATAAATCTATGGACAGGGTCTGGGGAAGGAAGGTCGACGGCGTCTCATACCCATAAGGAGAGGGCGGTCAAAAGAGTCCTTCGTCTCAGGAGGTGTCTTCAAAGCTAGCAACCTGCAGCCTTGCAGGTTGCTAGCTTTGAAGACACCTCCTGGGCCGAAGGACTCTTTTGACCGCCCTCTCCTTACGGGTATGAGACGCCCTCGACCTTCCTTCCCCAGACCCTGACCATAGATTTATCTATGTGCGGGAACATCTTCTCTTCAATTATTATCAAAAAAATCCACAACTTTTATAATATTGAATTTCTCTTTGGCATTGATTAAGAGGGATATTTTACTTTTGAAGGGAAGTGAAAAACTTACGACTATTATTAATTTTTTTTATAATATTTTAACGTGTAAATTCCAACTTGATAAAAAGAATATATAATGGGTTGGGTGTGGGTCAGTGGATCGGATTTTTTAGCACTCCTATTTGATGGTATATGTAGGTAAAGACAATTGTTAATGCAAGTAACAATATTCTTAATTTTGATGATAGTTTTAATCACTTAGTCGAACAAGCTTTGTCGTGCTCATTGGAGAATAACGATAAAGTTGTGTCGGGAGTTAGTGAATTAAGGTTCGGAACGATTCATGAGGCTCTTGATATGGAGCAAATAAAGCTTCATTAAGAGGTGTGAAGTGTGCCTTGAAAGAGTCAAGGCATAATGTAACACCCCGCAAATTCGATGTTAATTAATTACAATTTTAAATTGCGATTAAAAATAATTTCTTTATACATTATTATTAAGCATCGGAAATTTAGTATTTTACCCATAAATATGTATTAACAAAGCGATGAACACGTTTAATCATATGGAAAAATATTACTTAAATAAAGTTGAGTAAACTAATAATAATCATAATTGTTTCGTTCTTAAACTCGAGCCAAACGGAGTTTCACTTTTAACTTTTCGGGTTAAAACTAATGGGCTTCATGATAGCCCAAAATATTTGTGGGTTAGGGTAAAATTGACCAAGTTAGCTGCAACCTGGTTAGAGGGAATACAGAGACAAAGACTTAGGGAAGGCAAGGGTAAGATCAACTCTTGGGAAAAATTGAGGAAAGTCCTTAGAAGAAAATATGTGCCTAGTAACTATACACAACAGTTGTCTATGCAATGGAGTACCCTTAGTCAAGGAAATAGGTCTGTAGCACAATATATACAAGAGTGGGAAAGGTTGTTTGTATTGTGTGACATTAGAGACACAGAGGACATGAGGGTAGGTAAGTTCCTAGGAGGTTTGAGGGAAGATCTTAGGATTAAACTCACCACTATACCACACTTGACAGTTGCCCTAGCTGGAGAACAGGCACTACTCCTAGAACAATACTCTAAGAAAAAAAACCTACCCCAACAATGGACAACTCTTGCCTATACTAACCAAACCAATGACACAAGGCATGTGAGTAGCACCATTCCCACCTCCAGAGCACACACTGGTGAAACCAAGGGAAAGAGTGTGAATCCTATCAAAGATGTAGTCAGCTTCAAGTGCCATGGTCATGGACACTTTAAGGTAAATTGCCCGAACAATAGAGCATTCACCCTAGCTGAGTGGCAAGATATTAGGAGTAGGGAGAAACCTAAGACCATACTTGTGAGCATCAATGGTAGGGAAGAAGAGATGAGTACTATCACTAGTGAAGAAGACCCAGATGGCACCTATATAGTTAAGGAATCAGGGGAGGTCACACAGTATGTATCTGATTCTGAGTCTGATAGGGAGCTCATATACCCAGAGGAGGAAAGACCTAGGGCTTTAGTAACTAGGAAGAGTTTTCATAGCACCTCTAAGGAACCCAAGTCTGATCAGAGGGAGAATATCTTCCAAACTAAGTGTAGGGTCAAGGACACACTTTATGATTTAAACATAGATGGGGGGTAGTGAGACAAATTGTGTGAGCCAAGACTTAGTGAAGGAGGTGAAATTAAAGACACAAGCACACCCTCATCCCTACAAACTTAAATGGGTAAACAATAAAGCTAGTACACCAGTAGTTAAACAATGCTTGGTTACATTAGCCATTGGTTCATATCAGGACCAAATACTTTGTGATGTCTTAGACATGAGTGTTTGTCATATTTTGCTAGGTAGACCTTGGCAATATGACAAGAGGGTGAGTCATGATGAGTTCACAAACACTTACACTTTGAGACATGAGAGCAAGACAAAGGCCTTAGTTCTTTTACCTCCTCCTAAGGCAATACCTCCTTCCAAAAGCAAACAGCCTGCTCATTTGCTAAATAGAAAAAGTCTTGTGATGGGGCTAAAACAGACAAGTCACTGTGGTGTGCATGGAAGGAACCATATGTTGTTTTTATCACTAATTAGTTTATCTGAATTGGACAGGTATACCAACAATGGTCCAAGACAAGGTAAAAGCATCATGAAGTCTAATACAAGATCACAGCACAAGGCAGACAAAGGCATGGGCAGCCAGCAGCAACATGACGCATTGGGGCTTGCTACCATTTCTAATATAGGAGAATTGAGGACAATTCTCTTCAAAGGAGGGGGGAATGCACCAAATATGGGTGCAGAGATATCAAACCCTAAGGAACCACCTTGGGATGATCAAGAAGCAGCGCAGCATGACTCATGTTCTTCACCTGAAATAGACACAGACAACACAGAACAATCAGCCCTGCTGCAGCAAAGAAATGATGAACAGGCAACCTTGCTGGACATCCACAAAACAGCACAGGACGAGTTAAGGGTCAAGGAGGGCATTATTGGAATCTTGGCACACGGATCTTCCTATATGGGCCCAAGAACCTTGTTAAAGGTTAAGAATAAACCCAAAGAAACAGAGCTGCTGGTCACAACCTCAACAGATCAGTCAAACAGAACAACCCTAGAACCTGATGCTTCAACTGATAAGCAGACCTGGGGAACGATGGCTAGAGCACCTCCGTTGACCTATGGGTCCACCAAGGGCATATCTGGAATCTCGACACTACATACTTGCATCCTAAACCCAGAAGAAGGCTGGAAGACTCCTACAAAATTCTAGAGTCTCAAAGGAAGGTCGTAGGTCTAACAGAAATGACACACTTAAGTCAGAATGTGTTTTTGTTTTTTTTAATAAATCACATGCATTGCACGTGAGGTCTAATGACCGTTAGAATTAGTTATCTCTTTATCTAGCATCATATGTGTATTTTGTCCCCCTCAAAGCCTATAAATATAGATGGCTTAACTTTGTAAAAGACACTTTTTGGAAAGATAAAGAAGAATTCTGCTTTGGAAAATATTCCTTAGTTTTTGGGGATTGAGTATGTTCATTCCTTGATCTTGAGTAGTCAAGATCATCCAACTAATACATTCAAGAGTAGTCCTTGGATGCATTAGAAGGTTGCTGGCCTAAGAGACGTTTCCTCTTAGTCTATCCATTCAAGAAAACCACTTTAAGCCATTGAAGATTGCTGGAAGATACCCATTGGCGTGTGAAATCTAAGAAGCATTGTGTCAATATCTCTTCAAGACTGGGGACTGAAACCCTTGTAACTGATTGTGGAAGGAGTCACACCCTAGCATAGTCCACCCCATACCACCCATACTCTTCGGCTGACACATGTGGCTCCAGTTATGCCAGTGGATCTTTCTTTTTTCACTGCTCGAGCCCCACCAAAATTTCGCAAACATAGAATGGATGTCCGCAATAAGACCATCAGGGAGGCGGAAGATGCTCATCATATATATCGGAATTGCTTGGATGACCGCTTTGATAAGGATTTCTTTCCCCGCTCTAGACAAGAATTTCTCTTTCCACCCTTGCAATTTCTTCCATATTCGGTCTTTCAAACTCGTGAATATAGCCCTTTTTTATCGCCCAATGATTGTTGGAAGATTCAAGTATTTCTCCTGCCTATCTACCTCTTTTTCACCCAACATCTCCACAATGTCTCTTCTCAGATGAGAATGTACCCCTTTGCTAAAAGAAATCTCGGTTTTATCGTAGTTCACTTTTTGTCCGGACGTTCTCTCATAAATGCTAATTATATTAGCTACCTCTGAGGATTCCTGCACCGTTGTTTACGCAAAGAGAATACTATCGACAGCAAAAAATAAATGAGACAGAATTGGAGTACCTCGACATATTTGGATGCCACGAAGAGCCTTTCTCGTAACCCCAGCCGTGATCAAAGAAGAGAATGCTTCAGCACAATAATGAAGAGGTATGGAGAAATCGGATCGCCTTGTCGAAACCCTCTTGATGGCACCACATTACCACACACAGCCCCGTTAATCTTGAAAGAGAATGTGACACTAGATATACAATGCATGATACGCCCCACCCAAGAAGCACTAAAGTCCATCTTCAATATTACCCTCTCAATAAAACACCACTCGACCCGATCATAAGCCTTGCTCATATCAAGCTTAAGCGCAAAGGCTTTCTTCCCCGCATCCTTCCATCTTTTCATAGCATGAAAAGCTTCAAACGCTAGGAGTGCATTTGATTTTAGTACTAGTAAATTTGCATTAAGATTTTAAGATTTAGTAAATATTTAGTGTTCAATGTCCATTAAGCCCATTACTTCATTTATATGGTGATGAATTGAGATTAAGCCCATTACTTCATTTAACTGGAAGCCACTTTAGGTAATCAAGGTTTTAACTTCTTGTAGTAGCTTTGCCACTGAATTTATGTAGTAAATCACTATTGAATTTGTGGTCGGTTTCTGAATTGAAGTTGATATTATCGTAACATCAATGTCACTCAATTTATGTAGGAAATAATGGATGATTTGCAATCTCAAGTCCGTTCTAAAGACTTTGATATACATGAGAGCATTGTCAATTTAAGTGCAGACCAAGAGGTATATGAAGAAGGATTCATCAATGTAAATTATAAAGTGGATAATAATACAACTTCTTCAACGTCTACAAATACAAGTGGAACATCCAATAGGAAAAATACTTCATCTGTACGGCAACTATTTGACAAGATCATGGTGGATGGCGCTTTGAAAAAGACAAAATGTAAGTATTGTCAAGTCGAACTTACAGTAGGTGGTAATAGGGGCACTTCACATCTGCACAAGCACGCTGCGAAAGCATGTACCAGGAGACACTTACGACTTACTCCTACTAGCCAAACACAATTGAAGATTAAAAAAATGTTGATGGATCAAATTTTTCAGAGTTAGGTAGTATGAAGAAAGAATATGTATTCAATCAAGATGTATCGAGAAAGGACTTAGCTCATATAGTCATTATGCATGAGTATCCGTTGTCAATAGTGGACTACAATGAATTTAGGAGATTTGTTTTTAGTCTCAATTCTTCTTTTAAGATGATATATCGAGCAACATTGAAGCGTGATATCATGAAAATATATGATATAGATAAAAAAAAGCACTCAAGGTAATATTAGAGCATAATGAGAGTAAGGTATCAATTACTACCGATGTGTGGACAGCCTCCAATCAAAAGAACGGCTAAATGGTTGTTACTTCTCAGTTTATCGACCAACAATGGATCCTTAAAAATCGTACTTTGAGGTAATGACTAATAAGTCAATTTCTAAATTGCAATTGATAATTTATTTACTATAATCTGAAATGTTGAATGTGGTTTTTTGGAATTCTGAAATATTGTTTGCTTATATATGGTATATATAGGTTTTGTTATGTTCCATGTCCACATTCAAAAGGAGTTTTAGCTAAAGTCTTGTTATTGTGACAACAAGTCCTAATTCCTTGGGCCAAGTCAAAGACCCCAATCGATTATCAAAACATTTGTGGTCTATAAATACCCATGCTCATGACCATAAATGATAGGCTTCTTCTCCCTAAAAATTACTTCTTTTGCCTTCGATTCATATTTTCATCTTATCGACCACTGACTCGAGCGTCGGAGGGGCTTTCCCGGAAGCAGCCCCCGAACAAGTAACTATGTTCGTTTTGTAGGTATTCTGCCACCAATCTAGTATTCGGACACTTCAAACAGCCGCGATCACATTCTAAAATAACCTTCTGGTTAGGAAGACTTGACTTGAAATCTACACAGAAACATTTGGCGTCGTCTGTGGGGATAGAAGCAAGCACCTTTCTTTTCACAACCTTCAAAACAAAACATGAATTCCAAAAGAAACACAAGAGCTAACACTAGGCAATCCGAACATTACTCTGCCAATTCGGTCCATGATCAGGAGCCGAATGCTAATGTTGTTCAGCCACCAAACTTCATCACCAGGCAAGACCTAGATGCCTTTGCCACTACTATCACTGCCCGCTTTCAGAAATCGATCCAGCAGGCTGTCCAGACTATTCCTACAATCCTAGCATATGACGAGGGGCTCTTTTGGCCCGTAGGAGCTTTATTTGGATTGCGGGGTCTATGTCTCTTGACCTAGGATGTAAAGCTTCGGCTTTTTCTGGCATTTTATAAAATTTACTTTGTCAGAAAAACATATAGAATTTAGTGACATTTCTCACAAATGCCACTATAGAGTATAATGACAATTACATATGCCACCAAAAACCAAATTAATTGTCACTAAATCTCTTTATGGTGGAACTTAAAATAAAAATCAATAATTATTACACTAAAAATATGAATTAGTCGCATTTTTTAAATGACACTAAATCCACTGTTGCAAAAAGCTAAATTTGTTGTAGTGTGCTTTTATAATGTTTTTTATAAGGCTCGTGTTTTTTATAATAGATATTTAAGCAATAAAAAATCATTTTTTTGGGCTAGTATTTTTTTATAAGGAAAAACCTTTTTTTTATTTAAATCACTTATTGAGATAAATTATACTCTCCTATTCAGTTTAAATGTCCTATTTAGTTTTTCACACTTGCCGAGACAACATTTTAACCCTTAATATCTCAAATTATTCTTAATTAAAAATTATAAAAATTTGATATTAATAATCCTTGTATTGAAACGAATCAAACAAGATCCCACATGACTATGTTTCAACTTATAGATTAAGAGTAAAATATAAATCAAGAGTGATGAGTGAATAGTGCCAACAAAAATATGGGACATTTAGGCTGAATAGGAGGTAGTTTATTATAAGTTTTTTTGATAGGTTCTCATTCAAAATAATATATATTGTTTATATGTTTAGGATTTATTATGAAACAGAGAAATAAGAGATTTTATGATAATGAATAATGATGATGATATTGTTCTTGTTTTACTTCATTTATACAAGTATAATATAACAATTTTATTCTTTTTTTGTATTTTTAAGATAATCTCATATAGTATTTTTATAGACAACTGTACAATTTATTACAGTATCAATTGTTAATATCAGAAATTTACTTACTTAATATTTATGCATCGAATTTTTTATTGCCAAATTTTATTTACCTAATTTTACTTACCCTTGATATTCGTAATTAACTTTTAATGGGTCAAATTTTACATACCCAATTTTTTATTGTCAAAAATAAAGTATTTTAATTACATACTAAAATAATTTTAAATTAATATTCAAAGATGGACTTGTACGTTGTCCGTGAATTTGATTTATAAAATTGAATGTATTTTGGAGGGAAATCAATTAATATGAAAGTGACACGTGTCTTTCTGAAGAATAGTTTTAATATATATTATAAATAGTATGAGTATATGCCTCTTATATCATATTTAATAACAATGTACAATTTCTCGGTAATATAAAAAATAAAAAACAATTCAAATCAAAATAAGTAGTTGAATTGGAATAAAAAACTTTTTTTTTTGTTGGAGTGACATGTGCTCAAATGTTTTATTACTTTAAAATATAGGATGAAAATATGTCTCTTACATTATTGTTTTATAGCAATGTATAATTCTCGGTAATATAAAAAATAAAAAATTATTTAAAGAAAAATAAATAAATAAAATAAATAATAAATTTATCAATAATACTTATTTAGTTAATAAAAGTATTTGACCTTGCAAGTGTTCTATCGCCTGAATATATATCAAATTACTTCAAAAGTTTAATAAGGGAAATATCGATTATATTGTCATCAATAAGGGTTTAGGGGTTAGGGTTTAGGGGTTAGGGGTTAGGATTTTGGGGTTAGAATTTAGGATTTAAGGGTTAATGTTTAGGAGTTAGGGCTTAAACCCTAAACTCTAACCCCTAAACCTTAACCTCTAACCTCTAAACCCTAACCTTTAAACCCTTATTGATAAATTTATATAATTTAAATAATTAATGTAATTTACCTTCCTCTCAAAAAAAAACCTTAATGTAATTTACCTAAATATGTTATTAAGAACAAAAGTGGATATCACATACCCTTATTGAAGATTTAAATAAAATAATGAAAAAGACAATTTAAATAATTAATATTTTATTATAGGATTTCTACTCAGGAGGCTCTTAATCATGCCTACTTCCGGAATTGTAATGTCATACTTTAGGCTCTTAATCAAGCTTTGTTAGACTGCTTGTTGCAAGTATTTCAATGTTTTGTTGTAGTTAACGAATCCCATGAATTAGAACTCAAAATCATCCGCAATCACTACTTGTAAATACTTTTGTGACGACTTTTTCATGTTCTCGCTTTCATTCCATATTGGTAAAAATTGAATCCATTTTACGATGTTTCAAAGTGATCAACGGTGATTGATCTACTTGGCCTATAGAAGACTATAGAAGGTTAATGTAACAATTTGGTGGTAGATGCTTTTGTTGTTTGATCATAACTTAATTTTTACAACCCATTCCAAAGGAGGTGATCTCCTATCATACTCTTCTGTTGGCCCATTTGGTTTTGATGATAACATAAACTTTAATAAACAAACATATTTTGTCTTTGAGATTGTTTTGATAGGTCAAATATCCGATCTTTATAAGGGTCGTTGATGGACCATTAAATGTTGAAAAGGGATTACTTATTAACTGTTCCAAGATCAAGTCAGAGTTTGAAGATTGGTCAATCGGAGACAGTGCAGTGTTCCCAGATCAGCGGTCAGAGAAGAAGTCAGCAAAAATAATTAAGAAAATAATTTTTATTTTTTATTTTTCTTTTTTAGTTTTGTTGTACGGATGAATAAGTCTGGAATGCACAAGGAAATTAATTAAGAAATTAAGATAACTAACTCCTAAAAAGACTCCTTAAAATTAGGATCTTGGCTATTTTTAGCTAAAAGACAAAAGAGACTTGGAGTAACCCCCAAGTACTCTTACCCACTATCCCACGTTATATGCTCACTAATCCCACATCTATAGATCATGGGTTTATGGCATAATATGATCTAAAATGGGTATATATATGTCTTTGGATAACCGGCACAATTTGAGAAATATTCTCCAAATTGTCGAGTGCCCTATTTCAAGATCCATGGAGATTGGGAGAGAAATATTCATGTAAAATCTATCGAGTGCTCCCACTATATATTTCGTGAGATCTAAATCAAAGAGAGAAAAATATTGAGTGTTCTTAATCGCTAATTAATTCCGAAAATATTTCCTTGTGCTATTCTTGTTTGTTCATCCAATTTTAGATAAATCTTGTATGGGTTTATTTGAGTGAATTTGTAATTAGACTTGGGTAAGTCTAAAGGGAAGAGAGAAGAGTAGAGAGAAGAGAAACGGTAAGGAATTACCGAGAGAAGAAAAAGAGTAGAGAGAAGAGAAAGATTAGGAGAAGTTATTTTATGTAATAGAGGAGTGA
Source organism: Amaranthus palmeri (assembly GCA_019776075.1). Classification (NCBI taxonomy): domain Eukaryota; kingdom Viridiplantae; phylum Streptophyta; class Magnoliopsida; order Caryophyllales; family Amaranthaceae; genus Amaranthus; species Amaranthus palmeri. The sequence goes on from JAAKBH010000182.1 coordinate 158,139, forward strand.
TTTACATAAAATAATAGAGAAGAGAAATCCCTAGTGGGTCGTGGTTCTTTTTCCCACGTTAAATCTTGGTGTTCCTTTATAGTTTTCTTTATTTGCTTTGAGTATTTTTCATTATTCAAATTCCGCAAGAAAACAGGGCAAAAATACTCTAAAGGCAAAAGTAACAATTCACCCCCCCTCTTGTTACAGTTCATTGTCTCTAAGTGTTTCTACAATTGGTATCAGAGCAATGTTCCTCATTTGATCAGGAAACCCTGAGAGCCGTATCTTGGTTTATTAGAGATGATGAAAATGAACGAGCGCATGGAAGAAGGGTACTCTACTCAAAGACCACCAATGTTCGATGGCAAATTCTATACATATAGGAAAAACAGGATGGAGATCTTCATCAAAGCCGAAAATTATCAAGTTTGGAGAGTCATCGAAATTGGAGATTTTGAGGTAACAACTACCAACTCCAATAACGAGACTGTTCCCAAACCTATCACAGAATATGAGAAAGAAGATTTCAAAAGATGGAAATGAACGCTCTTGCTATCAAATTGCTTCATTGTGGGCTTGGTCCAAATGAACATAATCGCATTATGGCATGCAGAACCGCCAAACAAATTTGGGATCTGCTGGAGGTTACCCACGAAGGAACGAGTGAAGTTAAGCGCTCCAAGATTGATTTGTTCATGTCCAAATATGAAAGATTTATGATGGAACCTAAAGAAAGCATTCAAGAAATGTTTACTAGGTTCACGAATATCACGAATGAGCTTGTCTCCCTTGGAAGGCTAATTCCCTCAGATGAACAAGTGCGAAAAATCCTAAGAAGCCTACCTCAAGATGATCGTTGGAGAGCTAAGGTTACAGCCATTCAAGAATCTAAAGATTTCACAAAGTTTAATCTGGAAGAGTTGGTTGGATCCCTTATGACTCATGAATTACATTTGGGAACAGCTGACAGTTCCAGGAACAAGGGTCTGGCTCTGACAGCAAACGATCAAGAAGAATCAGAAACTGATGAGGAAGAGGCAGCCTTGCTGGTACGTAGATTCAAGAAGTTCTTCAGGAACAACAAGTATAAAAATCAAAGAAACAACAAAGAAAGAGGAACTTCAAATTCCAAAACATATGAATGTTACAAATGTGGAAGTACCGAGCATTAATCAAGGATTGCCCATTATGGAAGAATGAGAAAGGCAAAGGGAAAGCAAGAGAAACAGGATGACAACCTACAAAAGGAAACTTCAACAAAGCCGATTTACGCAAAGCCATGATAGCTGCATGGGGAGAATCCGAAAGCGAAACCGAAACCGAAGCTCCCGTTGAAGAAGAAGAAGTAGCCAATCTATGTCTCATGGCGACGCATGATGAAAAGGCTAAAGGAAAAGAGGTACTGTCTACTGATCCATTTTCTGAATATTTATTTAAATTGGATAAACATAGATTAATTAAAATGATTTTAGAATCTCACGAAAATTTAGAAAAACAAACAGCCATCTGTCTCAAAACTGAAAAAGACCTTAAAGCATGCAAAGACCAAATATCCTACCTTAATTCTTTTAGGTCCGATGTGCAAACTCGATTCTTTGAATTGCTTGATAATAATGTGATGTTAAAAGAAGCTATAGAAAAGGTTAAAGAAGAAAACATCATGTTAAATATTGAATTGAATCAACTTAAGCAATTTGAGATGAAAGTAAATTATGAGTCTAATAAAGAAATTAAATGTGTTCTTCTACAAATGAAATTAGACCTAGAATCCGCCTTAAAAGAAAATGATCGACTTAAGCTTGAATTAAATTCAAGAGAAAAAGGGAAATTCAAAGAAGTTCCCAAATGGATTCTTAATGCTAGAACCAAAGGAACCGAAGGTCTAGGATATGACAAACATGATAAAAAGAAAAAGGTCTACGTTGATCTCCCAAGTAAAAAGGTATGTTCCTTTTGTGGCAAAACTGGGCACCTGAAACATCAATGTTTAAAAAAGGAACAGCATAACAAAACGAACCAAATTTATGTCGATAGAGTTTGGATTAAGAAATATGATTCTTGTATAATCGACATAGAACCCAAGGATGGCTGGGTTCCACCCTCTAACAACTAAGTTCGTTTTGCAGGTTCTAGTGAGGGGGAACAGCTCATGGTATCTCGACAGTGGCTGTTCCAAGCACATAACAGGCGATAGATCAAAATTTCTCTCACTGAAAGCCTATGATGGAGGAACGGTGACCTTTGGCGACAACATGAAAGGTGAAAGCATTGCAAAAGGCAAAATAGGAAGGTCAAGTTCCCATGCTATAGATAATGTATTTTTGGTTGAGAATTTAAAGCACAATCTTTTAAGTATTTCACAATTTTGCGACAAAGGTAACTCTGTAAACTTTACTTCTGAAAAGTGCATCATTTCTAGGAACGACACAGGAGACCTCATTCTGGAAGGAATCAGAATAGGAACACCTACGTGGTGGACCTGCACACTGTTCCTAAAACCAGTTTAACATGTCTAAGCGTTATAGAAGATGACCCTCTTCTTTGGCATAAAAGATTAGGTCATGCTAGTTTTTCATTGCTTAATACTTTACGATCTAAAGACCTAGTAAGAGGATTACCGTCCCTAAAATTTCAAAAGAATGAAGTATGTGATCTTTGTGCCAAAGGAAAACATGCAAGGTCATCCTTTAAACCTAAAAATGTCGTGACCACCTCAAGACCACTTGAATTAATTCATATGGATCTTTGTGGACCAATGAGAATCCAAAGTCGCAGCGGTAAGCGATATGTTTTTGTTATAGTTGATGATTACAGTAGATTTACATGGACTTTATTTTTATCTAGCAAAGACGAGGCCTTTGATGAATTTGTTGCATTCGCTACTAAAATTCAGAAATCTAGTAACAATCAACTTGTCCACATAAGATCGGATCATGGTAAAGAATTTGAAAATTCAAAGTTTATGGATTATTGTAATGAGCATGGTTTAAGTCACAATTTCTCCGCACCTAGAACACCACAACAAAATGGTGTGGTTGAACGTAAAAATAGAACCGTAGAAGAAATGGCTAGAACTATGTTAATTGCTAGTGGTCTACCTAGAAATTTTTGGGCCGAAGCCGTTAATACTGCATGCTATATATTAAATCGCGTCTTAATTAGACCTATCACTTCTAAAGCCCCCTATGAATTATTTAAAGGAATTAAACCTAATATTTCATATTTTCGAGTCTTTGGATGTCGATGTTTTGTGCATGTCAATGGAAAACGAAATATAGGTAAATTCGATGAAAGAAGTGATGAAGCGGTATTTCTTGGTTATTCATCGCATAGTAAAGCATATAGAGTTTATAATAAGAAAACCATGTGTGTTGAGGAATCTGTTCACATAATATTTGATGAAACTAACTTTATGACAAGTGAACAAGAAACAGATGATTTTAAGATAGGTCTTGCTGATTTAGACGATGAAGAACTTATACAAAAGGAGCAAGATCAACAAGAACAACAACAGGTTCTGAATGCTGAACCAAATCAAGAACAGGAGCCACAGACAGAACTGGAACAGCCTGCAGTACCTAATCCAGATATCCCAAGAGAAATTCAAGAAGAGAGAAATGATGGTGAACCAAATCAGAATCAAGTCAATGAGCCTGCTTCCACATCTATCTCCACCAGAGACTTTGTTCCAAGACCGTGGAAACACCATAAATCACATCCACTTGACTTGATCATAAGCGACATGAACAAAGGGATACAAACAAGGTCACAAATGAGAAACTTTTGTGCACACTTTGCTTTTATTTCAACAATGGAACCCAAGAATCATGAAGAAGCTTTACAAGATTCGGATTGGGTGATTGCTATGCAAGACGAATTGAATGAGTTTGAAAGAAACAAAGTATGGCACTTGGAACCTAAACGGAAGAACAAGAAGATAATTGGACTTAAATGGGTATTCAGGAACAAGCTGGATGAACATGGAACAATCGTTAGAAACAAAGCAAGGTTAGTGGTAAAAGGATACAATCAACAAGAAGGTATTGACTATACTGACACTTTTGCTCCCGTAGCTAGATTAGAAGCTATTAGAATTCTTATTTCATTTGCTGCTTTCATGAATTTTAAATTATATCAAATGGACGTAAAATGTGCATTCTTAAACGGGTTTCTAGAAGAAGAAGTGTTTGTGGAACAACCACCTGGCTTTGAAAACTCAATTTCTCCGGATCACGTCTACAAGCTTGATAAAGCTCTTTATGGGCTAAAACAAGCTCCTAGACAATGGTACGAGAGATTATCTAAGTTTTTGATTGATAACAAGTTCATACGTGGTAAAATTGACAAAACCTTATTCTTTAAGAATAAAGGTTCGAATATTTTAGTTGTTCAAATATATGTTGATGATATTATTTTTGATGCTACTAATGAATCGTTATGTAAGGAATTTGCTGACCTAATGAGTAATGAATTCGAAATGAGCATGATGGGAGAATTAAATTTCTTCCTTGGTTTGCAAATTAAACAAACTGCTAACGGTATCTTTATTCATTAACAAAAATACATAAAAGAACTTCTAAAGAAATATGGACTAGATAATGCTAAGACAAACCATACACCCATAGTCACTAACATTAGGTTAGACGAAGACGCTAACAGTATTAATGTTGACCAAACGATGTATAGAGGCATGATAGGATCTCTACTATACTTAACAGCTAGTAGACCCGATATATCTTTTAGTGTTGGTTTGTGTGCTAGATTTCAATCAAATCCTAAAGAATCACATCACAAGGCAGTTAAAAGAATTCTAAGATATTTAAAGGGAACAGATGACTTATCCCTATTTTATCCGAAAAGTGATGTCTATGACTTGAAAGGGTATAGTGATGCAGATTATGCAGGTGATCTTGTGAATAGAAAAAGCACTTCAGGAATGATACAGTTTCTTGGATCTTGTTTGGTATCATGGAGTTCCAAGAAACAGAACACAGTAGCTTTATCCACCGCAGAAGCTGAATACGTAGCAGCAGCAGCCTGCTGTTCCCAAATGCTTTGGATTAAACAACAGCTAAGAGATTTTGGTATTAAACTTGAATGTGTTCCTATTTATTGTGATAATACTAGTGCTATTTGCATTTCAAAAGATCCAGTGCATCATTCTAGAGTTAAACATATTCATATTAGACACCATTTTCTTAAGGATAACGTAGAGCATAAAAATATTATTGTTAAACATGTCAATACTAGCGATCAAGTTGCAGATATTATGACCAAACCACTTCCAAGAGAACAATTTGAAAAGATGAGGTTGGAGCTAGGTATGATCAAGCTTCACTAAAGTTTAATGCTAGTATTTCTCCTCAAAACATCTTGAAAAATCGGAAGAGTTCAATCAACCACAACAACCAAGATTGATTATTCAATCATTGCGAGATTTGGGTATGCTTCTATTTAAATTTATGTCTTAAACTTAATCTTGATTGCTTGCATGTTTGAACTGATTAGACCAAGTAGCATCAATCTATTTTATATTTTTTATTATTAGTTTATATATTATTATCCACATATTATAAATTATTTTTCAAAAATCACAAAATATTTTATTTTTCCACAAATTCCAGCATTTTATTTTATTTTAATTTTTTTCGGTGAGCCAACATTATTTATTAAATGGAAGACGGATCATCGAGGTGTTTCGGAAAGTAGTTATCTTAATAGACAAATTCAACGAACTTACACTTAAACTTTTCGTTACCTCACTCGGTTTATACGCTAAAACTGATTCAAGAAGTTGTACTCTCTTTTCATAACCGTCCCTTCACACCCTTTATAACCCACTCCTCACGTCACATCCATCACAATAACCATTATTACCAAAGTACAACTCCCTCTTTATCTCACCAAAACCGTCAAACCATTACTCTTACCTCTCTCAACTTCTTTCCTTCATCCCTACCAACAACCATGAAATCGCCAAGACTATCATCAATGAGCAAAGGGAAAAGCCCTAAATTCATCCAACCCGAGCCTTTACAGGTAATTCATCCTTCACCCACTGAAATTCCACAATCCTCTTCTCAAAAACGCCAAAAAGATCAACCACTCCTAAAACCATGCAAGGAGGCACAAAGAAAACCCACTCCAAAGGAACTTCATCTAGTCGACCAGTAAAGAGGGCCAAGCAAGTGGACCCTGATAGTGCTGAAGAAATTTCCAAAGAGATGTCCGTTGGTTTTGGACTCGACAAGTACTAGTATGAAACAACTTCTTTTCCTCAATTGCATGTGATCTTGAGTAATCAAGGATGGGAGGTGCTTATGTATGACTTGTCTTGCAATTCAATGTATCCGTATTTGATGCGAGAATTTATAAGTAATTTTTCGATTGACAATGGCGTGTGTTCAAGTACTGTGAAGGAGATTAAAATTGAGTTTAACAGTCTTATGTTAGGTGAATGGTTTGGAGTACCTGCTGTAGGTTTCGACACTTATTATGTTGGATCAAAGATAGTTTTTTCCGGCATTAATGAAAAAACCGTGCTGAAGTTTTTAGGGATTAATGATAAAAAAAACGTTTTAGTCACAATTCTCTGTGTCCACTTCATAAATTATTATACAATGTTGCTAGGGGGTTTATTTTGCCTAGGAGGTCAAAGCGTAGTGAAGTGAACTTAAGAGATGCTACTTTGATTTACTGTTTAGCAAATCATATAAAAATCAATTTTCCTTCTTTGATGATTTCTCATTTGGCCAATTGTATTGAGAAGAAAACGATGATTGGATATGGTGGCTTGTTAACCCATATATTTAAGAAGTTTGGTGTGCCTCTTGAAGGCCTAGAATTTCCTATGAGTGCTAACAACAAAATAGGTGCTAAGTGTCTTAACAACTTGCATCTTATATTAAATGAAAATGGAATTCTAGAGGATGCTGAAGATGATGTTGAGTATGTGAGTTCCGATGAGGAACAAGAGGAAGGTGAAACTGAAGTAGAAGGGGAGAATGTAGATCAGGAAACTGTTCCCACTGCCACTATTGAGGCAGAGACAGAACAGGAACAAGGGGAAACAGTGACTCAGGGGGAAGCTGTTAGTAAGGGGGAACAGGTTGGGGAAGAAGAAAAAGAGGAACTAGTGGATGAACAATCTAGTTCAGAGGATGAGGATCTCAATGTGCCTCTCAAGAACATTAGGAAATCATCCAAGAGTTCTTCGTGTCTTAATGTTGATATTGCCTCACCTACACCACCATCACCAATAGCCACTACTTCACCACCATTTACATCACCACCATCACCTTTACCCACTAGTTTTGATGATCCCACTACTATCCCTCCTCCGCCTATTACCCTTGCTCATGTCCATTCTACACTAATTGATATGCAGTCCCAATTATGTGCCTTTCAGAGTGAAGTTCGAGCCTCACTCTCCACTATTGCTGAGCAACTCACCGACATGGAATCACGTCTTGGTGCGAAGCTTGACACGGTGGAGGTGCAGACTGAATACGTTGATGAGGAGCCTGCTGTCTGATCCCTCCTGCTTCTGTTTTCAAATTAAAAATTTAATGTTTGGTTGGCCCATTTTATTTGTAATCTTTAAACAATATTTTCTTTTGCTCTTTATGTACCAAGCTGGGGTACAAAACAATTTATGTTTCGTTTATGCTACTTACTAACCCATAACTTTTCATCCTTTATATCATCTTTATTTTCTACCCCCATGGTCTATGATGTTTGATTGCGTGCTTTCTTGATTTATGTTTTGGCATTTATTTTCTTAGTTTGCTGCTTACTATCTTAATTTGTCTAATGCTTGCCTTAGAGTTGTGGATTGGTTTACACCCCTACTTTTTGATTGATGCCAAAAGGGGGAAGAGTAGCAAACAAACTTAATTGAATGCTTGTGAATGCTTACGTTTTTGCTTAATCTTGATAGTTGATTCTTTGTCTTGTGTTCTAAATTGATTTCTGTTTTATAAGACTTTAGGTTACTTTAGTTTGTTCTAAAATTTTTAAGCTGTTTAGAATGTTCTTAGTTTACTTCATAATACTTAGATTGTTGACTTATTGTTTGATATACTTAAGCTTCATATGGATAAAATTATTTGTCTTATGAATTGATCATCATTGGATTACTTATATTATGTTTGGTTTATATGGATAATTTGATTAATTGTTATTTGATACGACTTGTTGGATATAACTCTTGTTTATCTTTGATTCTCAAAACTCATGATATTTTGAATTACTTAGATTGTTGTGTTTCTTAATTTTATGTTTTTACGTTTCTTAGTTAATTTTCTTAATTTATAAGTATTTATTATAGTTATATTTATATTTTTGTCTTGTTTTAATTTAAAGGAAAAATTACCTAGAATAATCCCAACTATTCACGATTTTCCTACAATAATCCCAACTATTGATTAACCATGAATAATCCCAACTTTGAGGGGCATTTTCCTAGAGTAAACCCGGTGACCGGATGACTTGCTATAGTAAGTTTTATTTTTTTAAAAAAAAAAGATAAATTTAAAAAAATGTCAAAAAAATGTTAAAAAAATGTTCATAAAAAATTTATGATTTTTTTTATTATTTAGAATTTTTATGTAAATTTTCAAAAATATTTTCTAATTTTAAATTAATATTTAGTTTATTTTTTTGGTGAATTACCTACTATAGCAGGTCATCGGGTTACCCAAGTTTACTCTAGGAGAATACCCCTCAAAGTTGGGATTATTCATGGTTAATCAGTAGTTGGGATTATTGTAGGAAAATCATGAATAGTTTGGATTATTCTAGGTAATTTTTCCTAATTTAAAAACTTAAGTCATGTTTAACCACATGATTTTCGAAAAAAAAAGTTTTAAAATTTTATTTATTAGAGTAATATGTTTACATGAGAGTTTAGTAAATTATTTGTAACGATTTAATTTACTAGATTTAATTGAATGTGTGTTAATCTCAAGCATGTTCATTATATTTGTTTTACTCTATCTTTATTAAGTCTGTTTATAAAGTTTGTCATTATCAAAAAGGGGGAATTTGTAGGCCCATTTGGTTTTGATGATAACATAAACTTTAATAAACAAACATATTTTGTCTTTGAGATTGTTTTGATAGGTCAAATATCCGATCTTTATAAGGGTCGTTGATGGACCATTAAACGTTGAAAAGGGATTACTTATTAACTGTTCCAAGATCAAGTCAGAGTTTGAAGATTGGTCAATCAGAGACAGTGCAGTGTTCCCAGATCAGCGGTCAGAGAAGAAGTCAGCAAAAATAATTAAGAAAATAATTTTTATTTTTTATTTTTCTTTTTTAGTTTTGTTGTACGGATGAATAAGTCTGGAATGCACAAGGAAATTAATTAAGAAATT
>JAAKBH010000183.1:0-170000 GCA_019776075.1 Amaranthus palmeri
GTTTATGTATCACATGAGCTGATACATGAGCAAACAATTCATTGCTCATTTATCAAATGAGCAAACAAGTTCTTGCTATTTTATCAAATGAGCAAACAATCTTGCTCATTTATCAAATGAGCAATTATTTTTTGCTCATTTATGAAATGAGCAAAAAATGTTTGCTCATTTCTCAAATGAGCAACAAAATTTTTTGCTCATTTATCAAATGAGCAACACAAATTTTTTGCTCATTTGATAAATGAGATGGTCTCATATAAGAAATGGTCCTCACATAAGGGGGGTGGTCTCATATGATCCCATTTCTATATATATATATATATATATATATATATATATATATATATATATATATATATATATATATATAATATATATATATATATTATATATATATATATATATTATATATATATATATATATTATATATATATTATATATATATATATATATATATATATATATATATATATATATATATATATATATATATATATATATATATATATATATATATATATATATATTTATATGTTTATATATATATATATAACTCATAACAGAAATATAATATTGTAAAAGTGGATTTTTTTTAGCAACTAATCATTTTAGCTGATCAATATAATTTTTGTTAGGTTCTGCTTTTGATTCAAATAATATGTATTTGTTTGGGCAAATAGACATGCAAATAAAGCTAATACAAGGTTATTCAGCTGGCACTGTCCTTGCATATTATGTAAGATTATCTAATTTGTTTATTCAATCATTTTTTTCATTGATTTATTATTTTAGTACATTAAATTATGGAATAACTCAATGTCTTAAATGGTTCTCACCTATGGTAGGGTTCAAAAGGGTCGTATATATACACAATCACACATGAAAAAACTAACAAAGATGTTGTTTCTGATTGACTCTTTGTAGCAAACGTCGTGTGTAACTTCACATAAATAAAAAATGCACAATTTAATATGCTATTAATTCAACTATATTTCAGAATTATAAAGTTTTGATCCCATCATTCCAAAGACATCACACTTTCAAATAGCTTAAGCTTAAGCTGATGGTTGAAGCCCCAAAATATGTTATATACTCTAACACGCCCCCTCACACGATAGCCCTTTGGGCTAGAAGTGTGGATGCAACACAGGCTCTTCTCATATCTGATGCTAAACATTCCACTTTAATGAGGGGTGGTTGAAACTCAAACCCGTGACCTCTTGTCACGTTGGCTCTAATACCATGTTAGAGAACCAGCTCAAGCAAAAGTTTAAGCTGATGGTTGAGGCTTCAGAATATGTTATATACTCTAACACGTCAAAATTAAATAATCAACATAAATATATTACTATTTTAGTAAATATTGTAATATAATGATTTATTAAAAAAAAATAATCAATATTAAATGAATATTATATGCAGCTTGCATCTGATTCACCAAATCGAGATGAAATAGATTTGGAATTCCTAGGAAATGTTTCGGGGCAACCATATATTCTTCAAACAAATATATATTGTGATGGGTTTGGTGATAGGGAAGAAAGAATTTATTTGTGGTTTGATCCATCTCAAGACTTTCATACTTATTCAATTCTTTGGAATGTTTACCAAATTGTGTAAGTTATTTCTATTCTCCTCTTGCTAACTATAGTATCAATGATAATTTTATTAATAAAATTAAAGTATATATAAAAATTATATATAAATTTTAGATATATAGAGATGCAATTACATATAATTATTTATATAAAATTATAATATTCCGATAAAATAGAGAGATGATTTTAGAATATATTGTGTTTTTAATGAAATAAAATTAGTTTGTTAATATTATTTGTATAAAATTATAATATTCCAATAAAATAGAGAGATGGTTTTAAAATATATTGTGTTTTTAATGAAACAACATTAGTTTGTTAATATTAAAGTTCTCATATTTTTTGTTTCTTGTGAAATATTTGAGAAATTATATTTTGATGAAGATATTTTATTAATTAGAAAATACTTTTACATAAAAAATGTACATGCATATATTTTAAGAAAGGGATATTCTACCTGGTAAGCACCAGGTATAACAAAATTCACAAAATAGCTAATCTTATTTGCAATTCTACCAAATAGCACTCAAGTTATGCAAAATGATCTGCCGTAGCTTTTTTACCCAAAAAACGTTTGAAATCCGTTAAGTCGTGAAATTACCTAATTACCCCTGTTTTATTTCTTAAATAAAGGGTCTTCTTCCTGGTTTGTATTCTCTTTTCATTTGAATCCTCCATTGTCAAAGCTTCCTCTTCATCACAATCTCCATGGCACAAAACTCAAACCTCTTTAGAGAATACATAGGAGCAGAGTTCTTAAATGTAAAATTTCAAGATGTACCCATCAACCCAAATGTTCAATTTCATTGCATTCTTTCCTTTGCAATTGACTACACAAATTCAACTTCTTCCCCAACACCCACAAATGGGAAATTCAACATCTTTTGGGACTCTAAAAACCTTTCACCATCCCAAATTTCTAGCCTGAAACATAAACACCCAAATGTAAGAGTAGGAGTAAGCTTAGGAGGTGATAGTATATTCGGTAACCCGGCTTATTTTCAACCCGTTTCAATAGATTCATGGGTCAAAAATGCGGTTTCATCCTTAACCCATTTGATCAAATCAAATCATCTTGATGGTATTGACATAGATTATGAACATTTTAAGGGTGATCCAAATATTTTTGCAGAGTGTATAGGAAGGCTAATATTGAATCTTAAGACAAATGGGTTGATAAAATTTGCATCAATTGCTCCATATGATGATGAACAAGTTCAAATTCATTATATTGCTTTGTGGAAGAAATAATGTTTTATCAAGAAAAACGTCTCCATTTTATCTCTTCTATGAGGAGGAATTGAAGTCACATCATCAAGAGAAGTATACCCACCAGAATCAACTTTGGTATATTTCTCAAATGCTTCAAATATCTGCCATCCCCATTCACGATACCTGCAGGGATATGATTTTCAGTTGATGAACTGACATCAAAGCAAAAGAGGATTTTCAGCAGGGATAGGATTTAGTGATAATCCTTCAAGCTTTGACAATGGAGGATTCAAATGAAAAGAGAATACAAACCAGGAAGAAGACCCTTTATTTAAGAAATAAAACAGGGGTAATTAGGTAATTTCACGACTTAACGAATTTCAAACGTTTTTTGGGTTAAAAAGCTACGGCAGATCATTTTGCATAACTTGAGTGCTATTTGGTAGAATTGCAAATAAGATTAGCTATTTTGTGAATTTTGTTATACCTGGTGCTTACCAGGTAGAATATCCCTTTAAGAAACTTTGATTGATAATATTATGTAGCTTTCTAAATTTAAAAATATTGTATTCCAAGAATATTTAAAAGAGCATATCTTGTTGTGATATACTACTCATTTGTTAAGAAATATATGAATTAATAAGGTTAACTTCATTTGGTAGAATTTATTTAAAATAATATATCATGTTGTGATATGCTATTCAAAAATATTACATGCCACGTAATCTCAACTCAGCCAATAGTTGTGTTCTATATAGAACACTGTTATGAGGATGATTTGCATGATTTTAACGTTTTTATTAAATTGTATGATATATACTTGTATTGCAGGATTATGGTAGACTGGGTGCCTATTAGGGTTTATAGAAACCATGCAAACAAAGGAGTACCATTCCCAAAATCACAACCAATGAGCATTAAAACGAGCCTATGGAACGGCGACACGTGGGCAACTAGGGGAGGAAAGGACAAGATTGATTGGTCTAAAGCACCCTTCATTGCTTCCTTCAAAAACTACAAAATTGATGCTTGTATTTGGGAAGGAAATCCTAGGTCTTGTAGGGTAATTAGCTCTACTAATTGGTGGAATCAACAAAAGTTTAACACATTAAACTCAATTCAAAGAAGATTTTATAAATGGGTTAGAAAATATCATCTTATATATGATTATTGTCAAGATAATCATAGGTTTCAAGACAATCTTCCTAAGGAATGTTCCCTTCCTAAGTATTAATTCACATGAGTTTTAGAAGATTTCTTTTCTAAAGTTTATACTAGATTCTTGTTATGTATGTATTATATTGATGGATGAAATTGTAATCCTAATAATTTATACTATATCAAAACTATTTAAAATATAAAGTAATGATCTTGTATTGACTTGGTTCATACTATTTTAGTATGCACCAATTTAATAATGGGTTTTCTAACTTACACACTAGGTGCATAGGTTTAAACGATAAAATTTATAACTATTTGAAATTTTATTTAGAATATTCTCTATAATAGTACTATTGGTTTATGATTTACCTATTTTAAAATTAGATACAATCTATTGCAATTCTAACACGTCCTAGATTACTAATCTTGTTTGTTAATGTTCTGTGTCTTTCGTCATCGCTATTCACTATCGTTTATACTTTTTTAATTGATCTCTATACTTGGCTAACGTGGGTGTAAGATGCAGGTTTCAGATATTTGCAGTTCCTATCCTTGAAGACTACAGTAGAGCCAAAGGACTCTTATGACCGCCCTCTCCTTCTGGGTATGAGACGTCGTGTTGAACATTTAGTGTATAATAATCCTGAGTATTTAATCACCAAAGTACTACTAAGGTAGTGGGACAGTTTAAGTCCGTAATATATCGATTAAAGCTATAATAATAGTGGGACAATATACGTATTAAATTACGGGGTCCAAATAGGTGTTTTAAGATAACACAAGGAAAAGAGGGAAAAAACGGGCAGAAGGTTTGCGCCGAGTCGGCGCTACCTTGGGTAGCCTCGTCGCCGACTCGGCGCTAGGCTACTGGAAGTTCAATGTTTTGGCAGAGACTTGGCGCCGAGTCGGCGCCCACTTTTGTGGGCTCGTCGCCGACTCGGCGATTGCCCTCTGGAAGTGACCGTTGCTTTCTTCCCGTTTTCCTTTGTGTTTAATGCCTAGGATCCTCTCTTAATTCTCATAATTTCTGAGATAATGAGGGAGTATAATGCTAATTCATTAGCAATATTGATTATGATTGCATTGAATCATAATCAATTGGGTGATTAAGGCTAAGGCACCTCTATTAGTATAAATAGAGGTCCTTGGGTGTTTGTGTTCTTTGCACCATACACTTGAAATCTCTGAATTCCTTTTTCTTAAGCTTTTCTCATTTGTTCTTTGCATACAAAAGAGTAATTAACTTTTGTTAGTGCATTTCCACAACTCATTGTTTCCTAAACACTTTGTTATTACGTAATACAACCTAAGTACCAAGGTTGTGTTGTAATCGATTGTATCTCGTTGTGAATTTCCAAACAACAACCCAAGTACCTTTGTGGGGGAAATATCACAAAAGGATAGTGAGCACACGCCTTCGGTTTGTATCAAGTTTCCGGGTAACGTTCATCGTTACACAATTATCTTCATTTTACTTGTGCTTTGTATACATCTTGTAAGTTCATTTTTGTCATCTATCAAAGGGGTTTTATACAAATTCCCGAGTTGTAATTTGTATTGTAATTATATACATCGTAATACGTCGTCGACTTTCCTTCCCCAGACCTTGACCATAGAGTATCTATGTGCGGGAGCACTGGGTATGATGATGATGATGATGATGATGATATTGCAATTCTAAACCTAAGCACTAGGTCTATTGATTTAAATCAATCTTATAATAGCAAGTATTTTTTAATGATTATACTTATCAAGTAAAAATACTTGATAATTACTATTTTAATATTTTTTAAATTAGTACTCTCTAAAATAGTGTGAAACAAGTCGATAACTTTCTAAAATACATAAAAATATCTCTTTGTTTATTGGTAGACTATCTTTCAAAATACTATTTTAGATTATGTATCAATGAAGAAATTCAAAAAGTAAACACAATTCTTATTTAGGACGACTAGTGGCAAAACTTGAACAAAATGTTAGGGGGGCGAAGTTAACAAAATAATTGAATTCAACTAAAATATAGTCAATCAATGTAACAAAAAATTATAATGCCTTTTGAATCAAAGTAAACGACGCTCTTTTAGCACTTTAAAATTGTCTATAATCTCATTGACATTGTATGTCTTTGCAATTTGTCTCTAAATATATATTACTAAATAAACTATCAACATGATAATCGTCGTCCATTTTGTTATAAGTCTTGTCTTTACTATATTCATAATAGATTATTTTATTGTATGAGTTTTTATTAATTCAAGTATTTAGTTATGCAAACTAATTATTAAATATAAATAAGGATCTTCAAAAAAATATAAATAAGAAAATTTAATTAATTAAAAATATAAAACATACCTTTTAATCGTAGATAGTAAGCTTATTTTTTAATTTTTTCGATTTCTACCAATCTCTTTCTTCTTTTTTCGTTTCATTTAGTTGTGAAAATATGATAATCTCATTCCTAATTTGATAAGTCACTATTACTTATAAATTTTTTTTTTGTTTTAGTTATTCTATTCATTTTATTGTGTTGCTTTTATTTGTTGGACTAAAATTATAGGAGAATATAAATGACAGTTGTATGGTGAAAAGAATTTGCCGAAAATCTCCAAGGGGAGAAGCCCCTACCCACCGTTAACTATGTTTCGCCCCTGTTTAGGACGGTCCTAAAATTATGACGCTAATCATATGATCACTTTTAAAGTTTATGTAAAGATTGTTTGAAGCACGTGGCGACATTGATTTAAAGGTAAATTATCAGAGGGGTGAATGGTAATTGCCTAATGCCTATACTCTCTGTCTAAAAGGAGTAAAATCTTCTCCATACTTTTACTAAGATTTTTACATTTATGTGTATATGTAACTAGTACATAAAATTTTTTTTAACATGAATTAATATAAAAAATATTAGTTTTAATTAATTAATGATTTAATTATATACTCCCTCTGTTTTTTTTAAGTTTGTCCACATTACTATAACGGCCAGTTTCATAAGTTTGTCTTATTTAGAATACTTTCCTATTTTGGAAAGTTTTTATCTTCCATATACTCTTTTTATCCCTCATTTAACCCTCATTTCTCTTTCATAATACCAATACAATTATTAATTCACATCACTATTTTAATAAAGTGATACCACTATATACAAAAATTTCACCTTTTTTAATAAAATAATACCCACTATTTACAAAGATTTCACCTTTTTTGATAAAATAACGGAGGGAGTATTATCTTTATCTTGTTCAAATATTTTCATTCAGATTAATTATTATTAAAATGATTATAATTAAAGATATAGTTATCTGTTCAAATATTTTTCATTTTCAAATAAAATTTCTTAAATAAGTGATAACAATTTGATTTCTTGGAGAGGTGGCATTTTCAAACATTATATACCACATTCAAACATTGATATTCCATCAAAAAGTTCTTTAATTAATTACCATATTCAAGCAATGATATCCAATCAAATAATTTCACGTGACATAGGTCTTAAAATGGTGACATGTATTATTTTACATTCTTTTCGGTATATGTTATGATTATGATTATGATTATGATTATGATGCTCAACTTCTCATTTAACAAATGCTATCAAGATTTAATTTGTAAAAAAATTGAAATGATGCATAAAATGTAGAATCAATACCATTTACAATAATATTTTTCATGACAACTTTCCGAAAAGAATAATATGTGAGAATACAATGAAAATTGCGTTGAAAAGACGGCATAATTCACAAGTATCATCAGTCAATAAACTTCTCAAGAATCATACTACTTTTTTGACATTTATGAAATTAATTACATTATTTTTTTATGTTAGCACAACTTCACATTTAAATTGACAAACCTAACAATGATAAAAGTCTTGTATAGACTTGCTAAATTGCTTAGACTAAATCCGCACTATTTTAGTGCGTATCAATCTGATTATAATAAGTATTTCTCAATAATTGTATTTGATTGTACTTGTCAAGTAAAAATACTTACTATTTAATAGACGTATTTTTTAACATTGATGGCACTAAAATAAATAATATGGACTAAATTTATGTAAGACTTTTCCAAGCAAAGTACAACTTTTCTAAATGTCTTAAAAAAGGGCTTAATTTCTAAATTAAACTTAAACTAATATTATGTGTTTAATAATAGGTTTAGAAGTTTCCAAACACTTTTATCTATATTCAATACATTTTTAGAAAAGCATATATGATGAAGTATATTGGTTGGTTTGAATAGTCAAACAAATTACTCTTTATTATTTTGTAAATATAGATTTTTTTGTGTTATATGGTAGGTTATTATTATATATCCGTACCTTTTATTCGTGATTTGTTGGCGGCTTCTTATGCACATCTTAGATTATAAACTCGTATTTTTCACCCATCGTTTGTTGTCGTTTCTTATCTTTATTTATCGCTCTTTACCTTCTTTATTTTTATCTTTTTTAGTTATTTGTACGTAATCTTTAATTCTATGTGTAAGTTACAAGTTTTACTCTCTTTGAAGACCTTCTCGAGCCGGGGAACTCTTTGATCGCACTCTCCTTTATGGGTATGATTTGTCGTCCTTCTTCGCTTCCCAGACCCTAACCATAGTATTATATAAGCGGGATATACTGGGTGTGATGATGAGATATAGTAGGTTAAAAAGGAGCTAGTAAGAATCGAATTCAGGTATTCATTTTGTGGCTTTTATTAGTAACACTTTCTCCTATTTTAAGATCTAGAACTAGAATAAGTTATTAAGATGTGAAATCAACTTGCGTTTAAGATGGGTTATTACTTTTGTGGTAGGTTAGGAAGCATTTTATTGTTCCTCTCATTCACATAGTAAGAAAAAAAAAAGCAAGAATTTAAATCTTTTATTATTTAAAAATGTTACTCATATGAAAGACCATCTCTCAATAAGACAATCTTACTTTATAAAACTCAGATTTTTATTTTCTATTTAATTAATTTGTATTAATTTTTAGAAAAAATTGTCGGGAATAACCCGTACTTTTAACGTTTGCCTGTGAATAATCCATACTTTTGATTATTCATAAATAATCCGAACTTTGAAGTCAGTTTGTTCACAGCACCCCCTCCTCATTTTTGACCGGTTGTAGCAAGTTACCCTAACGAAATTACTTGTTCCTTCCCCTTTATTATGAGCTGCTAGTTGATTTTTCAATTCATCATCTTCAACCTCTTACTTTACTCCATTGTTAAAACCTACGCTTAGAGAGAGAAAATTCAAACTTTCCATTCACATGTACACTTTTTTTTTTACAAAAATGAATTCTCATTGTTCTTCAACATATAGAAGAGGTTCTAATTTGAATAAGAGTGTGAAATGTGACCATTTTAATGAAGATGAAGAGTACCCACAACCAATTGAAGATAGCCTTGCCAAGATTTGTCTTTGATTTGCAAAATTTGGGATGTATTCATGAACCCTAGAAATGAATTGGGGTTTTTGCTTGTGTGAGTGTCAATTAGAAAGGAAGGAGAAGGTTGTAGGGGGTTACTTGAAGGCAACCTAGAATAGCCGGTTTCGAAAAATTGGGGGTGCTGTGAACAAAGTGACTTCAAAGTTCGGATTATTTATGAATAATCAAAAGTAGGGATTATTCACAAGCAAACGTTAAAAGTACGGGTTATTCCCGACAATTTTTCCTAATTTTTAAAACAAAAATTAGAGTAAGATTTGAACCTTTAAACTCTAGTTCAAAACCCATAATTTGCATATTTGTTTGGTTGTCATTTTCTAGCAAATATAGAAAATGAAAATTATCACGAAGAATTGTGAAAATTTAATTACTAAAATGGGCTTTGATATTTCTAAATTCTTCTATAAATCGTAAACAATTGCAGCATTTTACCAAATTTCAGTTGGAGTTTTTTTGACTGTGCACATCTCTTTTTACTCCCTCCTCAAGGGAACGAGTATGATTTGTTCGCATCTTTCGAGAAAAAGAAAAACCCTCCACTCAGACCCTGTCTTGTGTGGGATACTGAAAGTGTTCTTTTTTTAACTCTTTAACTATCCATTAACTCAAAATACCCTCAATTATTATTTAACTATGTATATCTTCAAATATTGTGATTTAAAATCAATAAACAATAATTAAGACTATTATTTAAAAATTTTCCTAACGAAAACATCTCCAAAAATTCAAACAAGGAAAGTAACCTATATATATATAAGATATAGGGTTGAGCAAAATTATCACATGATCCGATGATTCGATCTGATATTCAATTCGATTTTTAGGATATCCGATTCGAAATCACAATTTGGATCAAATATCCGATTCGAAATTCAGATATCGGATACAAATTCGGATATCAA
Organism: Amaranthus palmeri; assembly: GCA_019776075.1. Taxonomy (NCBI): domain Eukaryota; kingdom Viridiplantae; phylum Streptophyta; class Magnoliopsida; order Caryophyllales; family Amaranthaceae; genus Amaranthus; species Amaranthus palmeri. Next base: position 10,309 of record JAAKBH010000183.1, read on the forward strand.
TGTTTGTAGATTCGAATATCCAAATATCAAACATATTTTGAATTTTCGGATATCCGAAATTATTTCGGATATCGGATATCGAATATCTGCATATTATAAGTATTTTCGAATATCCGTTATTCATAAGAATAAAATTATATTTTTTATAAATAAATCATTTTGACTAAATTCAGATATCGGATATCGGATATTTCGAATATCCGATTGAAACTTTTCAATTCATTCTCATAGGCATCGTATATCAAATATCCGATTCAAATATTATCGGATATCAGATATCGGATATCCGAATCGAGTCGAATCGGATCGAAAAATAGATATATTAGTTTTCGGATATCAGATATCCGATCCGACTGCATGTTTCAAATCAGATATCAATTATGCTCGCCCCTGCTCAGAAATAAAATTTCCCATGGAAATTTACCTTCCACTAGCACTAAACCAAACAAAATCAATCATGCCAAATTTTCAAGGACAAAGAAATCAACGCCCAATTAAAAAATGCACTAAATTCTTCTATAAATGCTCAACCCATACACCTTAACTTTTCCAACTACTCCAATCAAAATCCTTTTCTTTCCTCAACCAAAAATGGGTCAATCCCTTAACCTCTTATTCACAATTTTAGCCCTAACATTTCTCACTACCCATGCCCAAAACAACCAAACACAATTCCTAGACATTCATAACGCCATACGTGCACAAGTTGGCGTACCACCCCTAACATGGAACCACACACTAGCCTCGTACGCCCAAGCATTCGCCGACAAAGTCAAGCACACGTGTGACAACACCGCCCAGTCGTACGGGCCCTATGGCGAGAACACCGCCTCGGGATACGGGGCGTTTACGATCGACGATGCCGTGAACCAATGGGTGGAGGAAAAACCAAATTATGATCATCATTTGAATGAGTGTAGAAATGGGACGGATTGTTCACATTATACACAAGTTGTATGGAAAGAAAGCTTGTTTCTTGGTTGTGCTAATATACTTTGTGGGGCCGGTTGGCCTTTTGTTGTGTGTGAGTATTATCCTCCTGGAAATGTTCAAGGACAATGGCCATATTAATTTGGTGTATCTATTAAACTGGCGTGAAAATACACAATTATATTTTATGATGTATTTCCTCCATTTTATAATACCCGCTACATTTCAATAGTAGCACTTCAACTTTAAACCTTTTTCAGTGATTCCGACTCATGCACAACAAATAGTATAATAATATGAGATCTTCTACTATTTATCTTTGAATCCAGTTTTTCAATGTGTAATTTTTATAATTTTTCTTTTAGTGAAAAGTAAAGATATTTAATATAAAAATATATATTTATCTTTGAAGTATTTTATTCAAAAATTAAGAAATTAGACTAATCTAAACTATATAATTTGTATTTGAGACGACTTTTTTTAAGGTCATTTGTTATTGAACATTTTGGTAATTATGGTGATTTATAATGAATATCGTTATCTTTTGACTTTTTTATATAAAGTGTACTATGGTAATTGAAGCTCTAGCTCTACAGAATTATCTTATTTAAATTAGTTTTCCCTTTATAAAATTTAATTTTAAATACAATATGTGTAGTGTTTGTATATAAAAGAATTCGTAAAAGGGTATTTGAGATTTATTTGAATTTTATAGAAAAATTAATAATAGTTTTAAATTTTTGTGAAATCATGTTGAAGAGACAATAATGTTGCCATTTATTAGATAACGGCTAGCAGTAAATAAAGAGGCGGATTATTTATGTTCCAACAAACTTTTCATCTTATTAAATATAATCATATCCAATTTGGAAAATACAACTGTTTTTAAAGATTCTAAATCACAATACCCTACAACATAATTTGCTTTTAGTGGGATATATTTAACGACATTTAATTTAAATGTTGCTATTTCAAATTTCTTATAGTGTATATAGAGGATTTAGTTGTATTTATTAGACCCTTTAGCAGCGTATTATAAAGTCACACTAAAGCTTTTAGCGACATAGGATCTAGTGACATTTCTCACAAATGCCACAATAGACTATATTGACAATTACATATGCCATTAAAGACCAAATTAAATGTCACTAAATCACTTTATGGTTGAACTAAAAATAAAAATCAATTATTATTACACTAAAAATATGAATCAGTGACATTTTTTTAATGACACTAAATACAATGTCGCAAAAAGCTAAATCTGTTGTAGTGATATCATATATTTTGCTCGATTAAATTGAACTTATTAAACTAATTAATTAAAATTAAAAATACAAAAGTGATCGAATTCGGGCATTGACTTCACAAAAAATTAATGGGTATGGATCTGGCCTAAGACCTATAACCATCAGTTTTCTTACCCCTCCAAAAAGAAGGTGAAGAGGAATTTATGCTCTCAATTAAATTCATGAACAAAGAATAGACGAGTGATACAAGACTGTATGAGAAAAGTTATATGTAAATCACAACACAAGTTGAACTAAGCCATTAAAATTGAAATTCGATAAATAACATAAATAAATTAAGTAAATAAGTTAAATAGCTAACTAGGAAAGTAAGAGGTATGTGGAAGAAAACAATTAAAAGTCTAAGACATAGATTTGTCGCCTCCAGCTAATCATATTCCTCCCTATGTTCTCAGAAGGATGCAACTCACACAAGATGATATGTATTTGCTCATCCCAATTAATTGTCTATATGATCAACCTCGACTTCTTTTACCCTCCACTTTAATGTCATCTACCATCCTTACAGGTATTTTAACAGTCTTTCTCTTCACAAGTCCTTCCAATAATGAGGCAACTCCTTACACTTGTTTCTTAATTTTGTTCATTCTTATATGACACATCCACTTTATTAGCATCCACATACATGTTGCGTCCATCTTTTATTCAAATGACTTCGTAACGGACCATCATATCGTCCCATATAACAATGTCAGCTTGATGGCAATTCGACAGGATTTATCTTTTAGTCTAATGAGAAACTTCTTATCATATAATTCTATATATATTAGTCATTCTCCACCTAAGCCAACTTGTTTATATTTGATGAGTTACTTTTTAAACGATCTCCCAATCTAGATAACTGATTCTAAATACTTAAACTGGGTAATACATGAAATAACATCTTGTCCAATGGTCACAATCGCGCTCTCACCCACTAAAATTGCATCTCATATATTATGTTTCCGTACGACTTACACGCAACCTTGTGTCTTTTTGAATTGTCGTTCGCTCCTCTATTTTTATGCTAGCCTCCTCAATAGTTTCTACTACTAGCACTATATCGTCAGCAAAAAGCATGCACCACAACACATGTTTTCATAAAGATTTCACTGCATCATAATTTGTTTTTGGTGAAATATATTTAGCGACATTTATTTTAAATGTCATTACTTCAAATTTCTAATAGTATATATACAGTAGATTGGTGACATTTATTAGACCCTTTAGCAACATAATAAAAAATCATACTAAATATTTTCGCGACATAAAATTTGGTGACATTTTGTCATAAATAACACTATAGACTATAGTATTAATTACATATGCCATTAAAGAGCAAATAAAATGTCAAATAAATTAATAAGTCACTTTATAATGGAACGAAAATAAAAACCAATAATTGATTCATAGACACTTTTCGTTAATGTTATAGCAGTTTTCATATTTTGACGTCAAATAAAAATTTGCTATACATATATCTTAACTAACAAATTATAGTTTCAAAAAAAAATATCGTTTTATTCTACCCATTAAACAAAATTTTATACATGGTACATATTTCTATCTAATAAATATTTGAAATTAATATTCAAATACATAGATGTATAAATTGGATTTTCACTCTCCACAAACAAAAATAATTAAAATACAATAACCACAAAATTTTATTTTCTATGATAGTAAACTAAAATCTAGAGTGACTAATAATGAAATTTTTTCCTAGCAATCGGAATAATTTTAAGTGGCTTAATCTTTTGCAATGTAATACCAAATTTCTCATCCATGTCCAAATCTTTTGGATCCATACCATCTTCAAGCTTCCAATCATATAAGTAAAGAAAATTACCCAACATTAAATTCAACATTCTATAGGCTAAAGTGAGTCCAGGACATATTCTTCTTCCAGCACCGAAAGGTAATAGCTCGAAATCTCGTCCCTTAAAATCAATATCACAATTCAAAAATCTCTCTGGTGAAAATACTTCTGGATTTTTCCATACCTTTGGATCACGACCAATAGCCCAAAGATTGACTAGAACTTGTGCGTTTTTTGGCACAATATAACCATGTAATTCTACATCTGCATCCGCTTTTCGAGGTAAGAGAAATACTGTTGGAGGGTGCAAACGCAATGTTTCTTTGATGATAGCTTGTAAATAAGGTAGTTTTGAGATATCTGATTCTTGAATCATCGAATATTCTTTGTCAATGGTTTGTTCAATTTCATTTTGAGCTTTGATCATTATATTTGGGTTTTTAATTAGCTCCGCCATCGCCCATTCCATTGTACTAGCCGTAGTGTCCGTTCCAGCATCAAAGATGTCCTATATATCCCATACACATGCTAGAATCACCCTTTGTACAAAAGTATGTATTTTGAATGCAATAAAATTTTAGGTCATTGGTCTCATTGAGCTCTATTGTATTTATTGGGACGATCTTCGAATTCAATATTCATCCAACAAACAATTAACTATATTAGTGACCTGAACATCAGACAATTTATTGACGTGGTTGTTTATATAATCCCCTTTTCTAATATATACATGACATTTTCCTACATATAATTCTGACATAGCTAATACATGTGACAGCAAATGCGACAATCACATCAACAAATGACCCGATGTTAAAGTCACCAATAAGTAAAAACATATAGGATAAAAACTACGTTTACAATTAGTCAATAAAAAACACACTATTAAAATTTGTACCAACTAAACTATTTGTAGCTAAAATTCGCCCCAGTAGATGCATTTTTTACTAGTTTATTTCATTTTATAAATTGGTAAAGGTATATTTTAATGAGGTAATCTCTTGAGAGACCGTTTCTTTGAGAGATGTATTTTAAGGCCAACCCATTAAAAATTAATCCCTACTTACCGTATTCTTAATGCCTATTTTACATTACACTTAACGCATAATTACCTTCAATAGTGGGTAAGTTGTTGACCCATTGTTAATGGATTGTTGTTGCTAAAAATCTATATTCTAATAATACAATATCATTCGTTAATTTTCCTATAATACTATTATTTTATTATTAGTTATGAATAATACCAACTTAGAAGTTATTTTGCAAGAATAATATCAACTTTTATGTAATAACTATTTTACCATGTTATTGTCATATAATCTCCTATAATTAGGCTTTTAACCTGTTAGAGATATGCTAGGGAAATATCTCTCTAAGTCAATATTATACATTGTTGATTAAAAATTAATATTATTTATAGCGAAATTAGCAAAATATATTATTAAGGGTAATTTTTCCAATGATTTAATGAGAATAACATAAACATTTTAAAAGAGTATTACTCACCACAAGGAGATGATTAATTTCACTCATATTCAACTCATTTTCTTCATGAAGATTGAGAAGAGTGTCAAGGATATCCTTTGTTTGTTTTCTATCAAAATCATTAGCAAATCTTAATTTTTGCCTTTCACGTATAATGTCTTGAAAAACATCAATAAGTTCATCAAAGTAAGCAGCTAAACGACGCCGTATACCAAAAGGGTCAATATAACCAAGAATAGGAAAAAAATCAGCATAATTAGGCCTACCAATTTCTTCCATAATATTCCACATGAGTTTTTTAAATTCTTGAGAAGCACTAGATTCATGGCTTGCCAATTCCTTTGAGAAAAATGTGTTTGATAATAAGTTAAGAGAAGTCGTAAATGCTGCCCTACCTATATCTACACCTTGCCCTTTTCCAGAGCAGTCTTGTACATATGTAAGAAGTTGTTGCACCTTGACATGCCTATTGGCTTGGCTAGCATCAAGCCTTTGTGTTGAGAGCAATTGGACCGCCGAAATCTTTCTAAGATTTCGCCATTTGTTCGATATAGGTAACCACGACATGGATAATTTGTCGTGGTCACCAGCTCTAACTGAATCTGGAATCGTGCGATTAGCAAGGACTTGGTCTTTTTTTAGGAACATTTCTTTCGCTACTTCAACAGATGAAACCACAATGGTTGTCACGCTTCCTAATTTAAGGCTTATTATAGGGCCGTATATCTTGCTGAAATTCGCAAAGGATCGGTGAGGCTTTTTGCCAAGATCAAAAATATTTCCGAAAATTGGCTTTCTTTTTGGCCCTGGTGGAAGTCTGTTAGACCTTCGTGATGAGTAGTTCAATAAAGATAGAAGAATGTTAAAACACACAAATGAAAAAGAAAGAATCAATGCAAGTTTTACATTATCCATGATTGATAAACAAGACCTAAAACAATGGCCAAGGACTAGGAGAAGATCTCAACTAGAAAAGATTATATTTACTAATCTAATCTAGTTTGAGAAGAGAAAAATATGCCTAAAAAAGCTCTATTTACAACTTTTCAACCTTCTATTTTTAGTGATACTTCATAGAATTATTGGTTAATGTTAAAGAGTTATTATACAACGCTATTCCCATCTTATTTGGTTATTAATAACACATCAACTTCCAAATTTCTTAAACAAAAAAGTGTTACCCATAAAATGTAGTAATGTTAAATTTTAAAAGTATTTAATATAGTTTGTCTTGGATATTTATGGAGAATTGTGTACAAAAAGTTTACATGAATTATTTTGACTTGTAAATAAATAGTATGAAATCTTTTTCATATTTTTAAACATATATACAACTCGTCTTGTCTGAGATCGTCTTATGGGGAGACGGGTTCATATAATTAGCTTATTGCTTAATTTATTTTTTTTAACGACATGTTTGATTAGTGGTACTAAATGGTAATGGTAATGATTTATAGTGTAAAATTTTATGAAAAGTTTCATATCATTCCCATGGTAATGAAACTTTTATCACAAAAAAAGTTTTTTTTGTTTACAAATTTTCATTACTAATACCTAATACCACCTCTCCCAATGGTAATGCATTAGAATGCATTTTATGGACAAAATGAGATGATTGAAATTGGATAAGCATGGTCATCAAGATAGCCAAAAGATTTTTTTCAACTAAAATTACACTAGTTTTTCAACTAAGATCATAAGTAATCATTTTAAGGTTATTAATCACTCTAAGATTACATAATAACAAATAACCTTTTAAAATTTGTAAGTGATCTGAGATGATATGGTTTCTCAAAGCTGATCCAATTTGGGTTTTTATGCTGGCGTCTCGTGGCATGCAGTGGTCGAAATTGGGACATCTGAAGCTTAGCGCTTTTCGATGGTTTTTTCGTGGCGTTTTGTACTCTTGTTAGTGTTTCTTGGTGTGTGTGGTGGTTGTGTCGTGGTTTTGTACTTTTAGCTTTGGTGTGTTTGGTGTTTTTCGGTGTTGTTTGAAAACCTCATGGTGAAGCATAGTCCACTCCTATGCTGTTTTGAGTGGCCTGTTTCTTGGTCCCTCTCACCCAATGGCTTTTTTCCCTTCGGAGGTTTTTTTATGCCGGCAGGTTCGGGGTTCCAAGTTACAGTGTGGTGTTATTCTCTTCTCTTTTATATAATATATTTCAAATTTTCAAAAAAAAAAAAAGTGATCACTTTAACGTTATAAGTGATCACTTTAAGACAAAAAGTGTGTTAAAGGCCAATCCAATAAAAATGGTCTTATTGTGTGACCGTTTCATTTAAAAATTAGTGTAAATCTTATGATTTAGTTAGGGAATATTGTTATAAAATACCGAGAAAAACCCGACTTCTATGTAAAACTACCTAGAATAAATTTTTTTGTCAAAAAATATCTAGAAATTTAATTGATTTGTCAAAATATACCTTGTAACAGAATCCGTCAATATTTCTGTTAGTTTTTGAAGGCTTGATTTTTGAACTACAATTGAAGCTGGTAAGGAAGATTTTCGCAGGTTCTTTAATGGTGAAGGAGAAGGCTGGTAAGGAAGATTTTCGTAGGTTCTTTAATGGTGAAGGAGAAGTGTTTTCCAAACCTAGGGTTCTTATTTTGTCAAATGAGGAAGATGATGAAGAATATTGTTGGCGTTCTTTAAAGGGTGAAGTGGCTACGTGACTTGCACAAGAGAGAAACTAATAAGGGGAATATTGACCAAATCTGTTAGTAGGTATGTTTTGACAAAAAAAAAGATTTTTAGGTGATTATTGACAATAAAATTTGTTTTATATAGTTTTTCACAAAAGTGAGGTTCTTCTGGGTAGTTTTTAACCATTTTTCCCATTTTATTAACTTTTATAGATATCTTTATGATTATTGACAGTTGAGTTGTGGGATTATTTTTACATCTAACAAATAGTGTATTACAAGAATCGTCTTAACTCTTGAATAATACTTCCTCCGTTTCATAATACTTGCTACATTTCACTTTTTCACGCAATCTAATGCACAATTTTGAACATTAATATCTTAAACTACACTTATCTAAAAATTATAAAAATTTAATATTATGAAAGTATGCGATTAGACAATTCAAACAAGATCCCAATTGACTATATTTTTATTTACACATTAGCCGCAATATGTAAAATAAGCTTAAACGATAGTGCACAAAATCAAAATGTAGCGAGTATTTCGGAACGGAGGAAGTAGGTAACAATTCTAGATTGCGGTAAAGATAATCGAGATTCTATTTTTCGTGAATTTTCGAAATTGAGACCCTCTATTAATTAAAAAGAGAGATTTAGTTAAACTAAACTAAAATATGTCTTATTATACTCCCTCCAGATATTAAAAGTGGGATGAGATCCACCAAAAAGGTGATAGTTGTGGTATTTTAATTGATTAAATTAATTGTAAATGTGGTAGTTGAAGTATTATAAGTAGTAAAAGTGAAGGTATATTGATCATTACTTGTGTGAACATGGGGTATTTAAGCAAAAAAATCATTGGTAAAAAAACGGGACAACTGAAGTGAATTGCCCATAAAAAGAAACGGGACAACAGAAATGAATTGGAGGGAATAATAAAAAGGAAATAGTCAAAAAGTACTTAATACATTTTTTTTCAAAAAGTATCTAATAAAAAAAAGTTTTGCCAAAAAGATACCTAACAAAATTTTTATTTTTCAAAGAGTAGCAATTAACGTTTTTCTACGTTTTTCTTCCGTTAACTGTTAATAATGGTTAACGGGTCAAAATTGAAAATTCTCCCTCGTCTTCAATTTTTTTCCAATAAATTAAATTGGAAAATAGATTGAAGATGAGGGAGAACAATTTTTGATTTGGACCGGTCAACCGTTATATTTGACGATCAATTGAAGGAAAACGTTAATTGGTACTCTCTAGAAAAGAAAAATTTTATTAGATATTTTTTAACAAAAATTTTTTATCAGCTATTTTTTGGAAAAAAAATTTATCAGATACTTTCGACACTTTTTCTAAAAAAATAAATAAATTATTGAAAATAAATAAAATAATAGTCCAACTAGTAATAGAATAAGTAATTTGTGGTTGACACTTCAAAATTAAAAAAGGTCGTGGTTGTAACTTGTAAGAGGAACATTCTAGAGGCATGAAGAACGCACACGCTGTCTTTCCTTTGCTCAAAAAGGGCGGCCCAGATTGGGGCCACCGACCTTCAAAGCCCAAAAAATTCATCCCTAACTTTTCCCTTTCTTCAAAGGTTTTTAATACCCTACAAATAATTCTTCAAGGTTTTCCATTCCCATTTGTATTTCTTCTAAATTTGCTCTTTGAGAGAAATCGAAAATGGCAACTTTCAGCGAAGCACCAGCAGGAAACAAAGATGCAGGAGCTAAGATCTTTAAAACTAAGTGTGCTCAATGTCATACCGTTGAACAAGGCGCTGGCCACAAACAAGGTTTATTCTATTTCCCCTTCTTTTTTCTTTTTGCGTTTTTGATTGGTTTTTGTTGTTTTGGATTCGAGTTTGTTCGGATCTATGGTTGTTGATTCAGATCTGTATTGATTTTGTTGATTAATTTGTGGGGTTTTGATTGTTTTGGTTTTGCGTTTGAATTTTTGATTAATATGTGGAATTGTTATGAATTCAGAATTAGAGTCGATGTGTTTAGAATTGATGGTCTGAATTTTAATTTGAATTTTACGGTTAGGGTTTCTTATGGGAAAATTTAGAATTAGCCGTAAAGTAATGGGAGTGCATGTATTTGGTAGTTGGTAGCCTGATTTATTTATAAGCTGTTGAGAAAACCCATGAAAGTTTAAGCTAAAAGCTTATGTTAGGATGCTAATTTGTATGCTCTAGTTTTACTTTTAGCCTTGTAAATGTCTTTGGTTGCAAGATCATTGAATATAATCAGGGTGCGTTGTTCATTGATTTAATGAATTTCTCAATCATGAATATGATTTAGGAACAATCCATAAGATATAGTTTCTTTCGATCTCCGTTCTTTATGTTTTGATTACTTGTTGTCATTTTGCACTTTTTTGCTTGATCTTGCACTAATATGGTGTAGCCAAGCATAGAGGCGAAGTCGCAACTTTTGATGAGGAGGTCTTGAAATTTACCATATCAACTTTACAAATAAGTTATTAGATGAGGGGATAAAAATCATCATGATTCCAGAGTATTTGAAAGACATCTGAGAACTTGAATGTAGATCAGTTAACTATTAATATAATTTATAAGCCTAATACTTCATATAGAATACCTTTTCACTGATTTTCTTTAGGTTGGGCATGGCCGGCCTAAGCATGTAGAAATGGTAATAAGTATTTGGTTTGGTGCAACAGGAAACTGTTCTGGGTTTTAGTTGTGCTTTTGGAGAACTTTCAATTTTAAAAGTTGGTGTTTTTAGCTTTTCACCTTGTGGTGGATTCATGTAGGAAAGTTATGTTATGGGGACTTTTATTGGTGACAGATTGTTTGATAGGTTCTCTAATGCTATTTATCCTCCATGTTCCGAAATATGAAGTAATTAGGCTGTCACTTTTGTCCCCTTGAATGCACTATATTGTGTTGATGTTTCTCAATGGTTTGGGATTTTTAAATTGTTGATCGATATGAATTTTACGCGTTCATACTAACAAGTATCTAAGGTAGATACCTTTGATCATTAGAAGTGTGGATGTTTTCCTTTTGTTGTAGCGGTGGTCGGGGAAAGGTTTGGTGTGCCTTGGATCTTCCTCGTTGATTTGTAAATTACTTGCTATGATACTGAACCTGTCAAGGTGTTACGATGACCATGTTTTGTTCTTATACCTATTTTGTTAAACGATATGATTTATAAATGGTTTGATCGATATGAATTGTGCCTTGTAAATGTCGAGTCCAGTTTGATCGATGACCATTTTTTGTTCTTATACCTATGAGTCATCAACTATACATATTGGCTTATTGCAAAGCATGTGAGTGTATTGTTGCGGGGGAGGATCCTTCAACCATCTGTGCTTTTCTAATTTTTTCTCGTTTTGGATTAGGTCCCAATCTAAATGGACTTTTTGGAAGGCAATCTGGTACGACCAGTGGTTACTCTTACTCTGCTGGTAACAAGAACAAGGCTGTTATCTGGAATGAAGACACACTATATGAATACCTTTTGAACCCCAAGAAGGTACATATTGCTCATTTGTCTTTCTTTTTCGAAATGCAGCGGTGGATTATGTGTGATATCTTTCGTCTTTATTTCTCTATTATCTTCGAAAAATACCCGGTTAAAAGATTCGTTAACTTTTTGAATGTTTCATATTGTATGAAATAGAAATTGTCATAAAGTGTGTATTTACACGAATTTGGTTTCGTGCAGTATATTCCCGGTACTAAGATGGTGTTCCCTGGTTTGAAGAAGCCACAAGAACGTGCAGACCTTATCGCATATTTGAAGGAAGCTACTCAGTAATTTCAAAAAACACTTACCATCTTTCGTGTAGGAGAGATCAAAGGAGAATTTTGATCGGAAAATGAGATTTGTTTCATTAGCGAGACCAACTTAGAATTCGTTTTTGTCAAATAAAGTTTTTTTCATGATAGGGAAAATTTTCCCTCGATTCTTATATCATGTAAGCGGTTACAGCTCGGTTTATCAACAATTGTTTACAGACGATTTATAGACTTGGCTTACTCCTTCAAAGGAGAAAGAAACTAATATTCTCTTTTTCGAATTAGTTTTGCTAGACTAGAGGTGTTCGTTACTTGCTCGATGGACTATTATTTCATCGTGGAGGGCGGAGGCAGTAGGTTCCCGCCTGAGCAGAGCCTAGGCTCCCGCATGAGTAGCAATTCTTTGTTTGTTTCGTTGATGCGTTTTTTGCTTTTGTGGTTTATGCGTTTTGATCAAGTCAATTTTGAAGACAGGATTTTGGGATCTAAATAATAGTTATGCGAATCAAGGGTTCATGTATGGTCTTTTTGAAGAGATAATAGTATTTTTTATTAGGTCGGCCTAAATTTTAAAATTAAAAGGAAAAAGGAAAAAAGTAAACATTTATTTGATACTTTATTAGACTTTTCTCTTAATTTTTTATTCATGTTTTTTTAAAATTAAAACATGTATGAACTCAACTAACAAATGAAATATATATATATATATATATATATATATATATATATATATATATATATATATATATATATATATATATATATATATATATATATATATATAGTGACATCTTGTTAGGAGGAAATGTTACTATTGTAGTAATTAATAAAAGCCAGAGAAAGTATAAGTTCATACCAACATTGTGATATTAGATATAATTAAGCAAGTATAAACTTCCCAATGTTTGCGTTTTGTAGATATATAAAATCAAGCTAAAAAAGCCTAGCTATAAAATCAATTAATCTCAAACAAACAAAGAGATTGACCTAATTCTTATAAGTTCCAACTTGCAACGCTACCTCTCTTCATACATTTGAAAAAAAAAAGGTTTCTTATCTTAATTTTCTTTTTTGTCATATATGATATCACCATAAATTCAGAAAAACCAACACCGTGTTGAGCTTGTACCCAACTAATCTACTACACTACAATCAATCCATACTAATATCATGTTTAATTAACAAGTAGTCCAAATTCTAACTAATGTAGATGCTTAATGTAATTGAGCTTTTTGATCTCGTAATCAAAGAATTTATTTGCTGGTAGAGGATGATACTAAAAGGTAAGCTAAACTAAATTGATGTTTAAAGGTTGTCAGATATGTAATGTGCGGAAGTTTTACTTGAGGATGGCTAGATGGATAGTGTTACAACAAAATATGGAACGAGATCTAGTAAGGAGAAATAGGGATACGAAATATACCTTGGGCATGTCAATTGTGATTGTCGACAATAATATTAAATAGTAAGGAAATTTTGGTTTGTTAGAACTGCTCAAACACAAATAAGTGTTTTTTTTTTGGTTTTTAGCATGCTAAGTGTGATTGTAATAAACAATTGTGATTGTCGACAATAATATTAAACATTAAAAAAATCAAAAGGAAAAATTGTCAATAATCATTATATTATATATTATATAATATACTAACTCAGAAACACTTTGACAGTGACAGTTTTAGAATGAGAGTTATGGTATTCCTATGATTCGCCACGTGTCACTTTACTCAATTATTCCTTAATTAAGTACTGTTTTCTTATTCCTTAATTGATAATATTTTCTTATTTGCTCAATTATTCTTTAATTAAATTGTTTTCTTATTTTCTCAATTATTATCAATAACTCTAGAGTGTAAATATTGTTTTCCTTTTACTTCTTCATTTGCATAATTAAAGTGGCCGGATTTCTTATAAAATGTAATGGTCTTTATAATATTAAGTTTTAATTTTTCTATAGTTACATTAAGATGTAAATTGTCAACAACTTACATTATATACAATATCTACTTTGATTGAGTATGTAAAATTTTTTCTATGATTATTAAATATTTTTTATCTGAATAATAAATAATTATGCAAACAAAAAATTATCAAAACAGTTAAATTACTATATATGAAAATTTTATAATTTCATACATTGCACGGGGCATTATACTAGTAAAACAATAATTACTTGATACTCTGAAAGCACGCTTTCCTTACATGTTTTTTGTTACTCCCTTCGATCTTATTTGTTGTTCCATTTTGGGTTTTTCACAAATATGAATGTAGATAGAATCTTTGTGTTGTAAATTGTAATGGGTATTAATTTAATTAAATAGTAGTGTGAACTAATAATTGTATTGGAAGTATGAAAGAGAAAATAATTGAATAGTAATGTGAAAAAATGATAGTATTGGAACTTGGAAGTATGAGAGATAAACTAATTAAATAGTAGTGTGAAGTGAGAAAAGTGGGGTTTTAAGGGTTAAAAGTAGGATTAAAACTTTCCAAAAATAAAAAGTATTCTGAAGTGGAAGAAGTTTTGAAACTACCCGTTATAATAAAGTGGACGATATTTGAATTTACTTTAAGCATATGTAAGTTTATTTTCAACAATTGTCCTATTTAAAATAAAAATCACATTAACACTAGAAAACATTGTAAAATTTTCTAAAAAATAAAATAAAATAAATTGGAAAGCAGGAAAGAACTGATGCTTGGATTAAGGTTTGAGTTTGAGGGTCTGCATCTATCCACTGTCGTTTAAAGCTCCAAGTTAGATAACCTTTCGTTCTTATTCAGATCTAAAATCCCAAATCCCAAATCTTTAATATCTACAAATCATTTATTGAATAAACATTGATTTATCACTACAATTTCTTGTAAGTACTTCACTATTTATCTCGTTTCATCTCTGCATTAACTGATTGTTCTTTTAATTGAAATTTCTGTTGTTTCTATTGCTTGTTATTTGGGTTTGATTGTAAAATGTTTGTTTAATTGTTTTTATCATAAAATTTAGTAATTTGATTGATTGTTCTTATGGGATTCGTTAAAATGTATTAAAGAATAATGGGTTCTAGATTTTGAGCGCAATTTGATGTTTGAAACCCAGATATCTGTTAAATTTTGTGCAATCTTATAAGCCTTTCTCGTATTTTTGGCCCGTTTGATATATCATTTCCCTTACCCTAATAGTGGGGAATCTAGAACAATAGTATAGGGTGTGGTCGAACACTCGTCTCAGCATGTGTGTTGAACCAACTCGGCTGCTATTCTTATGTGTTATACAGTTCATTATTAATTGAATTTTTAATCAAATAATTCGGGTCATGACCGGTGTAACGCATTTTCAGTTAATTCGCATTTTTGAATTTGCGATTTGCTCAAAATGACCCGAAAATAGCCCAAAAATTGCTTTTATTGACTAGCAATTGGTAAGGCGATTAGTGAATCATGTGACATTGGTCATGACCTATTATGGGCACGGCCAGCCTAATCGTCTTCTTGTCCTATTGGTAAGATTGTGTTTTGTGGCATTGGGAGAGATGAATAGTAGTGTTCTTTTTCCTAGAGAAAGCTAAAGTTCTTTGATTTCTGTCAAGTGCATTGCTTTGCATCTTACCAATTGATGGGGTTGTAAAGGTTTCATCTTTGACTGGAATTAATTGCTGTGATTTTTGAATTGATCACTTGTTTTATTTATGTCTCTTCTAGGCAGTGACAATTCCAGTGGCATTAGGGTAATGCAATGGTGTCGTTGATACCAATAAAAAAACTAGTTTATAGTATTGTTTCACCTAGAGAAACAAGATGTGCTTTTTCTTTTTCCCTTCTGTTGAGTGCACTGCTTTACAACTTACAAGTGATAGCACTGTAAAGGTTTCATCAATGACTGGATTTACTATGTGTGAATTGTGCATTGTTATGACTTCATAAATATATATGCATAAACAAATGTTTTGAGCTAGGGAAAGCTTTAAAACACTACCTTTGGATTGGCAAAAATGATTGAGCTCACGGTTTAGGAATGAATAAGGAAGACAAGATTAGAGTTGAACATTCTCCTTATTAAAAATTTTCCTTTCGTAATATTGCGGCATAATCCTTTTTGTATGCAGAAATCAAAATGTTTATGTTAGAGTATATAACATATCCTGGGGCTGGGGCCTCAACCTAAAGCTTAAGCTGATAGTTGAGGCCTCGGGATATGCAACCATCAGCTTAAACTTTTGGTTGAGGTCTTAGGATATGTTATATACTCTAACAAATTTATATAGGTAGAATGTTAATTAAAGCGCACCTTCTAGATGAGAGGGTCAAGGATTATTAGGCCAACGCTTATAGTCTGGGCCTATGTCAAGGCGATATTACGAGGTGCAAAATGCACATTTAAGGATCAAAACATGCATAGGCACTTAAGGCCCAATATGAAGCATAATGCCCCCCCCCCCCCCCCCCCCTGCAATGAGGGTAGTGCCTCATGCCTTCACATAGTGTTTAGACTCTAGGATCCATTTCCATTCAGTGCACCATGCGCTTGCCACTTGCAAACATTGTTTAGGGAAACAATCAAAATATTACCTTCAGATTGGCAAAAGAGTTTGAGCTCATGTTTTAGGATTAGCAAAAAAAGAAATGAAATGGTTTACATATGGAGACTTCTTGTTTAAATCTGCGTTTTGGTGAATTTCTTGCGATAAATTTTGTGATGATACATTGCGGCTAGAATGGTAAAATTAAGTAGCACCTTTGGAAGCAAAAGTAACTTATATAGTGTGTTAGATATATTTTGAGCATAAATGATTGAACATCTTTATGGAAGTTGGGTTTTGTAGCTGCTGCAGGAATGTTTTAGGTAGGCATTTTGTAGCTCATTTTTTAAATCATGGAATGTAAACTTGTTTGAAAGTGTGTTTGGTGTCATACTGCATTTTACCTTAGGGATATAGTGAAATCTTAGAAAAAACCTCAAAAGCATCGGTTAGATAGGCTTCAGTGTATTCTTTGTGTCAAAGTGTAATAAATTAACTATTCTTCCCCCTGTAATTTTTGTTTCTTAGTCAAATTTGGACTGACTTAGTGACAGTAGTTTCTGAATGGAGGTTGTAAACGGACCTTTTTTAAATGAAGGTATGTTAGAGTCAAGTTGAAGAATGGTTGTTTTAATTGTAAAGGTAAGATCACAACTTCTTGCCTTGCCTTAGACGGGAGTGTTACCGACATATTTATACTCTGCTCAAACACAATAGTTGATTTACTAGTGTCAAGTTAGGTGAATAATATTTTGTGTTGTTTCAATTGGGAGATTTGGCAAGGAAGCCACAAGGTGAGGGGAAAACGAGGGTATTTTCTAAGAGATTAGATAGATTTGATGTTTTAGTAAATGAGGGGATTTTCAGGAAGTATAACCATAGAAGAAAGTTGAGATCATTTTATATTTTGGGAATGGACCAGTCGCTCTAACATTTTTGATTATAGTCGTTTTCTTTATTGATCTCTTCACTACTTTTACCTTGACTGTTGTATGATTTGTTTTATTTTTTGGAGGGTTAGTTTTATTGTTTTTTTTTTTTTTTTTTCCGTTATAAGATTTGTAAAACTAGTGGTTGAAGTGAAATAAAGATTTAGCAGAAACACTCAAGTGTTTGCAACTTTGTGTATTATATTGTAGAGAGGGATTTACTACTGAAAAAAAATCTCTAATACATTATGCTTTGCTATTGTTAGTTGCTTTTCTTCTAGAAATTGGTATGTATCTGACTATTATGTATGATCTAATTGATTTTTCTTGGAAAATAACAAATATTACAAAAGCGTGATTCATATCTGTTTGCTAAGTTATTTGATTGTTTTTTGCAGGGGTATTACAAGTGTGCATATTATCATCCTAGTCAATCCACTTTGCCATGTCACGTCGGCCTGTGAATCCTAATCGCCGATTAGTTGACAGCGGAACCACTTCTCTGGTTGGGTCGTTGCAATCAAAATCTCGTTCATCACCCTATTTGTCCTTAGGGCTTGTGGTTTTGGTACTGTTATTTCCTATACATACAACAGTTATACAGTGAGACGATCTATATAATTAGCCCGTTTCTCTAAGTGATTACTTTAAGATTGTAAATGATCACTTCAAGGTTATAAGTAATCACTTTAAGGTTATAAATGACAACTTTTAAACTATAAAGAGTTATCACTTTAAAATTGCACGTGTTTACATCAAGGTTATAATTGATTACTTTAAGACAATAAATGCACATTGAGCTAGCCCAATAGAGATAGTCTCATCACAAGACCATCTCATTTGAGAATTTGTGTTTTGTGTAAATTATTTGTATTCCTTGCTTGCTCTTCCGCTTCTTGTCAGTATTTCTCGCAAGCAGAGTGATATTTCTTTATAGTATGTTTGTGCGTCCAAAACACAAATACAGTTCAGAGAATACTCCTTAATTTCTTCTCATCAATTTCAGGGTGCATTTCTTTTCATTGCCTATTCATTTAGTGGTTCAGGTCGCTCAAGTGGTGTTGATGTTGTGAGTAAATTTGAAGGTAACTTTATGTCCATATTACTACCTAATCTGCTATCCCATTTTAGAATGTCGCATATGACCTTACCGTGCCTCTCTATAGGTGGCGTGTCATGCACTTTAGAGCTGCAACAGGCCTTGCCTTTTCTAAAGAAAGCATATGGAGATAGCATGCGTAAAGTGTTGCACGTAGGCCCGGATACCTGTTCTGTAGTGTCTAAGCTTATAAAAGAAGATGATACTGAAGCATGGGGAGTAGAACCGTATGACATAGATGATGCTGATAGTCAGTGCCAGAAACTCGTGCGCAAAGGAATTGTGCGGGTTGCTGATATCAAATTTCCTCTTCCATATCGTGCAAAATCATTTTCACATGTTATGGTATCGGATGCGTTGGATTATTTATCTCCTCGATACCTCAACAGAACACTTCCTGAATTGGCCAGGGTTGCTTCTGAGGGGCTTGTTATTTTCACTGGTAAGTTAGTATTGAACTTATTGGATATGTTCCACATCATTTGGCACAGAATGAAAAACGAATAAACCAACAACGTATAGTTCCTTTTTGACTGCTATGTGTCGTCCTCAAAACTTTTCCATGTGATCTTTCAATCCAATAAAAAGTGATCATGAATGAGATTAAAATTTTTTATCTCCATTACAAGTTAGAATCTGGAAAAATTTTCAGCGTCATATGGGCACAACTTTAGCAGCCCAAAGCTTTGATCACACAGTAGGTTTGATATTGCTTTATATGATATGATGCTAGAAGCTAAGTTCATCCATATAATAGCAAAACCGCGAAAGAGATGGTGATGTCGGCTAGAATTAGGGGAGGTGGAGGAAGGAGTAAGGAAGGGAGGGGGAATGGTAGAGTGGTGAGTTTTTCTTGAAATTTTTTTTATTTTTTAATCTATGGCATTTGGGTAATGGAATGAAATGTATTTAACGTATACTTTTTTTCCTGATTTTTTTTAACGTATCTTTATTTTTTTAACGTTGAATTATTCTTGATAAAATTTTCTTTTTGTAAATGGCATAATAGCTACCCATATTAATGTCCGATGACCTCTTGGAGGCCCGATTCTAATCTTAAAAGTTAGGACCCTCATAATGAAATCACAACTTTTATAAATTTATTTCAAAATACTTTCAAAACCACCAAAAACTCATTACTTTAGAATAATTGAAAATTATATTCCGATACAATTAAAGTTCATATCTACGGCCATGGTTCAATATGTATATATCTTCTACTGTGAGGACTAAAGTTTATAATAATGATGGATGGTTTCAGTTTCATACATTTATACCTAATTACCTACTGGAATTATGCTGCATAACCCAATTTTCGATCATTGTTTGATGCTTTGTCTTGTTTATTCCTCCATTGTAATTAAAAGGAGGGGCTTCAGTTGCATATAGAATTTTGGTCGAGTATGGCTATAATGTGCTTTTGTGTTATTTTATACTCCTGCCCCATTGAGATTGCAACATAACCCAAACCCATATGGGAGAGCTTTCGAGTAAATGTTGCAATCTTAAAAGGATGGAGGAGCGGTGTTTTCTCTACATAACATCTTTTTTTGGGCACAAGATCAAGCATTAATTTAAGACAAAATTAATATAATTTTAATTTAGGGGTGTAATTTGTTGTCGACATTCCATCGGTACTCGAGCCCTAGTTGATAAGAATCGATCGTTACTAATGACAATCCTGTTATGATTGTACTGCATTTTTAATTTAGATTACTTTTCCCTTATTTGAACTTACAATTTTCTTTACTATCTATCTAATAGGTTATCCTGGACAACAAAGAGCCAAGGTTGCTGAGCAGTCAAAATTTGGTCGTCCTGTAAGTGACGAACTTCTGAATTTTATCTTCACATCTTTGTTTTATCTGTGTACCTCTGTCCTTTCATTTCGGGACTGAAAAATGATGCATCAACTTGGGAAGTTGGATTCTTAAGTATAACTTCAGTATGCAAAACCCGAGAGAGAGAGAGAGAGAGAGAGAGAGCCGGTTACAGTTTTAGTGTCATACATTACTGCATCATACGTATTGCATACTTTCGTACATGTTCTATTCTTCTACGGGAAATTTTGTACCTTACATTTCTATCTTTACGGATGTAGTTTGAAATTGTGTTGCAAATGTTCTGTATGTGCAGACAACTTAAGATCATGTCAAAGAACCAATTCAACCAAAAGCTTAAGCGTATGGTTGAGGCTCTAAGATATGTTATATACTCTACACACCCCCTCTCACGAGAGCTCTTTGGGAGATAAGTGTGGATGCAACACATACTCTACTTATACCTGACGCTAAATATTCTACTTTAAATGAAGGGTGGTTGAGATTTGAACCCGTGATTTTATGTCACTATGGCTTCTGAAACCATATCAAAGAACCAACTCAACCAAAAGTTAATGGTTGAGGCTCCAAGATATGTTATATATTATGCTTTCTTTTGGAACGACTTAAAATAGAAACATGATTTGTTAATTAATTACGAACGAAGAGAATCAATATATGGTGCTTGTTTTCTTGTTGACATATGTACGATTCGTGAACAGCAACGAGTATATACCTAGGTCACCATAACCTTCATCTGAATCTAGACTATGCTCGTCTTTTTTTATGTTTCACATGGTGAATAGACAATAAATCTCGATAATATCCTCATCATAATTTTGTTCACCGGTGTCATGAAGCTTGATGTTTCATCTTTTCTTTGTGAAGGCCAAATTGCGGAGCGCTTCTTGGTGGATTAGATATTTTGTTCAAACAAGCTTAGAAGAGAATGAAGCTGCAACGAAGAAGTTTGATCAAGCTACCGCAAAGCGATCATACCGTCCAGCTTGTCAAGTTTTTCACTTGAATGCATATCCTTGAGATTTGTGGTATCATCTATTTCTTTACGAGGTTCGATGTCAAAATGATGCGTAATTCACTTTCCCACATAGATCAGATTATATTATAGTATGCCATCAAAGAAAGTACGAAATTCATGTAATCTTAAGCTAGCTTTAGATCAATGTTTCGATTCGTTTTCTCTTTACGCCATATGTATCATGGAAAGTTATCGTCTTCCATGCTTCAATTGTTGTGTCGGCCAATGCCGAAGTTGTAGGCCGTTGCGTTTGATATTTATCGTCAAACTTTGTCAATTTTGATTGTTATTGTTGATCAACGCCTGAATTATAAGAGTATGTATACAAGATGTTCGGGCGAAATTGGCTCGAAAGCTTAAATTAGCTGTAATGTTTCAAAACTAGATTTTGCTCAAGTTGTTATTTTGAAATTCTGGTGTGTCTCAGATGGTATGTGCATGCACTATTCTCATTGGTGATTAGAAATGGATCCTCCATCGTGGTTTCGTTAAGGGCTGTATCTTGGTCGATGGGCTCTTGCGCAAATGGCACCAACTGCCAACGCGAACCTAGGTCGTAGCCGATTAGCTTGTTGTGGACGAGGGGATTGTATCATAGCTGTGAAACGAGCTTGCATCCGCATGTTTAAAAAGACTTGGTTGCTAACATCGACTCAAAGCAAATTTGTGAGTAAAACGGGCCGGGCTTTTAACTGGTTCGTTAACTTGGACTCTTTCCTAACCCAATCAAGCCTTGATTCGATTATGATCCGACCTTGTCTAGTTTCGACTAGTCTTGTTGAACATGTGTAGATACCCTGTTACATTGGAGCATTTTAGCAAAATCTAGAATCGACTTGAGTGATATTAGGGTTTAAGTGGATATACAATATTATATTTTAAAATACTAATTGATATTATATTTGAAAATGATGATTTCATCTAAATATCTAGAACTGACTTATATTTAGCATTTGACAAATAAAAAGAAAATTCAAATTAGAATTTTTGATTTATAGTCAATTCCACATTTTATTTAAAATTAGTCGATTCCACTTTTCAAGCCTTGTTATATAAAATTCATCAATTATGATTTTATACTTGAAAGTTACAATTTAAAATGAAATCTTTGTTTACAAACAAAAAATGATGTGAAAGTAATCTGTGTAATTGGACAAGTATGATCACGAATCTTTTGATGTGATTTTCTGAATAAAATTATAATCAAATTTCATAACTATTAAAATGTTACTGTATAGTGTGTACTAAAAGAATCGTTAGAAGTTATCCTGACAATTATTGTTGGTAGATTCACGAAAATGATATCTATGCCTAAGGTGTATTTGGGAATACGTCCGCACAATTGGAATTGGCGAAGCCATCCCGCTTATTTTTGGTCCCCCGAGTAAAACATAAAAAGAGTTCCTAAAACTTAAGGCATAATGAATGATATAATACTCTATATTTGTTTTTTCATTGCTGATATTTAAACTACTCTATAAAAAAAACTCTAAGAATACATATTACATTGAAAAATATAAATTTTATTTAAAATTATTCAAGTTGATATCAACATCAATGAGAACCGGTAATGACACAAGTATTTCAAAGGAAAAATTACCCAGAATAATACGATCTTTCACCTATTTTCCACGAATAATACGAACTTTCAATTAACCACCAATAATACGACCTTTGACATATATTTTCCATTGGTATACCTTACCTGTTTGCAACCTACTGAACCGGTCAAAATCTGACTGTTGCTGCCTTCACCCTTTTTTGCTGCTTCAAGCTTCTTCCTCACCCATTATATTATATCTATCTATCTATCCATAGACAACTTTGCACAAACAAACCCAAATGATAATCGAAAACCTTTGTCAATTGGTCTAATCTAGACCTAATTTCCATCCAAATTCTAAACTATGACATGATGATCAAACTCCAATCTTGCAACAATTTGACACTACCATTGACAACCACCATTAGAGCTCCTTCTTGGGTTTCCAAAAGAAGGCAACTTGAATTACATATATCTCAACTTCACAAATGTTCAAATTTACCCCAATTGAAGCAAATTCATGCTCAAATCTTCAAAGCTAATCTTCATAATGATCCTTTTGTAGCTCCTAAACTTATCTCTGCTTTCTCTCTTTGTCATCAAATGGGTTTAGCCATTAATGTTTTTAACCAAGTTCAATTTCCTAATGTTCTTTTGTATAATACTCTTATTAGTTATTAGAGCTTATGACCAGAACGAGCCCCAAAACAACACCCAAAACAACATCAAAAAAGTACCAAATTAAAGAAGAATAAAAATCTAGTGTAATATTTGTGAGAGAAATCAAGCAACTATCTTCCAAACATTCATATTAAATCAAAAAAGCAAAGAACAAAATCAAAAAAAAAAAAATAAAACCAAATCAGTAACTTACAACAAAACCTAAAATCAAATAAAACATGAATCAAACAAAAATTAAATGCACAAACTAAAGGCATGAGGTAATTAGAGGATGCACGAGTATAAGTCTCATATCCTCCACAACTACCAAAAGCGGTGTGAATAAT
This sequence comes from Amaranthus palmeri, assembly GCA_019776075.1. Classification (NCBI taxonomy): domain Eukaryota; kingdom Viridiplantae; phylum Streptophyta; class Magnoliopsida; order Caryophyllales; family Amaranthaceae; genus Amaranthus; species Amaranthus palmeri. The sequence goes on from JAAKBH010000183.1 coordinate 34,198, forward strand.
CCAGAAAAATCAAGAACAAAAATTAAAGATATAAAACAATAATCAGAAACGAAAATAACATGTAAAAAACGACAATTAACAAAACAAAACTCAAAGAAACAAAAATCAAATGCAACCATGGAAGAGAAGGGGAGTAGCCATGAAAAATTTACATCAAGGATACTTACTTGAAGAAGACGAAGATGTGACCTCTGTTCTGTGGAGTGCGTTCAAGAATTCAAAGGCGATAAATAGTTTGATTTTTTTAAAGAGAAAAAAATAAAAAATTAATCAAAGAAACCATGAAAATGGAAACAAACCTTGAATGGAGATGTTTTGAGAAGGTGGTGAATGGCGTGAAGATGATGCTTTTGCTGCTTGCTGTTTTGAGAAGAAAGACAGGAGAGAGAAGATGAGTGAAGATAGTGAGTTTCATGTCTATTAATTAAAGTTTTGTTAAAAAACAAATTCTAACCGGTAAAAGGTAAAACCATATACCACTGGAAAATATATGTGAAAGGTGGTATTATTGGTGGTTAATTAAAAGGTCGTATTATTCGTGGAAAATTGGTGAAAGGTCGTATTATTCTGGGTAATTTTTCCTATTTCAAAGTAATTTAGTTAATAGGATAATCCAAGACAAAAGCATTAAATTGCGTGAATGATATCAAAATAGGGAAGAGCCGAGGAAACATGTGAATGAAATTTGAAAGAAGCGCAGAAAATATTTTCCATAAAAGCAACGTTTAAAAGTAAATAAGACAAATAATCGATAAATAATATAGCAAACTTGTAAATTGGAAGGGAGTGAATTGTAAATTGTGAATCATAAGTGTTGAAAACATGATTAACCTAGTCTATATTGTTAACGATAATTATTAGGAAAAGATATTAAAAATAATAAATAATTTTCATTATTGCTCATTAGCTTAAAATAAAATCTATTATTGAATAGCTAAAAATTATCCTAATTATTGTAAGATTTTTCTGAAAAATAAAATTGGCCTATAATAAAAGACTTTTTCAATTAAAAAACATTTTCTCAATGAAAAAAAGATTAAAAAAAAAAAAACAAAACTCACCACCACACCACCACCACCCCTAGGCCCCAGCCTCCTACACACACCAAACAAACCCACCCTTCTATAATAGTACGACTAATATTATATTTATACGAGTAATAATATACAAGTATGATAAATACAGAATTTAAACTACAAATAAGTAATAAAAGTATGTGGTTTAAAGAACTAAAGAATAAATTATTAGTTTATAATTTATATGTGTTTAGACTTGCCTAATGAGGGCAGCTTATTTTTTTTGCATGTAATTTATTTTAATTTCGACAGATAGGAAAGTGCTAATTGCAGCTTAGTCATTTTGTCGAAAGTGTATTTTTATAATTTTTTATTCATAGATATCTAAATCTAAACTCACTACAACAAAATTTGCTTTTAGTAGGATATATTTAGCGACATTTAATGTCGCTATTACAAATTTCTTACAGTGTATATAGAAGATTTAGTGACATTTATTAAAGCCTTTAGCAGCATATCAAAAAGTCACACTAAAACTTTTAGCGACATAGGATCTAGTGACATTTCTCACAAATGCCACTATAGACTATAGTGAGAATTACATTTGCCACTAAAGACCAAATTAAATGTCGTTAAATTACTTTATGGTGGAACTTAAAATAAAATCCAATAATTATTACACTAAAAATGTGAATTAGTGGCATTTTTTTACTGCCACTAAATCCAATGTCGCAAAAAGCTAAGTTTGTTGTAGTGACTATACATTGAAAACTGAGCAAAAAAAATGTAACCAACAAAATAAAATAAAAGAAACTATCAATTATTCCTACTAAGGGGCAATTAATCTCTAGATCATCCAACAACGAGTAATATGATTTATTTCAAACTATTGTAAAAATTAAAATATTTTATGATCAATTATTCATTCAAGGGTGATTATTGAATTAGTTTAATAATGATAATAACATCCTAACATGAGAATCACTTATTTAATCAATAAAGACAATGGCATCCCTTTTATTATATAATAATATATTGAGCTCAAAGCTGTAAACTTTATATTTATTTTGAATTTAATTTGACTTTAAAGTTGTAATTTTTAAATTCACATAGCAAAATCCAAAAGGAAAAATTTATTTTAGAACTTATATGTAGTGCCTTGCACAACTTTCCTGATCTTACCAAATCTAAAGCATAATCCATAAATTAAACCACTTTAATAGGAATTATCTACCTTAGTTAAAGCTTGTAAAGTAATATTTATGCAAGTATTATCAGTTGTACTATTTATTTAGGTCACGGGATTAATTTCGGGTTAGATGTTTCGGGTCCGTTTGAAATTGAGTTTTATGTCCATATTATTTTTTTACATTGTTGTAAATCATTTTTGAAGCCGATCAGGTCAAATCGAATTCAGTTACAAGATCAGGTTAATTTCGAGTCATTGAGTTTGTTTTGAACACCTCTAGCTCTATAGATAGATAAAAGCACCCAATTGAATCCTTAATATATTACCTCTATTCCATTATACTTGCTATTAATAGTAACATTTTTCCACACAACATATCAAATGACATAAATATTTCATAACAGAGGAAGTATATCTGAATCTAGAGGTGTTCAAAACTGACCCAATGACCCAATAGACACCCGACCATATAACCGAATTCGATTTGACCCGACTTAAAAATGGATCTACAATTATATATGTAAAAACCAATGTGAACACAAAATCCAATTTTAAGTCGACCCGAAATGAACACCTCTATCTGAATCATTTAAACTTAACCAACAACTTGCATAAAACTATGACTACGTACTAGAGGGGAACATTCATTCCACCTCTTTACATGTTACGAATAAACTATTGTATTAACTACTACCTAATCCAAAACTTATATCATATTTTAGTTCCAAATAATATATTTTATTCGCCAATAAGAAAAAATAGTTCACAACTACCACTTTGTATGGATCTGGCCCTTTATATTTTATTTTGTAATCTTTTATGATGGCCTAATTCGACTTCACATAGAACTAAAATCGATATAACACCCAAATCGAAAAATACCCATACATCGAATATTTTGCGTCATCAGATTAATTTTGGTTAAGTATTTTGATTCAGTTTAAAATAAATCGAATCTTGTGTATGTCTACATTAAATTTATACTATTATTTTAAATTTATTTTAAAGTTAAGCCAAGTCAGGTTCGGTTATAAGGTCGGATGAATATTGGGTCACCAGATTTATTTTAAACAACTCTAAATAGTACATATTATTATTATTATTATTATTATTATTATTATTATTATTAATTTTTAATTTTTAATTTTTAATTTTTGATAAGGAACAGGACTAAATGATCCCCACAAGTTATAAACTATTAGACTAACCCATAATTCTTAAAAACCTCATTTGAAAATCACAAATTCTTATTCACAAATTCTTACTTAAGACCGTCTATACAATGACGTCTCAAGTTTTGGCTTGACCCAATTTATAAATTTTTTTTAAAAAAGCTGATTGGTGGTTTTGTAAATTAAAAGGGAGATATGGGCTGGGCTCTTGAGAAGCGTTTATACTATAGACGGTATCTCAAGAGAACGCCTGATTCTTATTTGAGACCGTCTTTTGTAAAGACGGCTCTCAAAACAAGAGCCCAGTCCAATTCTATATATATATTGTTACAACTCTAAATATAAATTTGATCTGGACTTTTAAGAGTCGTCTTTAAAAAAAGTCTCTTAAAACAGTACCTATTTGAAAATTGAAACTCATTTTAACAACCCAACAAACACCTCTCCATGAATACCATAAGTCAACAATATAATTCAAGCTTCTATACTCATCAAAGAAAAAATGTCAATATCTTCTCCATATTCCTCAACATGACTATGTCACAACTCATAACCAATACAACAAATTACTCACATAACCAATTAGAACATGGATCAATCAACAATCATCCATTATAATCTATTTAAAATCATATTAAACATTTCTTGACTTAACCTACCCATTTTACCTCTTCTTCTCTTCTTGTTCTTCCCTAAAATTTTACAAAAAATGACTAGAAAATGTACATCTTCTATACCTTCATCTTTTGCATCAATCTATATGATTAGTGCTTTTTTTGCTATTTCTTTCTTTTCCTTACTTTATCTAAAATACCCACAACAAATTGATTACTCAAAAGTCATTACACCCACAAAAACACCCACAATTTCTTCATATAATGTCATAAAAAATGATGATAAAACTATCAAACAAACAACATATCCTACAAGAGAAGGGAAGGATTATGATTTGGTTGAGCAAATTTCGCCTTCGATTGATGATTCTTTTGTGCAACTTACGCCTCCTAATGTCGAATTTGGTGATAAAACTCGAAAAACTAATGTTGTAGGAGAAGTACAAGGAGAAGATCCTTATAAGATCAAGTCATCATCTCCTCCGGTTCTTGAGAATACAATCGAAAAGCGTACTAAGAATAGTACGAATACAAATTATTTAGCTTCGATTACTAAACAAGGTCAACAGAACGAGTCAGAAAACGATGATCAAGATCAAGATCAAGATGAAACAATAGTTTCTGAATTCGATCATATGTTAAACTTACCAAGTAATTTTAGCAAGGAAGAAAGGATAGAATGGATCAAACAGAAACTACCCGAATCAAGAATACTCGAATCCACACCAAGAACAAGGAAATTCGAGGTGAAAATGCAAGAATTTGTGAGACAGAACAGATGCAGAGTAAACATTTTCATGACATGGATTTCGACAACAACATTATTGGGTAAGCGAGAAATGTTCTCCCTAGAGAGTATACTTAAAGCCCACCCGAATGGATGTGTGTTCATAATCTCTCGAATAATGGACTCAAAACCCGGTAAAGATCTCATAAAACCACTCATAGAACGCGGTTACATGATCCTAACAGTTGCACCAGATTTTGCTCTGATCTTTAGTGGCACACCAGCTGAAGATTGGCTGGAAAGGCTTATGAATGGTGGTCTTGATCCAGGAAAAATCCCCATTACACAAAACTTATCGAACCTTTTAAGGCTCGCGGTTTTATACAAGTATGGAGGTGTATACTTTGATTCCGATATGATCATCCTTAAGGATGTTTCGAAGTTAAGAAATTCGATAGGAGTACAAGAAGTGGATGAAGAAAGTAAGACATGGGTATCAGTTAACAATGCAGTGTTAATCTTTGATAAGAATCATCCTCTTTTGTATCGATTTATCGAAGAATTTAACTCGACATTCGATGGAAACTTATGGGGATTCAATGGGCCTTATATGGCTAGTAAAATTGTTAGGAGATATCTTGATGATCCCATGTATCAATTCAATGTGATGTCTCCTATGGCATTTTACCCTATTGATTGGGAAAGTCTTGATAAGTATTTTAAGGACCCACATGGTAAAGACTTAGATTTGGCTAAAGACATGTTTGTTAAGGTTAGTAAAGAGTCTTATGGTGTTCATCTTTGGAATAGATTTAGTAAGAATATGAGGATTGAGAAAGGTAGTGTTATTGGGAAATTGATTTCTAGTCATTGTATTATATGTCAAGATGTATATGGGTTATGAGGCTCATTTTAGTTTACTTCAAAAATTGTATCCTTCATTTTGATTCAACAATAAGGAAATGTTTAGAGATCATATATATGTTTGAAATGTCTATTTGAACTATTAGTTTAAGAGTTATTAGCTTAATTAATGAATGGTTTAATTGGGAATTAATACACCAAAAAATAATCATGGTAATTAGTACATGAATGTTACATGTAAAGGGCAAATGAAATATTGATACAATTTGTATATAAATATGTGCATTTTGTTCATTTTTTCATACAATTTGTATATAAATATTCTGAAAATACTCTATTTTTTCTACTTAAAAAGTAATGAGAATAATAGTTTTTTTTATTTCATACTAGGATACGTGGTGATTTAATTGGTGCTTGTGACTTAATTACACTTGAGGAACGATATTTAACGTTTTTATATCTTTCAGTGCCATCATCCATATCGGCCTTTACCTTGAGGATATCACGCTACGAAGGTATAATTCTTTCACATAATTTATTTATATATCTATATGAATGAGGAACCACACTTGACGTTGATCTTCCACTAATGTTCTAGGTAAAGAATAATGTTTCTTACACCTTCACTTTACACATCTAAATACCTACAAATACAATACTTCATCTATCTCAGCAAAAGTATCCACTATACTTGTACAAATTTTTTTTCAAAAATGTTATTTAATGGATACAAATTTAATTGAAAGTCTTGTAATAAGACTCAAATAAATGTTAACTTCAAATAAATTTCTAAAAAGAAAATCAAACACTTACGACTCGTTTGATCGTTGATACTAACTAGTAGGAATGATAATGAAAAGTTAATTTATTCTTAGTATGAATATCTCTTATATCAAATTTAATAGTCATGCTTATTCTTCTCCAACAATGTCATTTTTTTCACAAATTTCATTCCAATGCATTACCATTAATAGAATGATATATTTCATTACCGTTGAAATGGAATGATATATTTCATAGAAATTTACACAATGAATAATTCTCATTACTATAAATTATTAATGATAACCAAACAGGCCGTTATAATAGATCGATTTAATCAAGAAATGAGACAATTTATGTTGACATGAATGAAGTAATTAGTCATATGTAGCCGGACCCATTTTGAGCTCTTAACCGGCCCGTTTTTCAAAGGGCTTTGACCCAGTCAAAAATAGGCTTCACTATAAGCGGGCAGGGCTCAATAAGGGTCGGAAATGACCTTTATTTGTAAAGACTAAAGAGTATAATTAACGGATAATCTAAATATTATAAATGACAATGCCAATAGGAATTGTCAATATTTTTTCAATTTAATTATTATAAATGATAATTTAATTGTTATAAATTGATAAATAGAGACTAAATTGATTATTGGTAATAAAATGGGCCAAATGGGTCCAGGCTACGCTTTCAAAGTTCGGCCATTTATAGCCCATATTAAATTTAAATGGTCCTTATCCACTCCACCCCATATTTACTTAAAACCGGTTCGGTCCTGGCCCGTTAAATACCACTAGTCATATCCTAAGAAATTTTTATTTTTAAAGCTAATTATAAATAAGCTCCAACCAAATAGGGCATGTAGAGTGATAATTAAGTTGAAGTTGACTTTATAAAATTATTTAATTCCTAACATTCCAAAGATGGGGAAAATGAGCAAATAATTAAATCAAGGGTATATATGAAGAAGAATTAAAGTGATATTTAAGGAAAACTTTATTATCAAATTGATATTTAAAAATTGGAAAACGTAATAAAATGACATTTTGATCTATTTTCAGGAGTGAGGATTTGGTGGAAGTAGCAAGCAAGGGATCAAAAAGATAAGTGATGCTTATCTACTAATACCCAAAACCTATGATCAAGTAGCCACTAATTAATTAAAAGAAGTGATTATTTAATTGTAGTATTTCATTTAGTGACTACAAGTAGGGGTGAACAAATAACATAATTGGATATTCGATCCGAAACATGCAGTCGAAACGGATATTTGAAATACCTGATATCTGATGTCAATGAGAATGAGTTGAAAAATTCCAATCGAATATTCGAAATATTTGATATTTGATATCCGAAGTTAGTCAAAATGATTTTTCTATAAAAATATAATTTTATTCTTATGAATAACGCTTATGCAGATATCCCGAAATAATTTGGGATATCCGAAATAATTTGGGATATCCGAAATCCGACAATTCAAAAAAAAATGTGGGATATTCGGATATTTGAATCTACAAACATTGATATTCGAATTTGTATCCGATATCTGAATTTTCGAATCGGATATTCGATTCAAATTGTAATTTCGAATCGGATATATATCCTAAAAATCGAATCGAATCATTGGATTATCGGATCATCAGATAATTCTGCTCAGCCCTAACTACAAGGATGATGTTGTTTAGCAATTCGTTTCAAAAAAAAATTGTTGTTTGGCAATTGACTTTTCTGTTCGTTTTTGTGATATATTTTTGACTTTTTGTTTGGTCAAATAGATCAAAAAGTAATTGGTAAATGTCTTTTAAACATACTTTTAAGCATACTTTTTCTTCAATAAAAGCCAACAACTAACAAATAATTTTTACCAAGTATCTTCATATCAGTTTACTTGAACAACTAGCTTATACAACTGCTCAAATTAATCAATAGCTCCACCTAACAGCCATTTGCCAAATAGCCCTCTAAATTTGATTTTATGCTACTTAATGTTGAATGCATTATTGCCTATTTTGGCCTTAATTATCTTTAAAATTGTGAACATTTGATATTCAAAAAATATGTATTGGAACAAATTAAACAACATTTCAGTCAGCTATGTTTAATCTTACATGTGCTATTAACTTGTTCAATTCAAATGAGGTTTTATTTGATTATTATAAGCCTATATATATGTTTTATTATAAGTTTGTATATGATCATTTTTAAGTGATGATATTGTTGATGATATTTTGGAGTTTAATCTATCAAATTTTGCTTATATATTATAATCCTTTTTGAAGGATAATATGAGCTTTATAATAAAGCTTTTTTATGAGTTTATTTTTGAATTATTGTATGTATGCTATCGTTTTAAGTGATGATATTATTGGTGATCACTTTTAGTGTTCACAAGTTATAACTCACAAATTTAAATGTGTTACATTAATCTTGATCACAATTTATTAGTGATCATGCTTAATATAAAAATGATCATATACAATTAATACATTTAATACGACTTATATTGTGATGATACGACTTATACTGTAATAATAATTAATCAGTGACCAATTTTTGATCGTAGATTGCAACCACTCTTCGACTAAGCATCTAATATCAGTTTGCGACTACTTCGTTGGTTGCCCTATAGCGACTAATTAGTGACCACAGAGCTGGTCGCAACTCAATAATTTTTTGTTGCACAAATTCTCAAAATAAACAATCTTCAGTGAGACCATTTCTATCAGACTGATTCAATATTATACACTTTCTATCTAGTTGATCAATCATAATCTTAAAGTGACCGATTATAATCGTAAAGTGATCACATATAATCTTAAAATGATCAATCAAAAATATAGACAAATTATATAAACTCATCTCATAATAATACAGTCCAGAGCAAGTCAACGAAATCTAGGGGAAAATTTAAACTATCCCTAATTAGAAAGTAAACCTAAATTAGTGTAGAAACAAATTTTGTAGTGGGATCTAAACCTTACTCCCCAACTTGCAACAAAACCAATAGTCAACCAATTTTGGGTTAATATTTACTCCACCTCCATATATATACATGTTACATATAGTACTTTCACATTTATATACATTTTAAATATAAAATGAGTTTTTAATTATATCACAACTTTACTTGGATCTTACTATAGTCATAAAATAATTTTATTAAGATATGAATGTATTTTATTTATATTATTTATAAAATAATGAGCAATAAAAACTATATATATAATAAATCACAATACCCATTTCTTGACTAAACCTATTATTTATCTTATTTTCCTTAATTCCTTCCTTCTCTTAATATATTCTTTCTCTTAGAGTTTAGTAAAAAAAATACACAAAATGACAAGAAAATATATGAATTTAGCATCTATTTATTTAATTAGTGCATTCTTTGCTATTTCATTATTTTCCACAATTTACCTCAAATACCCACATAAAATAAATAATTTAGATTATTTACATATTATTGTACCCACAAAAGCAACAACCCTAAAATTATTTATCAATAATTTATCAACACAACCATCACTTGATCATGATGAAGATCAAGATGATGATGATGAGTTAAATATTTCAGGTAATACAGTTGATCTTTCCCAACCACTAGGTAACCTAACAAGGGAAGAAAGAATACAATGGATAAAACAGAACCTTCCAAAATCGAAGCTTCTAGAATCTTCTAGAAACTTCGAGAAGAAACTACAACAATTTGTAGAAACAAACAAATGTAGATTAAACATTTTCATGACATGGATTTCTACAACAAAATATTTTGGTAAGAGAGAAATATTTTCCTTAGAAAGTATTCTTAAATCACATCCTAATGATTGTGTAATCATTATTTCCAAAATTATGGCCTCAAAATATGGAAAAAATCTAATTAAACCCTTTTTAGAAAAAGGGTATTTTATTTTAATAATTGCTCCTGATTTTCCCATGATTTTTAATGGTACACCTGCCCAAAATTGGCTAGAAAGGCTTATTAATGGTGGAATTGATCCAGGAAAAATACCCATTACACAAAATTTATCAAATCTTTTAAGAATTGTTATTTTATATAAATATGGTGGTGTATATTTTGATTCTGATATGATCATTCTTAAAAGTGTTTATGGGTTAAGAAATTGTATAGGGATTCAAGAAATTGATAAAGAAATAAATGAATGGATTTCAGTTAATAATGCTGTTTTGATTTTTGATAAGAATCATCCTATTTTGTATAGGTTTTTGGAGGAGTTTAATTCAAGTTTTAATGGGAATTTGTGGGGTCATAATGGGCCATTTATGGCTACTAGGGTTATAAAAAAGGTTGAACATGATTCTGGTTATTCATCATCGGATTCAGTGTATCCTGTTTATAGGAATTATAAGCAGGGTTTAGGGAAGGATGGAGACGGCAGTTCATACCCATATAGGAGGATGCTGCCGAATGAGGATGATTCAAGGTATTCTTTTAGTTTATTGTCTCCTATGGCTTTTTACCCTGTTGATTGGGGCAAGATTAAGAAGTTTTTTTTGACCCCACAAATGAAGGAGGTTAATTGGGCTAATAGTATGTTTAATAAGGTTAATGAAGAATCTTATGGTGTTCATCTTTGGAATAAGGTTAGTAGGAGTTTGAAGATTGAAGAAGGGAGTATTATTGGAAGATTAATATCTAATAATTGTATTATATGTGAAGATATATATGGTGTTTGAGGTTTTAACTTTGAAAGAATTGTAATATTGAGATTTTGAGTGTGTTTGATTAATAAATTTAGTGACTTTAATAAATTAATAAGGAACTAAAAATAGTTGTCTTATTAACTATATATTATGATGTACATAATATATGACCAAATGTATTTTTATTAAATGTTGCAATAAATTAAACAATGTGTTGGAATTTATTCTTTTGAGTTATTAGTTAGTTTTTATATTTTGAATATGGTATTCCCTATGTTCTTTTTTATTTGTCCACTTTACCTTTTGCACGCATTTTTTTTTTTGCAAATTTTAAGTCTTAATATCGCTAAGTACGCATCATAAAAAATTATAAAAGTTACAAATCAAAAAACTTTACATCGAGACAAATCTAACAAGATCTCACATAAATATATTTTATCATCAATATATACTCAAAAATCTAATTTAAATTTCTCTCTCTAAAAGTGGACAAACAAAAAGGAACAGAGGGAGTATTATCATACATATATTAATTCAAAAACAATTTGTGCCAAGTGTCACTATATAATGTATTTTGAAAACATTTTGCCAAGTGTCACACTTTTTGTAACTCATCCTTTCATCTTCCCTAATACAATATAAATTATCAATAAACTATACACTTAGTATTATTATGTATTATGATTACATCACTATGCATGATAACATCATTGGCACTTTAATTAAGTATTATTTCTATTATGTATTATGATTACACTTAGTATAAATTTGCTAATACTTAATTGATAATTATCATGCATTATCAGACAGTGGTGAAAGATTCTATATGGAGACTTCGTTGAATTTTATAAAAGGTCTACATGTTATTAACCAAAACTATTTATAAAAAAACAAATGTTAACCTACACCGTGCATGGCACGGGTATAATCCTAGTATATATTTATTATTACAAATTTTTGTATGAGACGATCTTATTGTAAGACGCGCTATATTATATATATATATATATATATATATATATATATATATATATATATATATATATATATATATATATATATATATATATATATATATATATATATATATATATATATATATATATATATATATATATATATATATATGTGGGTTAAATAAGTATAGCCAATAATATAAATTATTAGCATAAAGACTTTTTATTTTGAGGTTGTCTCACAAATAAACGATCTCTCAAAATCCAAATTACAAGTGAGTTTCACGAAAAACTAAGCAAAACTAAAATTCCGTTGCCGGGAATCGAACCCGGGTCTCCTGGGTGAAAGCCAGACATCCTAACCGCTGGACGACAACGGATTTGCTTACTGATTTACAATGTTGTTAATTAATCTATCGTTATTTCAAAAATGTATTTATTTGCAAACAAAATCCATGTGGAATTTCCGTTAATTAATTATCATTTATTATTTTTCTTTCTTAGTTGTTAGAAGATTAATCTGGTCTCTCCTTAATTTATTAGTTTAAAGACTTCTAGTTATTTTTTTAGGTAAACTACATATGACTTGTTGTACATGCTATACTTAACGAAAATTTAAAAGTCTATCGTTAACTGGTGTTTTAACAGAGAAATAATCTTTTTAGGTAGATCTTGATAAAACAAATATTTTAGTTTTTGACAAAATTCCTATTTAATAACTAGTTTTTGACAATATTTCCTCATAATAATGTTTATTCTTTGATTTTACAATTCTCAATAATGCTCAAACATGAATCTAAAAACAACTTTTGTATAATATAATGTAATTGTTTCAAAGTCATCCAATTGTAATATTAATGGTTAGTTAATTATGAGTTCTTCATTCTTTACTCATATTTTTATTGTGTATGTTATTGCTTAGAATCTCATATGGAAGCTTGATGTTGTGGAGTATGTATATGCTTAAATGGTTACTACTCATGAAGAAACTCAAAAGAGAGAATGTTGCTATTGGCCGCTCGACCCACTCGAGCAGGATGGCTCGACCAAGTCAAGCAAGCTATTACGTGCAAGTCGAGCAAGTGTGCGAGACTTTTGGTTTGATTTTTTCTATTTTTGAGCGACAGTTGCTTTGTTCTTTTACTTTTGCTTAGGTATATGTATAAAAATAAATTACTTCATAATGACAAAAAAAGAAGTAATGCATGTAATCCTCTTGTAGTCCTCATGTAAGTGAGATTAATCTAGTTAAAGAGAGAGCCACAAATTAGAATACATAAAGAGAGAAACTCAGAGGTTTCAATTTACCTTTGAAATCTCTATAGATTCTATTCTCTATTGTTTAATGTTAAAATTTGTACTTGTAATCAAGAACAATAATCAATAAAATTGTCTTCTATTCTTTGGATGGGGTTTTGTATTCTAATATCAAGTTAATATTAGGATTTTTCCTATCGTCTAATCATGGTGTGTAAATTCTTTTCATTTTGAAATCTTTATTTTTTTTTGTAATCATCAAAAGGGAGCTTTTGCTCTAATAATTTTCTTGTTATTTTTATCATTCAAAAATTTTTTTATAAATTTTTTCAAAAAATCAGGTGGTAACAACACCAATATATATCGAATATTTAATAACTCAAACTCTATTACATTACATTAGGCATTTATACACAAAAGATAATTAAGTTGTGGAAAAATTGTTGGGAGGCTACATAGGAAGATAGTAAAAGATAGAAATGATCCCAAAATCAGATCCCAAAATCAGATCCCAAAATATTGGAGTATAAATTAACAAAATAAAGGTAAATAATTACTTTCTCCGTTTTACTATACTTGCTATATTTTACTTTTTTATGCAATTTAATGCGTTATTTTGATCGTTTATATATTAAATTATACAAGTCTAAAAAATATAAAAAATTGATATTATGAAAGTATACGATTAGACGATTTAAAGAAGATCCCACTTGACTATATTTTTTCTTATAAATTAACCACAATATGTAAAATAAGTTTGAACGATAAATAGTGTTGATAACGAAAATATAACGAGTATTTCAGAACGGACGAAATACGTTGTTTTGCCAATTGGTAGTGATCAATAAAGTGGAAAAATTTACAATTTACAAAACTGAACAAAGTGGGAAAACTTTTAAAATTGCAGTTAAACCAATCTTGTCCTGTTTGAGTAAGATACTACCTATCACCTAACGTGGGTGGTGGGAAGTGGGAACCAACAATGAAGCTTCCTGGAAGCATTCATTTCTTAGTTTTAGTTGTGTTTATTGTGTACCAAATATACAATTTAATTAGTTAGACTAAGTCATTTAATTTTCTTTTTTCTTTTTGTTGAAGTTTTCTTGAAAATCTGCCTGAAATTCAGAAAAAGGTAAAATCTTTGAAGGTTTGACCCCTCTTTTTTTGGGTTTTTTGTTTAAGAATTCTGTTTCTGAGCAAGGAACTATTGGATGCTTGTAATTTGTGGGCTATGCAACAAAATTTTAGTACTTTGATTCCAGAAAAAAAAAATCTGAAATTTGTTTTTTTGTTTTTGGGTTTTGCTATTTGAGATGTGAAAATTGGTGGGTCATTTCAAGATTTGATTTTTTTGGTGCAAGTTCTATGCTTTTTGCTCCCCAAATTGATTGGTTTGATTTTCAATTAGGGTTTATATTAAATTGGGTAAAATTTCATTTTTGCAGCAAAAGATTGTGAGATGGACTTAGTACAAGAAGATTTGAGCATTGATGGGAATTTGGAACAAGTTGTTATAGAAGAAGCTTCTGAAATCACTCCTCTAAGAGAAAGAAATTTTCTGAAACCCCATTTTCCTGGTTTTGTAAGAAGATGGGCTTATATATTTGATGGTAATGGTAACTATTATACCAAAGATTGGGATCTTTCAGAAGGAAAAAACAATGAATTTTGTTGGTATCATGTTGAACTTCCAAGGGTTAATCAAAACATTTCACTTTCTGCAAAATACCTAATTGATGTTCTTTGCCCTCCATTAAAGCTTCAAGACATTCTTTCCCTTATTAGTAATGGATCCTTTTGTGGGTATGTTGATGGTGCCCTTGTTTTTAGGGTAAACTCCCCTGGTCCCACATCTAGTGCTTACATTTCTAGGCTTGCTGCAAGGATTACTAAGAACTCAGTTATTACTGTTTCATTAGGTAGAATTCCAAGACTTGGGTTCTCAAAATCAGGCCAGTCTTTGTTGTCTGAGATACCGGTTGTCGACACGCCTAGATGTCGAAATGGGGAGCAAAAGGAAGGAGGGGTTGTGATCAAGGAGCATGTGCTCGAGTTCTTGTTGACGATGAACCATTCCGAGGAGGCGGATAATCCGGTCCCTAGCTCGGTGTCGAATCTTGTGATTCATGTTATTGATACATTTGTGGATCATTTGCAGGATATAGTGACTAAACTTGAGAATGAGTTGGACTCAGTTGAACTAGAGCTTGATAGAGGTTTGTACTTTGTTGTATGTTTGAATTCCTTTCTTGTTCATTTCAGCATTTTCAGTACATTTTAGCATGCTTATACTACTTGAAGTGATTAATTGTTTCTTTGCTTTATTAGTTTAAGTAACTAAGAACAGTAGAACACTATTATGTTAAGAATGAGTTCAATTAACTCCTGTGGATTTCAGGTTAGGTGTTTTGGGTCGGTTTGAAATCAAATTGTGTCCATGTTGTTTTTAAATATTGTAACACAAATTCTTGCTATAGACCGCCTATAGCATAAACAGGTAAATATGGGTCAGCCCATTTAATAAATGAGTAACTGATTAGTCATGTCAGCCATTGGGTTGGGCTATTGAGAGAGCCGTCTATGCCATAGACGATCTCTCAGGAGACCCTCTGATATTGTAAAATCATTTTTGAAAGGTTGGGTAAATTTTGGTCACAGAGTCTGTTTTAAACACCTCTAGTTGAAGCATATTAAAACAGTACATATTAGAGGCATGATAGGGAAGGTTGCATTGGAAAGGTGTCATTGTGGTGTGGACTTTAGATCAATGATATAGCCCTCTTAGTCTTAGCCTTAAGAATCAACATTTTGGGATTTGTTTTATTGAATAAGAGAAGATTATAGTTTTTTAGCCATTCACAAGAATCAGCTAGGAGTTAACTTTCATTGCTTAGCTATTATGTTTTCGTGATTGCGATGGAGTATCTTGTCTTAAGAAGCCAATCGAACAAACCCACTAAAAAGGATCGACTGTTAATGCAAAGTTTTGTGCCGCTATGCCCAGAGGCGGTTCTGGGCCGGTTCAGGGAGTTCCACTGAACAGGGCCCCAGAATTGTAGAACTAGTATACCAATATTTGCTGAATATATCAATAATATTGGATAGCGCAGCTGGTGTAAATTTTTGGTCATGAAATGTGAAGTCTTGGGTTCGAAACGTAATAACGGCATATACATGAATAGAGAGAGAAAGGTATAAATTACACAAATAGTGGACGGTTATGCAATTTTAAGAATGACTAATATTTTCTTTTCTTTTTTTTTTTTATAATCTTCAATACCCACCGCCACCCATTTCCTTGGTGATTTCTTAGATACATTTAATTTAATGTTTCATTTCCAAAAACTTTTAAATTGAAAATAAAACCTTAATATTAATTCAAGTACTAAGTACTAATTTAGAATTTAAATTAGCTATTACTGTTACATATTTTACTAATTTTAAATAAATATTAAATGTATTTGTATTTGTTTTTAATTTATTTTGTTGTTGGTGTTTAATTTAAGCTATAATGTTTTAAATTAATAATCATTTGATTAGAATTTAAATGGAGTATCAGTATTTTACTTTTTTGAAGTTCACAAGTTGTTACTAGAGACCGTCTTTTGTAAAGACGGCTTTCAAAAGCCCAGTCCAATTCTAAATATATATTGTTACAGCTCTAAATATAGATTTGGATTGAACTTTTAAGAGTCGTCTTTACAAAAAACGATCTCTCAAGAGAGCACATCGTTTTAAGTTTAATTTGTTTATTTTTTGTAAGTTTGTAACCTATTATTGATTGAAATCTTTTCTTTTTTGCAAATTTTGATTCAATTTGTTATAATATAGTTTTAATGGTTATTAAGTTATAAAATCAATTTTTTGTAAAGTTTAATATAATTGTTATGCTCATTTGTCGGTAAGTTCCTAAATATGTAGAAGTAGTTTTTTTTTAATGTAGAAGTAGTTGATATTAAAAGGTTATAGGTAATTTTGCTTCAAGAATCAAGATATGCGAATATAGAGCAAACCTTTTAAAATGATTTTGAGTATTGTATTAATTATTTTTAAAATGTTATTTAGGATAATACATTATATTTAACTCTCTTCAAAATATTAGCTTGAAGTGATATTATTTCTTTTGAAATTGTTCATAAAGGGCCTCATTTTGTAAACAATTGTAAAAGTAAACAGGGCCTCCGTAATCTTTGCTCCGCCCCTGGCTATGCCTATGATAGAACTGGTATTCGCGAATTAGGTCTTGAGATCTAATAGAAGGTTCAATTTTAAGGCGTGGTTTGAGAACCGAAACGGCTTAACTTCTGTAATACCTGCGGAATTGCTTCGACTGCTCTACATTTAGCAATCCCTTTTTTTGCCTTTCATTATTGCCTCTTTTCGGAATAGGTTTAGTTTCGTAGTTTCACTACCACTTATTTGAACACGATTTTCTTGATTTTGCTCTTCAGATCTTCATTATGATCTTATTGAATCCATTATCTATACTTAAAAATAATGCCTATGAGTGTCACTCATGCTTGTGGGTAATATGTGCTAAGATTGACCAATTACAAGATGTTATTAGGTGGTTTTGCATTGAAGAAGCAGATGCTAGATGATAGAAGGTTTCCCAAAATGCATCTTAATCTTCAAAGACTACTCCAGGTAATTCTTGATGCACATTATCCTTCTATAAGGTGTGAACAATAGGGGTGCTAACAAGTTGATTCGGGTTGGGTTTTACGTGATTTGCACTTAACTCGCTAACATCTCGTGTCATCTCAATTCGATTTGATCTTAGGGTGTGTTTGGTATGCATTTTTTTGGATCAAGTAAGGGAAATGGATAAGCAAATCCGTTACTTTGCGTTTGTTAAGATAATTAGGTAACCATTTCTGTTTCCTTTTGGTAATTGATTCCTCCAATTTGTTTCCACTCTCAAAGCTTTGGTAACATTATTTGTTAAAAAGTGTTTCCGCTACATAATTATATCAGACAATTAACAACAATAACCGTTATCATTTCCCTGACCCCTCCTTAAGAGTTCCCTTTCCATTTCCTTTCCACTATTTATACCAAACACCCCCTCAGTTTAGTTGAGTTCAAGTCAAGTTTTAGTTCAATTGATTTTGAGTTATTTGTAAGTTTGTCTTTCACCTTAACACCTATTATACGTAAACGTTGGATTTTTAGACCTCTATGGCTCCATCATACTGTACGAATTTCTCGTGAGTTTTCGAATCAAGTTTGTCTCGACTCTGTCTTGTTAGCATCTCAAGGCTCGAGTCACAGTTGGCCAAGTTTTGACCACATCAAGCTCGGATAGCTTATGATATGCATTTCTAAGTGCAGGTAATAGCACATGGAGAGCAGATATTTCCACGAGTCAAAGAAAAATGTTCCTCGAAACCTTGGTTTTTCCAAGAAGACACTGTCTCTCTCGAGGAGTTGATTGGACGACTTAGAAGACTCAAAGAGAACGTTGGTTTTATAGCAAATCGCGTAACTGCAATCCAGGCTAGTCTTGATAGCTGGCAATCCGAACAAATTAACAAGAAACTATACTATTTGTCGTTCCTTTCCATCGTATTCCTTCCTTTGTCTTTCATCACCGGAGGTAAACTTTTCCATCTGTGTGACAATTCAAGAAGCATATACATAATCTATGTTACTCGAACTTTGGTACTTTTGTTGGACACGGGTACTTGTCAAAGTATCTGACTGACTGACTCGACAATGTTATGAAAAGATCCACACGGGTGCGTGTGATAAAAGAAAGAGTTCGAGTAACATAGTACGTAATCTATAGGCTAGCTTAGAGTAATTCCGATATACGTTATGTTATTGTGCAGTTTTTGGAATGAATGTGGGAGGCGTTCCATGGACGATTCAGAAAAGCCCCGCTATCAAGGATGGCTTTCAAAACGTCTTGTTGCTTTGTTTGTTTACGCTTGTGGTAGTGCTTCTTTGTTTCTTTTTTGCGTCCCTTTATACCCGTATCAATGCTTGGAGGAACCGGAAAAGCTTGCAACGAAACTGGTCCATGAACCGAAAATCATTCCTCAGACGAACTTCAGGAGCCGTACACCAAGAAAAAGAAGGTTATCTTCGAATTTGAGAAGTCCTTTTCTAGTCGCTTGTTCTTCATTTACCTCTACACTCTATGCTATTCCGACTCTTCATTTTGTCTCAAGCACACCATGTCAAATCCTCGAGTTTCAACATGGGCAAACACTAAACTGTTCATTGTGGATCAAGACGTGAAATTTTCCTATCGTCAAGTTTCGGAGGCCATGAGTTTGAGTATCGATCGTTATCAAGAGGAAACTATGCCACCATTGAAGTTGAAATTGTTGCTTCATAAATTTAACATGTAGTAATACAATGTACAGATTCTTTTAATTCTTCATTTTTTTTAACCTTCAAATGTTACAATTTTTCTATGTCTCTACAACCAAAGAGACTAATTAACAGAAATGTCTGCGATCGAGTAAATAGTTCTACGAACGAATAGATTGATTTTCCGTTTAACTCGTATAATGAAATTGTGATCTTAGGGAGCCTTTGTGTAAGTCTAGCGGTGTGGTTGTAGCTTTTAGTTAGAGTGTATAACATATCTTGAGGCCTTTAACTATCAGTTTAAGCTTGTGATTAAGTTGGTTTCTTGACGTGATATTAATTTCATTATGGATGTAAAAACATAAGAAATTATCTATATAATAATAATAATAATAATAATAATAATAATAATAATAATAATAATAATAATAATAATAATAAACAAAATAGAATTGATATTTATCTCAACGTATGAGCTGACGTGCTAGAAATAAATCTTTTCCTTTTTGCTTCCATGACCACTAAAAAGACAAGTGGAAGAAAATATTGCCACAAGTAACGTTAGAAAAAAGGGAATAAATGATTTTAAAGAATCATAAAAAAAAATCTTATATGAAAGAAAATGAATTACGTGAGATTTCAAAAAAAAAAAAAAACACCAAATTTTACTTAAAAAAAATTCTAATAAATCAACATTGCAACAAAAATATAAGTAAAAATTATAAAAATTAATGTTAATAAATTTTTTGGTAGAGATGAATTAAACGAGATTTCATTTGACTATGTTTAACTTATAACTTAAAAACAATCACAAATTAAGTATAATAAATAAATAATGCAATATTTCTATTGGTACAAATAATTTGAAACAAAAAAAGAGATATAACATATAAAATAAATTATTTCTCACATATAAATTTTTATAAGACTAGTTGTGGGGCCGCGTGCTACGCACGCGGTCCCTCAAGTTAAACTATCGAATTCAATAATTTTATTTTAAATAGTTTTATTAACAATAAACAAATATAAATATTAGATTGTCATTGAATAGCAAAGGTGTGAAAATGCAAATGTTAAAGATGTATAAGGAGTAGGAGGGCATCAAATTAGGGTATGAAAACGTATTAAAGACATTATAGTAATGATAAGGTTTTCTTGTTTAGCTAATCTGTTTTTATTTAAATGCAACTGTGAAATGGAAGGCAAAAGCAGTAGCATATTTCTTGAAATCTAATGTACATGAAAGCATGTTAATACATTGTAGATGTCATAGAAAAACTTATTGCAAGCGAGGAAATTTTTTAATGCTAATTTATACATTTTTATTAACAATAATACAAATAAAAAAAATTAGTTAGTCAATGTGTTGCAAAAGTGTGAAAGATATAGAAGTTAAAAATGTATAAGTAGGGATGGCAATTCAGTCCGAATCCGACCCTACTCCGACTCGATCCGAGAAAAATAATCCGATTCGAGTCCGAGGACAAAATCATCCGACTCCGACTTTACGATCCGAGTCCGAGTTAGAGATGGACCGGAGTTGAACCTTATAAAAAATCCGACACTCCGACCTGACTCCGACCCTGAAGGACATCCGACTTTGAATTTGACTTTTACACCAATATTTTGTTTCCTTTAAAACTCTAGACATGACTAATTCAAGCTCTCTTTTATACCAATTGTAATTTTTGATTTTGAAAAACTACTGGACATTTTTAATCAGATTAATCAATCAGAACACGACAAATCAGATCAAGAGAAATAAAATACACTAAATCAATATGCGAGAAAATTTTTAAATTGTAGTCGTAGGACCATTTCTCTTGTTAAACTTGGATTCAAAGAACATATTTTTTGTTAAATTGTATTTGAAAAATATATTTTGTTAATTTTGTATGCTTTAAAATCATTAGTACAATATCACAACGATACTGTTTGATAATAATCCAACTCCGTTGGAGATCCGAGAATCCGAGTATGAGTGGAGGTGGACTGAAAAATAAAGTCCGACTATATTATCCGGAGCAAAGTTGGAGTATGTATAATCTGAGCCGAGTCCGACCCATTGCCATCCCTATGTATAAGTAGTAGTAGGCAACGTCAAAGACTTTATGTGCTCAGCCATGAGGCATAAAACGGTAAAACCATATTAAATATTTGCAAGCCTCTTCATAGAACAATCTCAGTTCCCTAGCTATATGTGGAAGGAGATCAGCAAAAGTTCAACTACAATTTAAGATAGAAAAATAAATAATAAATTACTGCTTGAATTTATAGTGATCATTGAGCTAATACTATAAGTCTCAAACAATAAATAAATTTTAAATCAAGTGTTTCTATGAGTGTTTTTTGTTTGGCTATAACACAATCAAGAAAAGATCCCTATTATAGATTAAATTGATTTCAATTGAACTTATAGCTAATATAAATAAAGATAGGAATATTACCCGCGTTGTTTGATAAGCATCACATATAGTTGGCAAGTTGCAACACTAAAAGCCACATAAAAACAATGTTTATATGATAATTGTTGAGATACTAAGGGCATGACATGAGATTACAATATTCCATATTAAAAATAGATCATGACTAACCTTCTGATTCCCTTTAGCTAAATAATTTTTGACTAAGATAACTCCCATAATTGTTTTAACAACAACAAATTATACAAATTACAGAGTGAATTGCCAAAAGCAAGTCACATTATTCTAATTGGATTATTGTACATGAGTGATCGCTACCAAAAACAAAGAAAGACAGCCTTAATTTGACTACAAATATACATGCTTTCTATAACGGGTTATTTCACAAAAGTTCAATCAGACAAAATCTTTTTGTACTCGAGCAACAAAAGAATTTTTAGTCCTGACTTCTATCATACAATTGTATATCTCTTTCCATCGTCATCCTACCTCTTCCAAAACTTTTGATCGCGCTTGCATTTTTCTTGCTTCGCTTTTAATCCAGAATCTGCATAAAGAAATATCACAAAAATATGAGGAAAACATGATTCTTAGTTGAACAAAGCGATATCTCACATAAGTACATATACCCATGTATCGTATCGAGTCACATTATGAACTTATGAAAACAACATGCTAATTATCCAGCTACCCATTTGCCATAGTTAAACCCAATTGCCATAATAATATCAACTTTTTTTATAATCACACTCACTAAGATAATGTTTATCATAATTCTTCAAAGTAATTGTTTAAGAAACTGCTGAGGTTTGATAAATCCATAAATTTCATGCAGCTTAAGTTAGAACATCAACAAAATAAAAGATTATTTCCTTATAAATAAAGTACCAGTAAAAAATTAAAAGAAACAACCACCATTTTTTACAAAAGCACGTTAAAAAGATCAAAACTAAGATTTTTGCTCTCCAAGAAACATCATTAGTTCAAAGCATGGATAATAAGCTTACAAGAGATGGTTTACGGTAATGAAAAAAACGAAGATGAATATTATATTGTGAGCTGTTCATTTGCTGTTGAACGTAATTCCAAGTGCTAAGGAAGGATGAATGACAGACAAAACAGTTATAAATTCAACAGAACATCATCCAGCACAGAAAACTGACCTCTGTTTTGGGCTCAAAGGCCTTCAAACATGACAGATTTGATAGATCCGATAACTCACTGTGGCTGACAATAATTACTACTTCAACAGCCGATAAATCATTCCTGTGCTTTTTGCATGCTTGTCCATTCGCTATCTTTGGGTTTCTTTCTAAAAAAAAGAGAAACATAAACAAATAAACACAGCAAAATGCTGAAATAGTAAATCATAGTAATACAAACCACTCAATAGATGCAGAGACCTAACTAAAGTAAAATCATAGTAATTCAGGGAGAAGTAAGCAGGAAATGAGGAGTGAGATGAGAAGTGAACAAAAAGAACAATAGTAAATCATAATTTTGACCGAAGTGACAAAAAAATAATAGTAAATCAATAGTTACACATACTTCATCTTGCCATCTGGATCTACTATTATGCATTCATTCAAAATCAGTCAAAATCAGATGGTGAAGCAGGAGTTTCGAATGAATCTTCTATCCTTACCATCTTGCCAAATGCCACCAAAGAATATTATTATGTTAATGTTCTATCTTTCGTGAGGTAGTTGGCAAGTTGCCCAAAGAAGTTGAGTCACCTGCCTCTCATTTAACTTGTTCAAATATTTCTTGCCATGTGAAATCCTGCATACCTTATCATATAGCTAAATATAAAAACTAATTCGTGTTACTATTCTAGAGTGCAATCCAGACATTTACATAATATCCTAAACAATTCAAGTTACTATTCTAGAATGTAATCCACAAACTAATTCCTGTTACTAATCTAACAAGAAGCATTCATCTCATGAAATCCAAGAAGTTGCAAGAAAATACACAATCAATGATCGAAACAATTAATGAAGAAATAAAATAAGAGCTGATCATCATTAAAGGCTACTTAGTCATAACCTACTCTTGCCTCAACAATGCTAAACACAAAATAACACTAACATTGACACACACCAATCACCATCAATATCTCCTCACAGATCCTCATAGTATAACTTCTTACGATCAGTCATGCAACCATCATCACTATCTTCATCAGCTCCTTCATCCTCATCGACATCTTCATTATCAATCATATGATCATTCGCATCATCTTGTATTCATCTTCAAAATCATAACAATTATTGTATCTGAGATTTGATGAAATTAATGGAAGTTTTAACAAACTATTGCTGACAGCCACAGGTTCATCGATTACACAGGCTTTTTTGGGTGCTAGCTCATTATTTTCTTTGTCTTTTGTTCAAGTCGGTATCTTTATGTTCATCATGATATGAGCTAAGCAGCTCACAAGTTACCACATCCAAATTGAACCTCACTTTTTTTGAATCCTTACTTTCTTTTCATCTTTTGGCTTCTCCCTACACCATAACTAAAAACCCATTGTCATTCTGTAAAGTTCTAGCAAATATTCATCAAATAGGAGTAAACAAGAACAACCTTTGACTGGCAATAGGCTCTGATACATCCAATATTCCAATTCTCTAGAATCTTCAGTAGTCTCCAATGGTTGTACCCTCGAGCTCTTGTTCTCTGCCATCAAACATAAACTTTAAAATGAAGCTTATAAGTTATAATCTAGTAAAAATACAAATGAAGAACTAAATAATGAGAAAAGAGAATGGAATGTTATATGTCTCAACTCTTGTGATCTTGGAACCTAAGTATGAGGGGTCTCTCTTAGGGAATTTTCGCTTCTTTATATAACCAAAACATGCAAATAAGGTCCATGCCATGACCAGAAGAATATGGTTGATGAAATAGATCAAATTAACAATACGTATAAAATCTAACGAGACTAAATAAGCAGGCAAAAAAATGGACTTCCATGAGGCAAAAAAGGGCTGCTTCACATTCAATTAAATAACTAAAGAAATATATATCATAATATCATAGATGTATTTATCTATAAGTAGAAGCAAAAAGGACTCTTTCCCATGAAGCCTAGTATTTAGAAAAGGCTACTTTGATATTGAAGTTTCGAAAACCAGGTAGAAATTTATTTGGATGAATCAATCTAAATTATTTAAAATATAAATTCACTTGTAGAGAAGACAAAGGAAAACATTAATTAATGATCAATAATCACTAAAATGTCGGGAATCATTTATTCATAGTGAATTACAAAGTAGGCAGGAAATCAACAAAATGAGCTAATTCCACTTGGTGATCCAGCATTTCTGATTGTTTAAGATTTTATTTGTTTTCCCAATCCAAAATAAGTGGCCAAAGTGGCCTCTAAAAATTAAAATTTTCAAAAAATCAATCACCAACTATAGATATTTAGGATTTAAAACACAAAACAGAGCAAGTCAAAAAGATTTAAAAATTATCCAAAATTAAGTTAATCATCTGATCAAATATAAACAAATAATATATTTATAAATTTATATGATATTGTTAGGCTTATTCAACAATCTTTTTACGAATGAACCATATGATTAGTATTTGCTAATCCTCACTACCAAAGCCTTGAAATGTGCTAGTGATATAGTATGTGAAAGAAAGAATCAAACTTTTTGGAATAGTGAGAACAATCACCTGTAGAAATACACAAGGGCCTGAACCAATATGTCTCATATTCTTTTAAATGCTGCACCAAAGATACATAGTCAAGATCAAGAATAAGTTGAATATGATTAGCAAAAATTCAAAAGTCAATACCAAAAGAAATTTAGAAAGAAACAAAGCAAGCTTAGTAAACAGGTTTAGCACATGGGATGGTAGAGAAAGCATTTTTGCTGAACAAAATACACAAACATTAGAGTTTCAAATGTTGTTCAACCAATAAAACCCTAAAAAACAAACACTGAAACCACCAACACTACTCATCACATCCATTTACAGTCCAAAAAATAATAAAATTAAAAGAGAATCAACAATTACTTAAGGTTTGGAAACAACAAATGCCACTCTTGCTTCTATTATGTTCTCAGTCACCAAATCCAAATGCAAACAAATAAAGGTTTTGAATAAATTGGAGAACACGAATTAGTGTTTAAGAGTTTATGAGGAACTGAGAAAGTAACCTTAGAGGAAGCTTCAACATTATTGAGGCGGTTGAGAAAATTACTTTCAGTCATTATTCTGCAAAAGAACAGAAGTGAAATGAAAGATTATTGAGGCAGCAGCATAATCAATAAACAAACCCATTAAATAACTAAATCAACAATATTGATTAAATTAAAGAAAACAATTTTAACAATAAAGCTAAAATAAAAAAAATAAAAAAAAAAACACAAGATCAACACTTCCTTCATTCTGATAGTTTATACTCCTTAGTCTAGTAATGGCATACCATCACAAATTTATAGCCACCACCATCTCAAATTTATAGCCACCACTTCCTCTAAATTTAATCAATTTTGTGCTTTATCTTTCTTCTACAACCATCATCTATGATTATGATTAGACAAGATTTCATGGAAGGCAAGAAAAGATGAGTAAATCAAAAGAACCCAGAAAAAGCTCTACATTGTAATATTAACAGAAGAAATGAGTGAGCCATAAAATCAAAATAAGCAGCTAACAATTGTGCAAAACCAAAGACAATGCATAAATCAACAAAAGCTTAAAGTCCAAAGGATACACATACTTGATCTAGGCTTTTCGACCTCTCTCACAATGTGAGTCATTCCAGCCTTGTTACCCAAGAAAGTAGTTAGATGTGTTGGCTTGCTTGGATCATCCTTGGGGAAAGCCTTCACTGCAAGATACCAAAAAATTAAACACAACAAGTGAGCTTCCTAGAATTTCTTGGCAATAACCTATCCATACAAGTTTTTGTTCTTATTCGAACACGGTGGATATAATAGACTTAAAATGGACCAACAACTAAATCTTGGATGAAAATTTCTTTTACCAGATCTTGAGGTAATCTAATAACTATTATGAATAACCCCCCATTGTAAAACATTCATATGCTTACAAACCAGAGAAACATGAACATTCTAAACCAAAGCCCACGACAATCCAACACATCCATTAATAGTTAATATGAACAAAACATGCAAGTCACAAGACATGATTTCTCATCAAGCACTACGCCTATACGGATCCCAAAAACTCAAAATCATTGAGAAATGACTTTCAGCAAAAAAATGTAACATTTCATCATCACCAAAGAGACAGCCATAGCTAGCAATTAAGGGCAAATTAATTTAAAATGTGAATAAAAAAGGATCAATAACCAATTAAGTTTTGATAAATCTATAACCCGATTAAAATGTGTACAAAAAAACATTAAAAAATAATTAATAACTCAAAGATAGCCTATAAATATCATCACGCCTCTAATAAATTGGCTTAAGCACTATTAGGATCAGTTATAAGTTCAGCTTAGCACCAATAAGTGAATTGAACAAAACTAATTTCATCACACAAGAACAAATCCCTAATTATATATTTATACGTCACTTCACAATCCATCTTCTCATTGACCACTAAAGAGAGTACAAGTTAGAAGAATGAGCAAAAAGAAAAATACATACCACCATTAATCCCGTCATTATCATTCTAATCCAAAGGTTTATCAGAACGTGACTCCCCAAACAAGCCTGTTTCTTTACCCATTGACCAAACTAACCCTGAAATCGACTTGTTAACTCAATCCTCACTTGCCCAAGCTTTAGAAGCTGATTTAAAGAGTTCTATGGGCACAAGAAGGCTTAACCTCAATACCCTCATTCTGTAGGAAATCTGAAAAGGGTGAGATTGAAGAGCTTAGACTTGTCAACCAACGGAGATAGACTAATGGAAAAATAAAAAAAATCAAATAAGCATGTTTTACAAAACCCACTATCCATTGTTGCATTTGTATTCTAAGTCACTTTCCTTATCAAGAAGGAACACTAACACATATATCCATATACACAAATTCACCTTATTATCATAATTTATATGTATAAACATCAACGATACTAATTCTATATCCCATCTACCACATATTCAAAACAAACCATTTTGCAAAATGATAAATTTAACCAAAACAAACATTTTTTTATTGATATGGGTTTTCCATATCCAGGATTTCAAAGTTATTGCATAAAACTTTTCAAAATTTTTTTTTCCAATCATCCAAACAAATCAAAATTGTTCAAATAAATCAACTCATACCAAATCAGATTTTTTTGTTCCAATCAAGCAACCAAACTAAATCAAATCAAATCAAAAATTGGTGTCTACTAATATTTCATGAAGCAAAATCTACTCCAGATTTGCAATTCTCCATACAGAATAAAAAGTGTAGAAAATTAGAACCAAACAAATTAGAACTTAAACTAAAAACACAACCAACCAAAATAAAAAATTAGAAGAAAGGCAACAAAATGAGTTTATTTCATCCTTGCCTAATAATGGATAAATTGTGAGATTTATCATCATTTACTTGGCTAATAATTATCACTCTTGGCTAATAATATATTGATGTGAAAAGTAATAATTGATAAATAAAAAATCTGATAATTGGAAGAAAACCATATTAAACTTGAAAAAAAAAATCTGATAAATCAAAAATTTTGTAAACTGGAAGAAAATCCCAATCGAAAATCAAACCAAAAGCAACAAGAAAGAAACAAAATACAAATTTGGTGTACCTAATTCTTCCTAGACACCATTGAGGAAAAAAATCTAATTCAATAACAAGGAAGAATAAGCTCAGAAAATCAATCATAAAAATCAAAATAAGTAAGATCATAAAAATCAAAAATATAGAATTCAACTCAAACAATTTAAATAATAATCCATCAACTCAAACAATCTAAATATTAAAATTTCAGAATAGCCCTCTGTTCTAGCTTCCTCTTGCGTTTTAAATCATTCAAATCAAACAACCAATTAATTAGTACTTAATAACCAATAATCAATTTATTAACAACTTGTTAAATATGTTAACGTGTTTGGAGCAGTTGAAGCGTATGATGATGAGCAACATCCAAAATGAAATCAGTAATCATAGCTTCAACTGTCTGATTTAACATAACAAAATTACCATATTTTTTCAACAAATTAAAGCTCAAATAAAAGAACCAAAGAAGATGATTTAACACAAAAACCCAAAATTAATTAAGAACAAAAACAACTTTAGAAAACCCTAAAAATCTGACCTTAATTTTCAAACAAGGATAATCAAATCGCGGCATTCATCTCTCAAATATGTGCACGGAGATGTTAGGAACTGAGATATTCAATCATGAATTTAAAATTACGAAGAAGCGTAATGTCTTACAACAATAAAAATATCATGATGAAAGCTAAAGACCAGTTACACTGCTGATTATAGTGCATGATGCTTTGGGAGAAAGGCTATTGTACATTTTTAAGAAGCTGAATTAAACAACCATAAATACAATTACCTTCAAAGGAAACAATTTTCCATTCCACTTATGCCGAACAAGATGAACTACTCCACCAGCCAATGACCTTGATAGACTCAAGATCTTCAGGTGAAACTTGAAAGTCAAGCTCTTTAACATCAGAAAGTTGTTCAAGCAAACATGACCAAGCTTGTTCGGAAAACTTCAAGTCAATTCAATCCACAAATTAGTTAGGCAGTTATACATAATGCTGAACTGAAGTCCTAAACATCATCAACTTCTACTTGTTAAGGCTAATGGTGGGTTACATAAAATCTCATGAGTTGGAACACAAGGGTCATTAATTTGTTGCTCTTAATGAAATATACATAAATCCAAATATGTTAAATAGTCTAATACACCCATATTCGCATAAGAATAGGTGTCAATAACCCAATTCAAACAATTTACTTGAGAATTTCACACTATCAATAAGCAAATTAAGCTACAATATCAATTGATTGAGCTAATATTATACACAAATAATTGATTTTGAATTTGATACACCCATGAAGCTAAGTTGCAATCTATACAGATTTTAACCTACAATGTCATTTGATTTAGCAATACACAAATAATTGATTTTGAATTTGATACACCCATAAAGCCAAGTTGCACTGACTTCACTCAATTGATTTTGAATTCAATTTATGGTTAGATTTATTTCAAGTATTTCATTTCAATTTCTAGAAGTTAAGATTTGTAATCTTTTTTCCGGTGCTTGTAATCTCTTCAAGTTTTCCAATCAATACAAAATTTATATTGTTTTAGATATAACAATCTATAAGCGTCAACTTTATTGAAGCTTATGAAGTGAGAAATGCTTTACCCAAAAATCATAGAGCTCCAAATGCATCTGTATTTTTAACTAATAAAAAAACAAAAAAAAAAGAATTAAATGCCAATAAAACAAATCAATCCACAAACCAATTTAATCCCAAAAGCAAACCAAGAAAACCAATTGAAACAATCAGCCAAGAAAAAGGAAATAACAGTTGGAGATTTCAATTAACAGATCAAATATTTTTTGGAGATTTCAATTGAAACAATCAGCCAACAAAAATAGTTAGGGTTAAAATGAGATTTCAATTAACAGATCAAAATATACTGCACTTAAATATTTTTAGAGATTGTTAGTAGGTTGGAGATTAGAGATTTTATTAATCCTTTAATCAAAATATACTATGAATGTGCCTTCCTCGCTTCCTTTAATCAAAGTAGAGTAATGACACAATTTGCTTCCATACTCATTGGTTCAGAATTGTAAACCAAACAACTTGGAAACAACAGTTGATTTATTACATTTTTTGAAAAAATGAACCTGAAGAGCCCCATTTGCAAATTCACCAAACCCAGAACCAATTATATAGTGAAAACCCAAACAACCAACCTAACCCAGTACTTCAAACACAAAAAGCAACAGTGTAGGATTAAGGAGCAAAATCAAACAACATTATTTGTAAATAAGAAAATATATCTTAATCATCCTTTGAAATGTTACCTGATTTTTGGCAGGATCGGAACAAGGAGAAAGAAAATGACAAAAAAAATGAGAGACAATAGAAAAGTTGAGAATTCATTCAAAGAACATCAAAGAGAAAAATCAAAATCAAAATAAGAAAGAAATTAGAAAACCAACCTAATTAATTGATAAGAAATCAAAACTTGAAGACCAGCAATTAAACATATTGGGTTTCATCAAACTATAAACCTAAAGGGAAAATTGGGATGTGGGTTAAAGCCATGAAAATGGCGTGATAACTGAAGAGAAGGAAGGAGTACAAGTAAGATGAAGCAGGGAATGAGGAGTCAGATGCAATGAAAAAAGCCATGGAAAATGGCGTGACAAGACAACTAAGGAAAAGGGAGAAGTAGAAGGAAAGGCTTCGTGGAACAATCTGGAACCTTCAATTGGACACGTGGCGAACGCTTATTAAAAGAAAAAACTACTATTCATTAGATCAAAAATGAATAGTAGAATTTGATGCTTGTTTTTTATAGTTAATAGATTTATTCAATGCATTTATGATAACTAGATTTTTCATGACCTCTACTTATACTCAAAAGACTCTTGCCCCTTTGTAAAATGCAAATTATAATTTGACAAAATCACAAAAACTCCATTAACAAATCATTTTTTTTTAATGCATAATATTTAAATTATATATTTCATTAATTAATTATATTTTAATTAATTACTTAAATTACTTAATTAGTTGGGGGCATTGTCTTGGTCCTCTTGGAGGACAAGACTCAAGAAAGTCAACTAATCTAGAATGTTCGACAGCCACCAATCGCCTCCTCCTTAAACCCTAAACCCTAACTCTCATTTCCGTTCTTCATCTTTACTTCTGAGAAAACCCCTAAACGCTAAACGCTAAACCCAAATCCGCAGATCTGATCTCTATCTCCATCTAATCATGGCTACCGTTCTTCGTCGATGTCTTCGCTCCGACCAATTACATTCTATCTCCGCTTTCAAAAGAGTAATTTTTTCCTATCTTTTGTTCAATTTAATATCTTTAATCGCTTTTATTGACCTTGATATGTTGTTTGATTGTTCATTTATTCGTTACTAGGTTTGATTTTACTTTATTAATTACATAGTTTTGTGATAATTTTGATTTGATTTTTTTTTTCTGAATTGAAATTTGTTAATAATGATGGGAATATAGAACTACCAAAATATGTTTAAAAATTGTCGGTAAGGAGATTACTTATTTTAATATGTTCGACTGTATGATGAGTTAAATACTTTTATGTTGAAAGATTTATGTGTTTTTTAAATTTTGTTTGTTTTTTTAAGGATAAAAGTAACTTCTGCAGAATTGTTAAAACAATTTTTATTTCAGTAGTTTTCTGCAGTATTTCAGTTCGTTTTAAACAGCTACCATGGAAAATCATAGTGGTCAAATACAATAAAAGCTTAAATATATACGAATCCATATGTTTTGATCGAGGGATCTTGTGGATTTTGGATTGATATAAGATATTCATTTGTGCAAGATTCGTATTCTTAGTATAGTATATACTCCTATATACTTTAAATTTTGTTAGCTAATTCCTTCTTGTCATTGCTATTGAAGTTCTCAAGGTTTTACTGTTCTTTTTGTTTTGCACTCTTCAAATATGAAGTTTTGTTCATTTGTGTTTTGTCTTGTATGTTGTTTCTGCAGCTGGCTGGAAATGCCAATTCTGTTAACCCATATATGGCTCAAAGATTAGCCAGCTTGGTTAGACCTTTCAGGTAAATTTCTTGGTTACCATTTCTAATGTCTCAATCGCGTGGGAGTATATTTTTTTAATGTTTTTCTCATTTACAGTTCACGACCAGTTGGGAATGAGGTGATTGGTATTGATTTGGGTACTACCAACTCATGTGTCTCTGTAATGGAAGGAAAGGTAAATGCCATTGTGGTGGTTATGTTGATACCTTCAATCTTGTGAATTGTGTTTCTGATTTTTTTTGATTCTTTTGTTCTCACATTTTGTATCTATATTCTCTTGTAGAATCCCAAAGTGATTGAAAATGCCGAAGGTGCTCGGACAACCCCATCTATTGTTGCCTTCAACCAAAAAGGTGAGCTGCTAGTTGGTACCCCAGCTAAGCGTCAAGCTGTAACCAACCCTACAAACACCTTATACGCTATCAAGCGTCTTATTGGTAGACGTTTTGATGATCCCCAAACTCAAAAGGAGATGAAGATGGTTCCTTTCAAGATTGTGAAGGCTCCAAATGGAGATGCTTGGGTTGAAGCTAATGGACAACAATATTCTCCTAGCCAAGTTGGAGCCTTTGTTTTGACAAAAATGAAGGAAACTGCAGAGGCTTACCTTGGAAAAACAGTTACCAAAGCTGTAGTTACTGTTCCAGCTTACTTTAATGATGCTCAAAGACAAGCTACGAAAGATGCTGGAAGAATTGCTGGACTAGATGTTCAGAGAATTATTAATGAACCAACTGCTGCTGCTCTTTCCTATGGGTCATCCAATAAGGAGGGTCTCATTGCAGTTTTTGATCTTGGTGGCGGAACTTTTGATGTTTCCATTCTTGAAATCTCTAATGGTGTTTTTGAGGTAATAATTGTCTTTGCTTTGAACTTATGTCATTGGTTCTTCCATCTGTTTTAAAAAAATTTATGTGAATGATTGTGTCCATTCAGGTAAAAGCTACAAATGGTGACACATTTTTGGGAGGAGAGGACTTTGACAACACTTTGTTGGAGTTTTTAGTGTCTGAATTTAAGAAAACCGAGGGCATTGATCTGAGCAATGATCGTCTTGCCCTGCAAAGGCTTCGTGAAGCAGCAGAGAAAGCTAAGATTGAGCTTTCGTCAACATCTCAAACAGACATAAGCCTGCCATTTATCAGTGCAGACTCTTCTGGTGCTAAGCACTTTAACATCACACTCACAAGGTCAAAATTTGAGAGCCTCGTAGGCGACTTGATAGAGAGAACTCGTGCTCCTTGTAAAAACTGTTTAAAGGATGCCGGTGTTACACTAAGTGAAGTCAATGAGGTTCTTCTCGTTGGTGGTATGACTCGTGTTCCTAAAGTGCAAGAGGTAGTTAAGGAGATCTTCGGAAAGACTCCAAGCAAGGGAGTCAACCCTGACGAGGCTGTTGCTATGGGTGCCGCTATCCAGGGTGGTATATTACGCGGTGATGTCAAGGAGTTGCTTCTTTTGGATGTCACTCCTCTTTCGCTTGGTATTGAAACGCTTGGTGGTGTTTTCACCAGATTGATCAACAGGAATACAACCATCCCCACAAAGAAGAGCCAAGTAAGATTTATTTACATGTTGTCATTTGATTTTTCTCATCAGTTATTTTGAAATAACAACTTATTAATTCAACTTTTCGTGTTCTTCAGGTATTCTCAACTGCCGCTGACAACCAGACTCAAGTGGGTATCAAAGTACTTCAGGGTGAACGTGAGATGGCGTCTGACAACAAAATGCTCGGAGAGTTTGAACTCCAGGGCATCCCACCTGCTCCACGGGGTCTTCCTCAAATTGAAGTGACTTTCGATATTGATGCGAATGGTATTGTAACTGTTTCTGCCAAGGATAAATCCACTGGAAAAGAGCAGCAAATCACAATCAAGTCCTCAGGTGGTCTCTCAGAACATGAAATTGAGAAAATGGTAAAGGACGCCGAACTCCATGCCCAAAAGGATCAAGAGAGGAAGAATCTTATTGATGCTAGAAACACCGCAGACACAACCATTTACAGTGTTGAGAAGAGTCTTGGTGAGTATAAAGAAAAGATCCCAAGCGAAATCGCCAAGGAAATTGAGGACGCTGTGTCCGATTTGAGAAGTGCAATGCAGGGTGAGAATGTCGATGAAATTAAGGCCAAGACTGATATAGCCAATAAAGCCGTGTCAAAGATCGGACAACATATGTCCGGTGGCTCTGGCGGTGGTGCAAGCGGTAGTTCACAATCAGGCGGTGATCAAACTCCAGAAGCTGAGTATGAAGAGGCAAAGAAGTAGATGTATGAAGTATTGCTCATTTTAAACAATAGTTCATAGTTTTTGAATAGAAAAATATATAAATTTCTCTCGGATTTTTATTTTTCCTGTTGAGTTTCATGTGGTTTGCCACTCAATTATCCAAAAACTTGATTATTATTTAGTATAAAAAGAATGAGAATATTTTTGTTTCCTCCTACTCGATTCTTTTTGTATGAAAATTGATAATGATTTTCTGAATAAAAGATTTCTTATTCTGTATAAATGAAAAATATTTTCCATAATGCTTTTTAAAAACAGAATTCCCAAATTATGCTACAGAGAAACACTATTCTGTAATACTTCTTTCATTCCATAATGCAAATATCAGCTAAAAGCATGAGATGTCCCTTGAAATGACCCAAAACGCGGTTTCTTACACCTTGACTATGCAGTTAATATCAATTTAGTTTTGTGAAAACCTTTGCAATACAGTTGATTAGCCGGCTAATGTGATGCAATGTGGTCTTGTTTTTGCGCTAATTACCACTGTTGTTCATTTCTAGTATCCCGTGAAATTGTTGTACCCATTAATTTGCCCGTTGCCATAAGGCAAGTATGTCGTAATTCCTTATTAATGCTGCAGGAAAGAGTGGATACATATATTACCTGGAAACAAACATGACTGTTGAGGAAAACCAACAGAATGATGTTTCTGTGACGAAAGTATCTGAAGACAGGACGAACGATAAAATTAGAAACAATGTTGTCAGTGATGAAGCTAGGACTGTCGACATTTCCAAACCGATATCTCCAGGAAGTCAACATAATAATGTTTTTGAGCTGAACGGCGTTTTAGTATCTGAAGGGAAGACAAATGATGATTCTGAAATAAGAAACAATATTATTGGTCATGAAGCTAGGACCGATGAGAATTCTAAATCGGTTTCTCCTATGGAAGATGATATTGGCATTTCGGATACTCAAAATGGTAATGTCAGATTTAATACCGAGGGTCTCGATACATCTAAACAGAGTTCACTTGTCGAAAACAAGGCTGCAGGATCTGTCTTGTCCAAGTGTTCTGCTAGTGAAATTGGCTCTTCAATGAAAGCTGAAGGACTTGAAACATTGAGACTGATTTCCCCTTTAAAGGATGATACATTGTTCAAATGCTCGGATCTTGTTGTAGGTTCTTTGGTGCAAGATGGCTGTGATGGTGCTGAGATCAGAAATCATGTTTTCTCGGATGGAGCGAGGGATTTTGATGCTTCCAAAGGGATTTCTCCTACTGAAAATGATAACCACGTTTCAAAAACAAGGGATGATGTTGTCAGAAGTGGAGCAGAGGATTTTGATGCTTCTAAAGTGATTCGACACATGGAAGATAACAATGGTGAGTCCGAAATAAGGAAAACTATTGAGGATTTGGATGGTTCAAACATGTGCTTTCCTTCGGAAAATGAGAGGTCGTTCGAAATTGGAAAAAATGTTGGTTCTAGAGCTGATGGGTTTGATGCATCGGAAATAAGATTAAAATGCTGTCAGTACTGGAGCGCAGAGTTTAGACGCTTCCAGAACTATATCTTGTATAAAGATGATGGAGCTTGTCATTCTAAGAGCCCAACTACCGCTGAAGATGTGCTTCCAACTTCGGAAAATG
The DNA here is from genome assembly GCA_019776075.1 of Amaranthus palmeri. Classification (NCBI taxonomy): domain Eukaryota; kingdom Viridiplantae; phylum Streptophyta; class Magnoliopsida; order Caryophyllales; family Amaranthaceae; genus Amaranthus; species Amaranthus palmeri. The sequence goes on from JAAKBH010000183.1 coordinate 70,784, forward strand.
TTTCGGGTCTTAAAGATGCTAAAAAAAGCGTCAAATTGCGAGAGAGGAAAAAAAGAAGTATTTGTCCCCTCCTTACGTAAATCTTAGCAAGGGAGCCAAAGCTTTATCCGATGCTCTTGAAGATGGGGAGGATGATAATCATATGTCTGATAAGCATGTTTTATCCCCTCCAATTGTGAAGAAGAGAAAATATACAAGAAAATCGGTTTCCACATCAGTTAACCTACAGGAAATAAGTGCATCATCAGCTGAATTACTCTCGGAATTGCGTTTGGCAGCTTTAGATTGTATGTATCCTTATGATAATGAACGTTTTGATCCTACTGAAACTGTTTTTGCTAGATTTCGGGCCTCGGTATATCATGATTTGTTGAATTGTGGGGTTGATAAGGTAAGTGATGGTTTGGCTGATAAGAGGCAGAATCATCAGATAGGCAGCTCGAGTGGAAGTAAATCGCAACCGAAAAAGAGGAAGAAAGAGGGTAAAACTACCGGAGCTGGTGGTGCTTTGGTCGATAACATTCAGAATCTTCAGGCTGGAAATTCAGATGGAAATAAGGGTGGACCAAAAAAGAAGGGGGTGGAAGAAACAACAATTGGATCGGCAAATGTGGGTTCCCATAGTCTCTTTAATGTTGATGTAAATGTTGCTGAAAATTGTTCGTTCACTATTGAAAATTACCCGACAGAGATTGCGTCAAAGGTGAATATGAAACTGCAGCAGGAAGTGACTGCTCGAGCTACTGAGGTGCCTAAACAGACAACTCTCGATTTCTCGCAGGAAACAATGCATTCAGTTCGATAGTTCCAATTCTGATGGCCAACCTGTCCCGCTGGGTGTACCGGTTCCTAAAAAGTGGGGAAGGCCTAGAAAAGCGTTGAGTCCTGATACTTCCAATTCTGATGGCAATCCCGAGAAAAAGAAGCGGAGGAGAAAGTGGAAGGATGGGAAATATGCTGATGATCCATTGCCTAATTCGTTTTTGGGTGCTAATGGAACGAACGCAAAACCCATTTCATTGGAGGTTTGTTTGCGGAATGTGGGCCCCCACACGCCAATGTCAGCAGCAGCAGCAGTGGCACGTTTGAACGCAGCAAACAACAATCAGATGTCTACTCCACCGAAACCAATACATACAGTTGATGGGACTAATTCTCCGTCTCTCTTGATGACTCCTGGAACTCCCGGAACTCCTGGCGAGGCACCGTCCATTGAACAGATGAGAAAGAGTCTCGAGTTTATGACATCCATGCTGGAACAATCAGGCAACAATCTCTCTGCAGATATGAAAGCGAAACTAGAGACCGGGATCAAGGGACTTCTAAAGAAAGTAAGCTCTATTCCTGGTTCATCCTCATCTTGACTGATCGAACAATTGATGCCTTTCGAAAGTAGTTTGCTGAATTAGTCATCGCACTTTCCTCCCGACCCGCCTTAGATGAAGTTGTGTTGTCATGTGCCTTAGTTTCCTTTATTTTGCATTGTTGGTGTGCTTGAATTGAAGCATTTAACTTATTTTGTGGAAGCTTCATGTATTTGGCACATGAGAGTAGTAGGCATTAGGTAGTGAACTATTTATCAGAACTATTGTCTGGTTTATAGTTATGAGCAACAAATTTCTGAACCTCTTATGTGATCAGTGATCCTCATTAATTGATAAGACTGGTACGAGTTGCTCCGTTGTCTTAAAATGATATCCCTGATAGTTTCGTTTTGGTCTCTATCAAAGGAACCTATGAGGGATATCGTAATCCGTTTTTACACGACTTGATCACTCTCGCTGATGATGAAAGTTTTATGAGCGGATTATTGGGTATGATGATGATGATACGAGTTACTCTGTTGTATTAAAATGACATCCCTGATAGTTTCGTTTTGGTCACTAAAAAAGGAGCCTCTTAGGGATATTGTAATCCTTTTTTACAAGACGTGATTGTTTTGATGCTATCGCTGATGATGAAAGTTTTATTAGTGGAATATAGTGGGTATGATGATAATGATGATACGAGTTGCTCCATTGACATCCTTGATAGTTTCATTTTGAACACTAGCAAAGGAACCTCTTAGGGATATGTAATCCATTTTGACATGACTTGATCGTGTTGATGCAATCGCCGACATTGATGAAAGTTTTATGAACAGAATACACTAGATATGATGATAATGATCCTTTATACAAGGGCGGTGTTCTAAAGAACATACTTTTCTTCATGGATGGTGTTCTAAGTATCAATGATGGCAGATTATTTTTTGTTAGTTGAAAATTTCTTGTCTAATCCTTAACTTAGTTACTAAAATCCATTTGATCAAAAACAAGTTTCCAATTATATATTCAATTCAATGACAATCTTGTCTAATCCTAGAATTCATGTCATATAATATCAATCAGACTTAATTTCACAATAATGAAAATATACAAATTCAAAAACAGTCTTTCAATGTAGTTTATTTATAAATTATAACTGTAAAGTTTAATATTTAAGAGTTAGTCACTATAAATCATAAACTGCAAGCATTTTAACTATCTCACCGAATTTTGAATATCGGATTTTAAGTGACTGACTAACCTCTTTATGACATTTGACTCTAGTCTCCTACTAATAACCTTTCACCCTAAACATAATTCGTTATTACTACCCATGAAATTTTATCACGTTCGACATCTCATATAAGACGAATAACAAGTATATGTCTTTAGGAGAGTTTATTAGATTCATTTATCTAAGCGAGAGCTTCAATGCTGATTTTAAAAATTTTCAGCTCTCTTGTTATCGGCTTATTTTTTTGCCAACCAAGCTCTCTTGTATGTATTTCGCTTTAATGTTGGGGTTGACTCTAATCATATTCACAATGAGATCAAAAACAAAGGTTGAGGAAAGCAGTAATTGGTCATCACTATAATGTACCAAACAATCTTGTTTGTGATTATGAACCTCATACCACACAAATTTAAGGTTATCTATAGAATTCATAATTGCTCGCATCCTCCATTTAAAACTTTTCTCCTCGACATTAGTACATTGTATAATACACTTTGTTGGCTCTGACTCAAACATGTAATAATTTCTACTATACAATGTTGCGCATGCTTGACAAATGAGTTGGATTCGTTAACTCATCCATGTGTTTAATCACATAGTTCAGGTTTGCTAGCATCTGTAAATCTGTCATGTCGCATATTAGGACGATCTAATTTTGACAATTCAGTGCTACTTAAAACTCCCCTTGCATTTCTCACATTTGTAATCACTTCCACAAACTTCTCCATTGCATTCAAATAGCTTGTGACGCTGCATACAAAGAGCACTTATACATGCTTTTGTCATTTCTAACCGAAACTAACACTTTTTCCCCTCACTAGATATCTCATCTCTATTTTCAAATCAAAAGAGTTGCGATCACAATCAATAGTATCATATAATTTGCTTAAAAAAACCCTCAAAGATTATTTGTTGGTCATTTTGTTGATTAGTAATAATTACAATAAAAGGGGAATATAAGAAAGTAGGGATGACAATTCAGTCCGAATCCGACCCTGGTCCGACTCGATCCGAGGAAAATAATCCGATTCGAGTCTGAGGACAAGATCATCCGACTCCGACTCCGACTCCGACCCTGAAGGACATCCGACTTTGAATTTTACTTTTACACCAATATTTTGTTTCCTTTAAAACTCTAGACATGACTAATTCAATCTCTATTTCATACCAATTGTAATTTTCAATTTTGAAAACTACATGGCATTTTTAATTAGATCAATCAATCAGAATACGACAAATCAGATCAAGAGAAATAAAATGAAAATTTTTTAAATTGTAGTCGTAGGACTATTTCTCTTGCTAAACTTAAATTCAAAGTACATATTTTTTGTTAAATTGAATTTGAAAAATATATTTTGTTAATTTTGTATGATTTAAAATCATTAGTACAATATCACAACGATACTGTTTAATAATAATCGGACTCCGTTGGAGATTCGAGAATCCGAGAGTTCGAGTCGGGGCAAACATGGAGTATGTATGATCCGACTCCGAGTGGAGGTGGACTGAAAAATAAAGTCCGACTATTATCCGGAGCAAAGTTGGAGTATGTATAATCCGAGCTGAGTCCGACCCATTGTCATCCCTATAAGAAAGGCAACAACAAAGCAAGAACTTCAAGTGAGTAAATGAGTGAGCCGTATTTTTACTTGCATGCAAATGTACTTTAGCACTATTTATACTCCTTCTGTCCCGTTTAATTTGCAAAATTTTTTATTTTGGTCCGATCCACTTAATTTGTATCATTTTTATTTAGGGCTATGACCCACCTCTTTCTTTTAATCTCATCCACACATTTTAACTTTCTTTTAATTACAACCACACAATTCATTCTCTCTCTTCATTTATTACTACTTTTTTTAAAACACCTATCTTTCTCAATTCTTGTTTAATTTGTAATTCACAAAACGACTAAACCTTAAGGCTTAATTCACAAAAGATTCTTGAAAGAATGAGAATATTTTTGTTTCCTCCTACTCAATTCTTCTTGTATGAAAATTGGCAATGATTTTCGATTTTACTCTGAAAAGATTCCTTATTCTGTAAAGATGAAAAATATTTTCCATGATGTTTATGAAAAACAGAATTCCCAACTTACGCTATAGAAAAACACTATTCTGTAATACTTTCTTCGTTCTATAATACTTGCTACTAAGTGTGACATGTTGTGTGGGAAAATATTACTATCATTAGCAAGTATTATGAAACAGAGGAAGTATTATCTTTGTAGGATAGTCTGCAAGCAACATTTTTTCTCCCTTTTTTTCTTTCACCCAAATGTTTTTTCACATGCTCAATACACAAAACACAAATTCTTGTGAAAGACGGTCTCTTTGAGAGAACATCTCTAATTGAGCCGGCTCATTATATATTTTTTAAAATATTGTAAATAGGCACTAAAAAAAATGTAAGTAGACATTTAAGATATTAATAGTAGGCATTAATGATACAGTACGTAAGCATTAAGGATAATGCAACTAAGCATTAAGAATATGATAAGTAGATTTTAATCTATAATGAACTGGATTTGAGATATGTCTCTTAAAGAAGCGTTCTCTCAAGAGACTAGCTGTACACGAATTTAATTGTTAAAATCTATAATTATACATATTAAAAAATTATAGAATCTAAAATCAATTAAATTCACATTGAGACGATTCAAACAAGATTCTATATAACCATGTTGTAGTTTATAGATTCACAAACATATGATATGAAAATCAGTAAGTCTCATGGGAGACGGTCTATTCTATAGACAGAATCCATGAAGCCCAGCCCAAAATATAACATATATTTGGGGTTACAATAAATTATTTGGGGTTATAATAACTTATATTTAGGGTTATAGAATAGTATATTCGAGCTTATAATACCTTACATTTAGGATTATAACATAATATAATTGATATTATAATAAAAAAAAATCAGTTAAGGGAAATGGGCTGGCCCAATTTTGTGGTCTATCTCTATCCTATAGACCGTCTCTTGTGAGATTTTGTGTATGAAAATTGAATGAGATTCACTCCCTCCGTCCTCTTTGATTTGCATCAAAGAGAAAGATAGGTGTTTTTAAAAAAGTAGTAATAAATGAAGAGAGCGAATGAATTGTGTGATTGTAATTAAAAGAGAGTCAAAATGTGTAGATGAAGTAGGCCATAGTCCAAAAATAAAAATGATACAAATTAAGTGGATCGGACCAAAATAAAAGAATATTGCAAATTAAACGGGACAGAGGGTGTATAAATAGTGCTAAAGTACATTTGCATGAAAGTAAAAATACGGCTCACTCATTTACTCACTTGAAGTTCTTGCTTTGTTGTTGCCTTGTTCTTTATAATATTCCCCTTTTATTGTAATTTTAGGATAAATGGAGATTAATAATCCCAACTTTGCGTGATCCGCTCAAAACAATCCCAACTTTCGATTATTTTCTAATATACCTAACTTTGCCACTTTGTTGCTCAGGACATACCCTTTAATATGGTAACCGGTTATAACAGAAAATATGCGAAAGTTGGGATTGTTTTGAGCGGATTACGCAAAGTTGGGATTATTAATCTCCATTATCCTTCTTATTTCCATGACAAAAAAGGTGATTTATCTGTTATAACCGGTTACATATTAAAGGGTATGTCCTGAGCAACAAAGTGGCAAAGTTAGGTATATTAGAAAATAATCGAAAGTTGGGATTGTTTTGAGCGGATCACGCAAAGTTGGGATTATTAATCTCCATTTATCCGTAATTTTATTGGTTTAAAATCATAATTAATGTTTAGTTAGAGTTGAATTGTCCTTAAATTACAATTCCAATAAAATTATGATTTTATTGTAATTAAACTCTCCTAAAGACATATACTTGTTATTCGTCTTATATGAGATGTCGAACGTGATAAAATTTCATGGGTAGTAATAATAAATTATGTTTAGGGTGAAAGGTTATTAGTAAGAGACTAGAATCAAATTTCATAAAGAGGTTAGCCAGTCACTTAAAATCCGATGTTCAAAATTCGATGAGATAGTTAAAATGCTTGCAGTTTATGATTTATAGTGACTAACTCTTAAATATTAAACTTTACAGTTATAATTTATAAATAAACTACATTGAAAGACTATTTTTAAATTCGTATATTTTCATTATTGTGAAATTAAGTCTGATTGATATTAAACCGTCTCCCTTTCCCCTCTCATTTTCTCTCTTCTCTTTCTAAAAAAAACTAACTTCCATTTTTGGTTTGGGGCTATCATCAACCTTTTTGGTTGATGGTAAGCCCCTAAATTTGTCCGTTTTAAGCGTTTAGAATATGATTACAATAAGTATTTATCCTCTCCCTATAGGAGAATTGTTCTACTCATCTATTGGGTTAATTCTACTCATATATTGGGTTTTGATCTCTCTCTTCGTGAGACTTTGGAGTTACGAAGTTTGGTTTGTAATTGATTTGTGGGTAAAGATTCATGCGATAATGCAGAAGACACTAAAATTGCAATTACTATCAACTACATCAAATTCAATTCTATCTCAAGACTACAATAGATCGAAAGACCCCCTCGTAGAAGGCTGTCTCAAACAGCGATGTAGAAGAGGATGTTCAGAATTGTCAGATCTCATATACAACGATCGTAGTTTTGTTAACTTTGAATTATCTTTGGTTAAAGTTGTTATGTACTTGTTAATTTTTATCTCTGATGTAGATGTCGTATGACTCTTTATTAATGAATCAGGTATTATTCAAAAAAAAAAAAAAGTCTGATTGATATTATATGACATGAATTCTAGGATTAGACAAGATTGTCATTGAATTGAATATATAATTGGAAACTTGTTTTTGATCAAATGGATTTTAGCAACTAAGTTAAGGATTAGACAAGAAATTTTCAATTAACAAAAAATAATCTGCCATCATTGATACTTAGAACACCATCCATGAAAAAAAGTATGTTCTTTGGAACACCGCCCTTGTATTAAGGATCATTATCATCATATCTAGTGTATTCTGCTCATAAAACTTTCATCAATGTCAGCGATAGCATCAACACAATCAAGTCATGTCAAAATGGATTACATATCCCTAAGAGGTTCCTTTGCTAGTGTTCAAAATGAAACTATCAAGGATGTCATTTACTACAATGGAGCAACTCGTATTATCATTATCATAATATCCACTATATTCCTTTGATAAAACTTACATCATCGGCTATAGCATCAAAACGATCACGTCTTGTAAAAAAGGATTACAATATCCCTAAGAGGTTCCTTTTTTAGTGACCAAAACGAAACTATCAGGGATGTCATTTTAACAACAGAGCAACTCGTATAATCATCATACTCAAAATAATCCGCTCATAAAACTTTCATCATCGACGAGAGTGATCAAGTCGTGTAAAAATGGATTACGATATCCCTAATAGGTTCCTTTGATAGAGACCAAAACGAAACTATCAGGGATATCATTTTAAGACAACGGAGCAACTCGTACCAGTCTTATCAATTAATGAGGATCACTGATCACATAAGAGGTTCAGAAATTTGTTGCTCATAACTATAAACCAGACAATAGTTCTGATAAATAGTTCACTACCTAATGCCTACTACTCTCATGTGCCAAATACATGAAGCTTCCACAAAATAAGTTAAATGCTTCAATTCAAGCACACCAACAATGCAAAATAAAGGAAACTAAGGCACATGACAACACAACTTCATCTAAGGCGGGTCGGGAGGAAAGTGCGACGACTAATTCAGCAAACTACTTTCGAAAGGCATCAATTGTTCGATCAGTCAAGATGAGGATGAACCAGGAATAGAGCTTACTTTCTTTAGAAGTCCCTTGATCCCGGTCTCTAGTTTCGCTTTCATATCTGCAGAGAGATTGTTGCCTGATTGTTCCAGCATGGATGTCATAAACTCGAGACTCTTTCTCATCTGTTCAATGGACGGTGCCTCGCCAGGAGTTCCGGGAGTTCCAGGAGTCAATAAGAGAGAAGGAGAGTTAGTCCCATCAACTGTATGTATTGGTTTCGGTGGAGTAGACATCTGATTGTTGTTTGCTGCGTTCAAACGTGCCACTGCTGCTGCTGCTGACATTGGCGTGTGTGGGCCCACATTCCGCAAACAAACCTCCAATGAAATGGGTTTTGCGTTCGTTCCATTAGCGCCCAAAAACGAATTAGGCAATGCATCATCAGCATATGTCCCATCCTTCCGCCTTCTCCTCCGCTTCTTTTTCTCGGGATTGCCATCAGAATTGGAAGTATCAGGACTCAACGCTTTTCTTGGCCTTCCCCTCTTTTTAGGAACCGGTACACCCAGCGGGACAGGTTGGTTATTCAAATCTCGAACGCCAACAGCTTCCTTATTCTCAAAGCATAAATTAGGCAATGGAACCGTATGCATTGTTTCCTGTGAGAAATCGAGAGTTGTCTGTTTAGGCACCTCAGTAACTCGAGCAGTCACTTCCTGCTGCGGTTTCATATTCACCTTTGACGCAATCTCTGTCGGGTAATTTTCAATAGTGAACGAACAATTTTCAGCAACATTTACATCAACATTAAAGAGACTATTGGAACCCACATTTGCCGATCCAATTGTTGTTTCTTCCACCCCCTTCTTTTTTGGTCCACCCTTATTTCCATCTGAATTTCCGGCCTGAAGATTCTGAATGTTATCGACCAAAGCACCACCAGCTCCGGTAGTTTTACCCTCTTTCTTCCTCTTTTTCGGTTGCGATTTACTTCCACTCGAGCTGCCTATCTGATGATTCTGCCTCTTATCAGCCAAACCATCACTTACCTTATCAACCGCACAATTCAACATATCATGATATACCGAGGCCCGAAATTTAGCAAAAACAGTTTCAGTAGGATCAAAACGTTCATTATCATAAGGATACATACAATCTAAAGCTGCCAAACGCAATTCCGAGAGTAATTCAGCTGATGATGCACTTATTTCCTGTAGGTTAACTGATGTGGAAACCGATTTTCTCGTATATTTTCTCTTCTTCACAACTGGAGGGGATGAAACATGCTTATCAGACATATGATTATCATCCTCCCCATCTTCAAGAGCATCGGATAAAGATTTGGCTCCCTTGCTAAGATTTACGTAAGGAGGGGACAAATACTTGCTTTTTTTCCTCTCTCGCAATTCGATGCTTTTTTTAGCTTCTTTAAGACCCGAAATATTTTCCGAAGTTGGGGGCACATCTTCTGCGGTGGTTGCGCTCTTAGAAAGACAATCTCCATCATCTTTTATATGGGATATAGTTTTGGAAGCGTCTAAACTCTGCGCTCCAGTACTGACAGCATTTAATCTTATTTCCGTTGCATCAAACCCATCAGCTCTACAACCAATATTTTTTCCAATTTCAGACAACCTCTCATTTTCCGAAGGAAAGCACACTTTTGAACCATCCAAATCCTCAATAGTTTTCCTGATTTTGGACTCACCATTGTCATCTTCCATGTGTCGAATCACTTTAGAAGCATCAAAATCCTCTGCTCCACTACTGACAACATCATCCCTTGTTTTTGAAACCTGGTTATCATTTTCAGTAGGAGAAATCCCTTTGGAAGCATCAAAATCCCGCGCTCCATCCGACGAAACATGATTTCTGATCTCAGCATCGTCACAGCCATCTTGCACTGAAGAACCTACAACAGGATCCGAGCATTTGAACAATGTATCATCCTTTAAAGGGGAAATCAGTCTCAATGTTTCAATTCCTTCGGCTTCCATTGAAGAGCCTATTTCACTAGCAGAACACTTGGACAAGACAAATCCAGCAGCCTTTTCTTCGACAAGTGAACTCTGTTTAGATGTATCGAGACCCTCGGTATTAAATCTGACATTACCATTTTGAGCATCCAAAATGCCAATATCATCTTCCATAAGAGAAATTGATTTAGAGGTCTCAACAGCCCTAGTTTCATGACCAATAATATCGTTTCTAAATTCAGAATCATCATTTGTCTTCCCTTCAGATGCTAAAACACCGTTCAGCTCAAAAACATTATTATGTTGACTTCCTGGAGATATCGGTTTGGAAATGTCAACAGTCCTAGCTTCATCACCGATAACATTGTTTCTGATTTTGAAAGTACCATTCGTCCTCTCTTCAGATACGTTCGGCAAAGAAACATCATTCTGTTGATGTTCTTCACCGGTCATGTTTGTTTCCAGGTAATATATGAATCCACTCTGTCCTGCAGCATCAAAATGGAATTATGATATTTTAGCCTTTGAGACAAAATATAAGACCAAACATGAGCTAATCTACTCGTACAAAACAAGCTAGTTATAAATGTTGTATGTCAATTGCCAAATCACCCAATAATCATAAAAGTTAATCAAGTCTTGTCTCAGTTGGAGGGCAAGTGCCACTTTTGTAGGAAAAGCCATGGATTCGCTTCTCACATAACTTGTGAATCTTAAAAATAAAATAAACAAAAAAAAAATTCCATCAAAGCACACACTTGCCTTATGGCAACGGGTGATTTCATGGGATACTAGAAATGAACAACAGTGGTAACCATTGCGCAAAAACAAAATCACATTGCATCATATTAGCCGGCTAATCAACCGCATTGCAAAGGTTTTCGCAAAACTAAATTGATATTAACTACATAGTCAAGGTGTAAGAAACTGCGTTTTGGGTAATTTCAAAGGATATCTCATGCTTTTAGCTGATATTTGGCATTATGATAACTGCAACACTCTCGTTACATAAAATTGTAGTGTTACTGCGATCTGACCATCTCACTGATGAGGAGAGGTAAGCGGAGGATAATTCCTAAATATTCAGATTAGTTCACCTTTACCAACTATGTAGCTTAAATTTAAAGGGTGAAAGGGGTGGTTACAAATAGTTAAGGTCAACTCACTCCGTCCCCTTAGTGATTGTCTCATTGCACACAAAATAAAACAAGAGGGTATACATGAGTCACATATACACAAGATTTTCAAAACATTCACACTTTCATCATCTCAACAAAGGAAGAAAGGAAGAGTGACAGCCAACTTTCTTCTTTCAATGGTATAGCATCAACTACCGGCGATGACAACTTCCCTCATCCCCCTCTCTTAAGGCTTTTTATTATCTCATATTCTTATTTTCTTTTCTCTTTGTCTAAACATACTTTTTGTGACCAAAACTCCATCGAAATGTAGAGGGATAACGAGTAAAGCAGGAAAGTGTGTACACCTAGAATTTCTTAAACATAGACAAGCTATGTTCTCAGCTAATCACAACCACCAACAGCTTGCATTTCAGCTATATCTATATTCTTCCTAGAGATAGATTGTATCATGGTATCACATATTCATCTGCACAACTAATGATAAACCAAAACTAAGTAGATAGATGAACTATGATCAAAAAAAAACATTTTTCTGACAAAACCAAAAGAAATATCATAAACATCGGAGACGGAATGCATTGACATAGTCCAGTTATAAGATGAGGATGCCTCATGTAATTTCCTGCCACAATCTCTTAACTATTCCTATGTTGTACTCAAGCTTGCTTAATTGTCAAAGATGACCTTTTTTGTTTAAATTTATGCAAAGCTCTATTCTAAAGCATATAAACTCTTTTAACATTTGAAAAGATCAAAATCTCTAGTCAACTGATCCAAGACTTTACATTTTCATACTAAAGAATCCTAAAAACAACTCAACAAAACAATCACAGTCACATGATTTTCTATTCTCCTAGCCAATTATGAATCTACAAATGCAAATTAGGGTTTTTGGGGCTATTTTTGGGTAATTTTGAGCAAAAAATCACGAATTCAAAAAACGAATTAGCTTCCATATTATGTTACATTGAAAACAGCACATTTCCCTCCTTTGTAAAGCTATGTCCAAATAAAAATAAAATAAGATCATCCTAAATGTGCCTATATATCTTGAACTTAATAGTCATACTAAGATAAAGTCAACAACATGGGATGAATTTGGGGTTAGGTCTAGGCCTTTCTAAAAAACATTAAGATGGTCAAACAAACTTGGGGACCTCAACTATCTAACTTAATTCTCAAATTTAACCAAGGAATGAAAAAACATAAAATTTAAAATCCTCCTAAAATTCAAAGAGAATACAAGCATAAGCTAAACCCAATGACATTTATGTAAAAAAAATCAGAAAAAAATGCAGAATCACCCAAATTAATATGTAAAAAAATAAAAATGAAGCAAAACCCAAATTATACAAACAAGCAATCTAAAAAATTCCTCAACAAAATTTCAAAAAAAAAAATCCTCAACAAGAGAATTCGGTCATCTACCACTTTGTAAGGTCCTGGTTCGATTTTTGCTGCCCCTCTCCGTTCTTCCTCAGTTTACCCTCTACTCAGGGCCGGCCCTAAGCAAGGGCAAGGCGTGCCTACACCCTCATAAATTTTAGTATTCTGTTCAAACTTTCCTATGTATATAATAGTTTAGGCCCCATAAATAATCTTTCGCCCGGGCCCCTAAAAATCTAAGGCCAGCCCTGCCTCTACTCCAAACAAAATTCTCAACAAAATCCAATCTCAAGATAAACCCAACAAGAAAACAGAAACCCTAAATACCCAACAAATTAAAAACCCAATTGAATCAAGAAAAAATTAAAAGGGGCATTTCTTAACTCAAACTAAACTTCCAGCAAAACACATTGATACCCAGAAAGATAAATCAACGGATCTGCAAAAAAAAAAAATTAACCCCATTCAAAAGAACTCATTCAAGAAAACAAAGAGTATTTGCTAGTACATTAGAGAAGAAACAAAAAGAAAGAGATTTAGCTTACTTATTAGGCTGTTTTTGAGAAGGAAGTGACTGAAAAATAAGAAGAGGATTCCAAATTGTTTGATTAAAAATGGGCAAAAAATGAAAAGGTAAGATTTTTGGAGGAGGGATTTGTATTAAAGTTTAAAAAAAAATGATCTGGTAGTGTATGAACTATTGAACAGTGACACGAGTATTGTGAATTTGCGATGACACGTGGTTGTGTTTGTTTGGTTGTTTACACTTGTACATCATGTATAGGCCACTTTCTTGTGGGGCCATGTATTCATCTCTTCATCTAGTCCAAGGAATGGAAATATTTTTCAAATTAGGTCACTGGTCGTGTTTGGTAAATGATTTTTGAGTTTATGAAGTATTTTGTTATTTAATTTTGACTTTTGGTTTCTATTGATAAAATACTAAAAATTAAAATATGCTGAAAAACTAACTTTTAGAGTGTGTTTGGATTGAAGGAAATGGAGAGAAAGGAAGAGAAGGAATTTGGAGGGAGGATATATCTCTTGTTTGAATAACAAATTAGGAAGGAAGAGATTTGAACGGGAGGGATTTGGAAGGAAAATTTGGGCAAATTTTGTTAAGAAGACAATCTCTCCTAAAGAGGAAAGATTTAGAAGGAAAACACTTTCCTTCTTCCTTCCTTTTCCCTTCCCTTCCTTTCTAAACAAACAATATACAATTTCCCTCCTTATCCCTTCCTTTCCTTTCCCTTTCTTTCCTTCCTCTTTCCTTCCTTTCTTTTCTCTCCTAATTTGCTATCCAAACATAGTGTTAAGGTAAAATGTAAAGACTAATAATTTTCTTAGCTATTCTCAATAGTTTTTGGTTTGTTGGTCTATTTTTTTCTTTAACAACAACCAACAATTAATATTTAATTTTATCAAATATCTTTCGAGACAACTGGCATATTAAGCTTGGTTAAAAACCAAAAAACAGAGTCCACATTGCTAATTATTCAAACAAAACAACTAAAATGTCAACAACCAATTTTCTTGAGTTTGCTACGACTACGAGTCTACAATGGATGAATTCCAACTCCTTTCGTTAGAATATGCTTAGTTGATCTTTTGATTGCCATTTGGAATATTTATAACCTTTGCTTCTAGGTTGTCCTCAATGAAACATGTCGACTTTTATACTCCCTCCAATTCACCACTAAAGTCTCATTTGATTTAGCACTCTATCCAATGCACTTATTCAATCGTTAATATCTCTAATTGTGCATAATTAAAAATTATGGAAAGTTGATATAAATAATGCTTGCATTGAGACGAATCAAACAAGATCCCATTTAACTATGTTTTGACTTATAGATTAATAATAAAATACAAATTAAAAGTAAGATATGAATAGTGTCAAAAAACAAATGGGAACTTAGTGGTGAATTGCAGGGAGTATGTTATTCGACCATTTGAAATACTTATTGTTGCCTTATTATTGCAATAAAGTTCACTATCTTTTTCTGGAAGGAAATTGAAGAGAAGCTCTTTAGACATAAAATCTCAATGATTCCTTTTGCAATTCTCTTAAATTCAGCTTCTGCATAACAACAATCTTTTGTTTCTTACTCCTCCCTCTTATTCGAGTACCTTTAAGATATCTTATGCCTAGTCTGCATCAATATAGGTGTGAAGATTTAGATGACCATTTTTCATGAACAATACTCCTCTTATTGGAGTACGTTTAAGATATCTTAAAGTTTTTATAAACAGCTCCCATGTGGTGGATTTGTGGTTGATGCATGCATGTATTCGCTCACAACTCCAACTGTATGTGCAAAGTCAAGCCTAGTGTGACAAGTAGATTAATTTTCTATTATAAAATAAAATTTGTTAATTAAAAGGCTACTCTTTATAGGTTGCTATCACAAACCAAAAGAGTACGCGGCGACAAAGATGGCTAACGTATCCTTATTATCGAATGTGACAATAAAATTGAAGTTGAAACATTTTTATCTGGAAGTGATGGCATCAACAAGTAAAACAACCAATGTTTAATTTCAATAACAAAGATGATGACCATAAATCCCTTAAATTCCTTTATCAACCAATCAGTTCCATTTAGAAGTTTGTGTTCAATAGAAAAAGATATGAACAGATACAAATTACAATAGTTCTGCCAAAAACAATCCTATGATGCAAGCAATGGTACATGAACTCATTTTTTTAACACAAATTTTTGTGAGAGACGGTCTCTTTTAGAGACCATTTCCAAATGGGCCCGCCCATTATATATTTTGAATAGACATTAAGTAAGTAGACATTTAAGATATTGTAATTCTGCATTAAGGATATGATAAGTAGTCATTAAGGATAATGTAAGTAGGTATTAAAAATACGGTAAGTGAGCATTAAGTTTTAATAGGTTGGGCCTGAGACACATCTCTCAAAGAGACGGTTTCTCAAGAGACTAGCTATTTTTTCAATAGCAATTGGATCTTTAATGTTGATGAAGAAATTGTTTTTATGAAAATTGGGTCTTGAAGAAATGTCGTTGATGAAAATGGTGAAAATAGCTTTTTAAAGAGATAAATAGTGCTATGATATAGAAGAGTACGTGTGCTCATTGACTAAGGTGATTAGGTGAATGCTAATAAAGGGAGGATTGTTGTAATTAGAAAGTTGGTTTTGCAAGTTCAAGCGACTTCTAAATCAAATTAACATGGGGCCGCATCCCTAGCATTCTAGTCTTTATAGACTATTAACAATTCAAGGGTGAAAAGAAAACTTGGCAACCACAACACACAAAGTCCACGTATCATCATCGGGACGACTCAAGACACAATGACTTGGTTGTATGCATGTTAACAAACAAAAACAAATGAAATCTTTTTGTATTTTTTCTATAGATGAGAATCAAAAATATTAAAAAAAATATTACTAAATGCAACTATATGAGATGAATAAAACTACTTGTCTAACTAATTACTGAGGTGGAAGAGGGATTTGTCAATTTGGATTCTAGGGATTTGGATTATCAAGAGAAAAGAACAAGAGAAAACCACACAATTCCATCAAAGATAGGCCCTTGAAAGGGCACAACAATAAGCACAGATACTACTCATCATCGTAGCAAACCTCAATATTCAAACTCAATTAAGCACACTATTGCCGACTATGTGAGAAGATATGACATCGAATTGGTGCAAAAAGAATGACCATCCACCAAAAATATCATTGCTTTATAGAGAAAGGAAGGACAAGCGGCCAAAGGGTCAAAGACTTGACAAAGACTACAAAGCATAATATGACCAAAAGCACAAAGTGGGCAACGGGCGCACAAGGATCAACTACCATTAAGAACTATCAACCCAAAGAGAAAAAAAGATAATCAACAACCGTTAATCTAGACGACTAAAAGTATGCTCCCGCCCTTTCAATAATAATGACTATAAGATGTCCGCCCCCCACTTGCTAAAATTTTAAATACGACATACTATAAAAGGAAATCGAACAAAATAAATCAACGGGTCTAATTAAAAAAAAAGGAAAAATTAAAAGAAACTATCTAATCTATAGGTCTTTTTGCAAAAAAATTACATAAGATCTTATGTAATTTTTTTGAAAAAAACTATCTAATCTAATATATTTCTTTTCAAATGACTACCACTTAACGGAAAATGTTAGTTGATTGTTAAGTTTGAGGGTTTGACCAATTTGAGAGATTAAGTTGTCTATGTGGCAGTATCTCATTACTCCTCGTATTTTTAAATAATCTAAAATTAAAACACATAAATTAACAAAATAAAAATATAAAATATTTAATGTCATTTTTACCTATCATAACGATTTTTTTTAAAAAGCGGACGTCGTGATTGCCCTTATGGGTAACTCTTTCAAAAATCCGGTCGAAACAAATACTTATTTGTCTATTTTTCAAAAAAAAGATATTTAACGTTCATTGTAATAAATTTTTTCAAAAATCAAATGTTGTGATTATCCATATGGTATAAATCTTTTGAAAATATGATTGAAACAACTACTTATTCACCTATTTAATTTTTCGAAGCAACATATTCACGATTACCCATAAGGGTAATACAACGAACTTTCGAAAGAGTTATCCCATAAGGATAATTACGACGTACGTTTTTCGAAAAATCTTCGTTATGAAGGGTAAAAATGATGTTAGATTTCTTTTTTCGTTTATCTGTTGGGAAATATGCAAATAAGTATTTGTTTCAACCGAATTTTCGAAAGTGTTATCCCATAAAAATATTCGCGACGTCTGTTTTTTGAAAAAAATCGTTATAATGGGTAAAAATGACGTCAAATATCTTTTATTTTTATTTTAATTTGTTAATTTATGTGTTTAAATTATTTAAAAATACGAGGACTAATGAGATACTGATAGATAACTTAACCTCTCAAATTGGTCAAACCCTCAAACTTAACGGTCAACTATCGTTTTCCATTGAGTGGTTGCAGAGAGATATATTAGACAAGGTACTTTTTGCAAAAAAAAAAAAAAAAAATTACATAGGGTAATTTTTTGCAAATAAACTTATAGACTAAAATGAGGAAGTATTTATCATTAAAAGACTTTAGTATTAATTTTATACTTTTGCTCTTACCATTGAGCTACAATAACTTTTTTATATTTTTACTGTTTTTAACTGTCAAAATGAGAATTTGATCCCTTAACTTTATATTAAAAATGTATTACTCCAACCATTGAGCTACGATAACATTTTTATATTTTTACTGTCTTTAAACTATATATCATATTAGTAAGGGGGGGCAAAGCCAAGATTACAAAGGCTCGCATTTTCGGCAAGGAGGGTCGAACCTCCGTCGGCCCCCCATGTGACTTCGGGCCTCTGTCGGCCCCCCATGTGACTTCGCCCATGCTTACCAATAGAAAAGTCTATTATAAATTTTTGTAAAAAAAAACACCTGTGAGCACGTGACCCCATATGCTCTAACATAGCTCTGCCAGACTGCCACTGCAGTACTACCTGTTAATAACCTGGTAGCAATGCTAAAAGCAAGTATACTTCTTAGGTTAATATAAATTTGTGAATGGGCTTGTGTTTTGGTAAGAAAACAAGAACAAGAAATGGATGAAAAGAAAGCACAAAAACAGAGCACTAATGGAAACTATGGCAACACAAGAATTATGAGGTATCTTAGGATACCTCCCCCTCAACAAAAGCTTCTTTTCATTAATATATTCAACAATACACTAATGATTAATCACTAATAGCTTTGATTAACACCTTACCAAAGCTATTCTAACAACAATACATAAACAAGGAAGAAAACTCTCAACAAAGTAACTCTCACTTGTGTATGCCTCACAATGCATTTCTATGATGTTTTAGAGACTCTTTTATAGACCTAAAGATGCCCTAGAACCTTCTAGAATATGCTAGTACAAAGGGCCTTGGAGCCCAAGCAAAACTATGCAAAAACATGATACGCGGATAATAGTACAGCAGGCGTCAGTGAGGCAGCAGACTAGCCGCTCGGGCGAGCGGGCCTGCTCGACCCACTCGAGCGGATCCCAGGAAGTTTCTGCCAGCGTTTTTTATTGCTGCTCGAGTGAGGCTCGACCTCCCCTTAGACTTGCTCGACCTCCTCGAGTACTCACCAAAGTTGCTGCCCTCTTTATCCCATAATCCATGCCATCATCATCATTAGCCACATCATCTTCATGACTCATCCCATGCTTTAGCATCCTTGGTCCAACATTCAAACACATAATTTCTCCCACTTTGATCACTTCACCAAGTGATCCAAAGGTCAAGCTATCACATCTCTTTGGCCTCACATTATCTTCCTCAATACAAGATAATGCATAAGCTACCAAGTGATCAAACTCATTCTCATCGATATGAGATTTCGGGCTTGATTCAACAATCTCCCCCTCAAGCCCAAATCTCTTAACAACTCCAAGTAACCCCTTCTTAGGTGACTTGCTCTCATCTTTGTGGTCTAGACAACCACCACCCACTTGTAACACATACAAGTTGTTTCTAGTCTTCCTTCCCATCATAACCACTTGACCATCCTTGATGACTTTCATCAACCCCCCTTTGGATTCAAAAGAGCATCCCTTGGTCACCAACCTTCCAAGTGATATGAGGTTGCAATCAAGCTTTGGCACAAACCTCACACCACCTAAAACTCTCTTGACACCATCATGTGTCTCAATCTCTACCTCACCCACACCTTCTATCTTTACCTTCTCATCATTAGGCAAAGACACAAGTCCTCCATCAAGATACCTAATCTTAGAAAACTTCTTTTTCTCACAACACACATGAAAAGATGCACCGGAGTCAATCAACCACTCACTCTTATGAGGTTCTCTATCCTCCACTAGAAAAGCCCCCTCATATTCTTCTTCATCAAGAAGCCCTATGTTTGCACTCCCACTAGTCTCATCTCTTCTTCCATTCCTCAACTCTTTTCCCCTCTTGAGATCCTCCTTCATCTCCTTGCACATAGATTGTATGTGCCCCTTTTTCTTGCAATAGTAACACTCCTTGTTACTATAATCATTCTTCCCTTGACCCTTCCCCTTAGCTTGAAAATTCTCCTTAGACCTACCTCTTGAGCTTTCCCCAAATAGAGCCTCACCATGACCCTTCTTCTCATCTCCCTCACCATGCCTCACCATGAACCTATCATTTTCTCTCAAAGCGGCTAGGGCTTGATCGAAAGTGATTGTGTCCCTCCCAAGAAGCAAGGCTTGAACCACATTTTTGTAGCTCTTAGGAAGAGAAGCCAAGAGTAATAGTGCTTTCTCCATATCCGAAAGCTTCTCATCCGCATTCAACAATTGACACACTAATTGGTTGAATGTGTTGATGTGGTCTTGCATGCTTGTATCTTCCTCCTTCATGAGTTGATACAACTCCCATCTCAAGCATAGCTTGTTGGTCAAAGACTTCGAAGCATAGACGGCTTGAAGCTTCTCCAACAACTCTCCGGGGTCGGTTTCATCCAAGTAATTATACTTGATCTCTAGAGCAATGGCAAGTCGGATAGAACTCACCGCCTTCTTCTTCATTGCCATCCACTTTCCTTCATCAAGGTATGAGGGCTTAGTCTTTGAAAGAGCCTCATCAATCCCTTGTTGCACCAATAAATCCACCACGGTGCTCTTCCAAGCCGAAAAATTCATTTTTCCATCAAACAATGGAATGTTGAACTTGGTACCATCTCCCATCTTGTTTCCCTTACCAAGACTCTAACTTTCACCCACAAAACAACCCAAGAATCTCCCCTAAAGCTCTGATACCAACTGTTGTGAATGGGCTTGTGTTTTGGTAAGAAAACAAGAACAAGAAATGGATGAAAAGAAAGCACAAAAACAGAGCACTAATGGAAACTATGGCAACACAAGAATTATGAGGTATCTTAGGATACCTCCCCCTCAACAAAAGCTTCTTTTCATTAATATATTCAACAATACACTAATGATTAATCACTAATAGCTTTGATTAACACCTTACCAAAGCTATTCTAACAACAATACATAAACAAGGAAGAAAACTCTCAACAAAGTAACTCTCACTTGTGTATGCCTCACAATGCATTTCTATGATGTTTTAGAGACTCTTTTATAAACCTAAAGATGCCCTAGAACCTTCTAGAATATGCTAGTACAAAGGGCCTTGGAGCCCAAGCAAAACTATGCAAAAACATGATACGCGGATAATAGTACAGCAGGCGTCAGTGAGGCAGCAGACTAGCCGCTCGGGCGAGCGGGCCTGCTCGACCCACTCGAGCGGATCCCAGGAAGTTTCTGCCAGCGTTTTTTATTGCTGCTCGAGTGAGGCTCGACCTCCCCTTAGACTTGCTCGACCTCCTCGAGTACTCACCAAAGTTGCTGCCCTCTTTATCCCATAATCCATGCCATCATCATCATTAGCCACATCATCTTCATGACTCATCCCATGCTTTAGCATCCTTGGTCCAACATTCAAACACATAATTTCTCCCACTTTGATCACTTCACCAAGTGATCCAAAGGTCAAGCTATCACATCTCTTTGGCCTCACATTATCTTCCTCAATACAAGATAATGCATAAGCTACCAAGTGATCAAACTCATTCTCATCGATATGAGATTTCGGGCTTGATTCAACAATAAATTTATAAACAAATAATAAATTAGTTTAATTATAAGGGATTGGACATAGGTTAGTTTATTAATTAATTATAATGTTTTTTAATTGATGTGTTTATGTGTGATAATAAAAAATGGATGTTCATTTTTTGTTTTATGTTTTACTTTTTTACATTTATGGTTAACTAATTTGGTTAAGTACTTAATTATGTTTGATGTCCAAGTGAGAAATGTTGGCCTCGGAAGAAAATAATTAAATTGCATGCGTTGGCCGTTGAGGTATTTGCTTATGCAATTACTGCTTCTGATACTGCATCACCTGAATTAATGTTCAAAAATTATACTCCCTCCTATTTAGCTTAAGTGATTCATTTAGTTTTTCATACTTGCCGAGATAACATTTTAACCTTTAATATCTCAAATTATTCTTAATTAAAAATTATAAAAATAATAATTCTTATATTGAGACGAAATAAGATCCCACGGACCCACATGACTATTGTTTATCTTATAGATTAAAAGTAAAATACAAATTAAGAGTGATGAGTGGATGGTGTCATAAAACTAAATAGGACATTTAGGCTGAACAGGAGGTAGTAGTATAATGTGTATTTAAACTTAGGAAAATTTGCCATGAATAATCCGAATTATCACCCGTTGGCCACTAATAATCCCAACTATTGATTATTTCTTAATAATCCCAACTATTGCTAATGTTTGCTGAAAACAGTCCCTTGTGATTTTGAACCGGTTGCAGCAGGTGATTTGAAGTAAAATTTTTTTTTTTTCCTTTTTTTGTCTTTCCTTCATCATAATATAGGTTAAAACAAAGTCAAAACACTAGCCTACCCTTTCATCTTCAACATTGCTATATTTGGGATTAAGGTTTGAATACTTAGAAGAAGAAGAGGAATTCATTGAAGATTTAGGGTTTAGGATGAATCAAGAAGAAGAAGAAGGAGAGGATGAAGGATATATGAAGAATTAGGGTTTATGATGAACAGAGCCGTCTTGAACAATTTGGGGGCCCTGTTCAAAATTTATATTTTGCACCGTAATTATAGTAAACTAGTATAGAAACTCGTGCATTACACGAATATATAAATATCAAATATATCAAAGTATAACTTTAAAGAATAATGCAAGTACATATTATCGTGATTAAATTTAACGTATGAATTTCTTAACGGAAAAATTAAATACTGATTATTTAAAATTATTTATTGAATGCATTAATGTTTGCTTCAATTAAATATACTTTTTTGTTAATTATATAGAATTGTTATAATAAATTATACTTCATACTATATCTATATTAGCTCTAACATTCACTAAAATAATTACATTTGTCATGCCTCTTTAGAAGATGACACTTGTAATTTTCCAATACTTTTATAGTATTGTATTTGTCATGCCTCTTTAGAAGATGACACTTGTAATTTTCCAATATTTTTATAGTATTGTATGATGTAATCAACTAACATTCACTAAAATAATTACATTTGTCATGCCTCTTTAGAAGATGACACTTGTAATTTTCCAATACTTTTATAGTATTGTATTTGTCATGCCTCTTTAGAAGATGACACTTGTAATTTTCCAATATTTTTATAGTATTGTATGATATATTTATTTTTGAATAAATTTAACATATTTCTTTTTTTATTAACTTTTTTCATATATTGAAGAAAGAGGGGCTCTGTGCGGTCGATCACCTCGCACACCCTCAAAGACCCCTCTGATGATGAATGAAGAACAAGAAGATGGATGAATGAAGAATGAAGAAGAAGAAGAAGATGGGTTTGAATGAAGAAAATTAAAAAAAAGGAAAAAAAAATTTACTTCCAATAACCTGTTATAGCCAGTTCTAAATCACAAGGGACTGTTTCCAGCAAACATTAGCAATAGTTGGGATTATTAAAAAATAATCAATAGTTGGGATTATTTCTGGCCAACGGGTGATAGTTGGGATTATTCATGGCAAATTTTCCTTAAACTTATGTCCAAGTACTATAAAAATAGCGAGAAAAAGTAAAGGTAAAAGACCTTTTCAATATTCCACACGAAATAGGGTGCGATAAAAAAAATGATTAGAATAAAGCTTATGCTCAGATTATTCTATTTAAACTCTGTTCTTTAACTAATAGAGATCTTAACAAATTGGGTATTATTTGGAATGAAAAAGAATGATTACATTAAAATAAGCGAGATGATAAATTTTTCTAGTTAAATTACTTTATATTTTTTTTTATAACCATTCATGCTATTTAATACCATTAATTAATATTGTTAGGATAGGGCTAGAAAGGAAAGCATAAAGCCCAAGTTCTTAAAAGAAGTATTCAAAAGAAGACCTTGGGTTGGACAACATACAGGGGAGGTTAGTAAACATGTTCAACGTATTCGACTGTACATGACTCTAAAAAGTTAATTTGGAGTCTCAATATTTAATTATGTTGTATATGTTAATATGCCAGAAAAATAGTCTACATAAGACATAGTAAGATGCACCATGGCCAGTTCTAGCACATTTCGGGTACCCAACCGCTTAGGGTCTCCATGATTTAGGGTCCTTTAATTATTTTTACGATGCATTATTTGTATATTAAAGTTTTGCTGTTCAAATTTTATTTTCGCTTTTAATAGATTTATTGGGTTATGAGATTAATTTGGTATTGCTCTTCCTGTTTATGAATGAATATTCAAGCATGTATTATTTCATTTTATACATTTTGGTGTTAAACATTTTTAAGTTAATGCAATTTTCTTTAGTCATTTGTAAAAGGCTGTAAGGGCTCATTTCAAAAGAAATTGCAAAAATACCCAATAATTTTTACGACAAAAGCTTGGCAGAGACAGTCTCATATAGAGATCATCCATATGAACCGGCCCAAAAGCCAAAAATTAAATAATGAATATGGTTGGTCTTTTGTAAATTAAAGAATAAAAACTCATTAATGACTTTAAAGGTATTAATTTTGACCTTAAACTTATCAGTTTCAACTAAAAGTAACCTTAAATAGATCAACTAAAATAGGAAAAAAAATTTAATTTTGACCTAAAAGAGATCAATTTTGACGTTAAAGTAATCAATTTCTATCTAAATATGGTTCTTTTTCGCAATTTCAAAATGGGTGTAATAAAATAGTGTTATTCTATGGATGGATTTCAAACAACAAATGAATGATCACAATACAATCAATAATAGTGTTAAAACATTGCACAGTACACTACTCTTATTCGATGCAACATGATGGTTTTAATGAAAGTATGAAACATAACAGTACTCGTACTCTTCAACATCGATCAATAATAGTGCTATTGTTTTTCCCTCAACATTTTTAGTCATTATGAACTTGGAAATAAAGCTATAATTGTAGTGTTTGCTTGCACTTGATGTGAAGGCGAAGAAAGTGTCGACCTCGAGTTATGTTTGTCAGTGGATTAAACGATTGCTCTTGTACATGATCAAGAGTTTATGGCTACTTTGTTATAAAAATTTTCCTGATCTTAAAAGGATCAATTTAGATCTTAAAGTCATTAATTCTAATCGGTTATAACAAAAAAAAATTAATTTTGACCTTAAAGATATCAATTATAACATCAAATAGATCAAGTATTGAGTTGAGCGCATATTAAGAAAATTTATAATTAGACTACTTGGGCTATCCGTCTCATATTGAGACCACCGCTCCCACAAACTACTGAATTTTTACTCAACCCCTGTGATACACAAACAGCTGGTCTTGGACGAGACGGCCTCATAATGAGACCGTCAATTTGGACCGTCACAATTCGCACGTGTAACAATCTAGGCTTTTTTTTTCATTTTCTGGCCATTTTTCAATTTTGATCATAAAGGTATCAATTTTGACCTGAAAGTTATTAACTTTCAAAATTTATACCTTAAAAAGTCAAAATTTAGTAAATGCCCGGAAAATTAAAATAGTATTACACGAGCAAATTTAACCCACCTAAATTGACGGTCTCATTATGAGATTGTCTCGTTCAAGTTTTTGTGATACACAAATATTGTGTCCAAGTCTTTGAAAAATTGAAAAGGATAAGCAAAAAAATAAAAAAAAATCAATAAATAAAACATTTTTGAAACTTTATCCCAAAATAAGCACTTTTTCTCCTAGGCTTAGGTTCGGACTGGTTCGCTGTTACTAACAACGAACAAATTGAAAAATAGCCATAAACTTGTTCGCTGTTAGTAACAGCGAACAAAATAAATTGGTCAAATAAAAGTCAATCTCAAATTATGTAGGATAAATTTAAAAAAAAAAATAAAAAATAATGAGCTGTTCGCTGTTGATAACAGCGAACAAACATTTTCCTCCGTGTTTCGCATCTCAAAAGCTGCACAAGCTTGTACCATCCTCACTCTCCTCCATAACCCACCCTCAAAAACACTTCCCTTCACTCTTCACATGAATAAACACACCAAATTCATCACTTATAACCTAATTTATCAACAACCCAATCTCATTTTTCAACCATCTTTCATTTTATCCTCTTTAGAATTCCAGTCATGATTTGATTCTTCAAACCTCCATAAACAAAAAAGAAGAAATGGGTTTTTCCTCATTTTCATTCTTCTTTATTCTTTCTTCACTCTAATGATCTGTTCTGTTCTCTCTAATAAAAATCAAATATTCACCCAAAGGATCAATCTTTTCAACAAATTAAAGATACCCAATTGAGATAATCAACAGGAGAACAAAACCCAGAAATATTTTTAGTTCAAAGAGATGAAAAGACACCAAAAATGAAGCTAAACCTCAAGAAAGTAAGGGGAAATGGGATTAGATAGAAGAGGGGGTATTAATATATGGAAGGAAATGATGAAAATTAGAGATGAGATTTGGAATCAAATAAAGGGCAGTAGGAAGGCCAACGTAGCTAAGCAGGGTAGTGTCTTGTGTTTGTTCGCTGTTATCAACAGCGAACAGCTCATTATTTTTTTTTTTTTTTAAATTTATCCTATATTTGACCAATTTATTTTGTTCGCTGTTAGTAACAGCGAACAAGTTTATGACTATTTTTCAGTTTGTTCGCTGTTAGTAACAGCGAACCGGTCCGAACCTAAGCCTAGGAGAAAAAGTGCTTATTTTGGGATAAAGTTTCAAAAACGTTTTATTTATTGATTTTTTTTTATTTTTTTGCTTATCCTTTTCAATTTTTCCAAGTCTTTCAGATTATATCATTCCGCAAATTGGACTTTTGAGGCCCAATGCCCATTCAAAATTTTTACATGATCCCCTTAAAATATGTTTAGCATTTAAATTTCACAAATTCTTACTTGAGACCGTTTTTACAAAAGACGTCTCAAGATTAGGCCAATCCAATGTTTAAATTTAGAAAATAAATAACTATATTTACTAAAAAAGGAAAATGGGTTGGGCTTTTGAGAGCCGTCTTTAGAAAAGACGGTCTCTCAAGAGAGTACCTGATTAATTTTATATTATGTCGCGTTTCCATGCAATTAGAGCTGACAAAATTTAATTCGATTTGAACCTAATCTGAAAGAAGTGAGTTGAATTGAAATTATTAACCTACCTAAGTAAATGGGTCGATTCAATCTAATGTATTTATTAAATGGATTTGATAAAGGTCAAAAGTTTAAAATTGAAATAAACTTGTATAACCCATTAAATTAAAAGAGCTTCTTTATAGTTGGATTAACTAAAAATGCTTGTGGTTCAATGGATAGAGTATCTGCATGTGGAGTAGAGGGTTTGAGGTTCGGGTTTGGGGTTCGACCCCCATTGGACGCTATCAGTTGTGGGGTTTGTTGACTACGCGCATCTCTCTTTACTTCCTCCTTGGGGATCGACTATGATTTGTTCGCATCTTTCGGGAAAAAAACCCCACTGGACCCTGCCTTGTGCGGGATACTGGTATTGTCTTTTAGCTTACTAAGTTATAGTCAGGTCGATCTTTACAACCTGAAAAGTTTATTTAGTAATTTTCTATTTTTCGTTGTAAATACAAAATAATTAACTCGTAAATTAAAAATTTAAAATTAAGGCCTAAATAAATAGGTCAAACAACCTTTTGAAGTATCTTAAGTTTGTCCTATTTATATATAATAAACATAATAAGTGGATTGAACTCAAGTTAACCTAATTTGTTATAGTTGAGTCATGATTGTGATATTCAACCCAATGAATTAAATGGGCCAAATGGATTTGTTTTGGGTCACAGTATTTTTTGACATATTAATATATCACAAATTCTTACTTGAGATCATCTTTTGTAAATATGGTTCTCAAAAGCCCAGTCTAATTCTAAATATATATTGTTATAACTCTAAATATAGATTTGGGTTGGACTTTTGAGAGTTGTCTTTACAAAATACGGTCAGCGGTCTCTCAACAGAGCACCTGACGATATATAACCTGAATATGAATTCAACCCGATCCAACCTGATTTGATTTGTTTAACAGTAACTCTCCTGTGAGACGACTTTAGCCGTGCAACTAGCCCCGGCCCAATAACTTTTTAAAAAATATTCTGAAATACTAATTTCAATACTTAAAAGGACAATTTTAAAACTTAAAATGTCAATTTCAATGTTTTTAATATCAACTTTAATGTTTGAGAAATCATATTATAAAGTTGAAATGAGAATTTAATATCCCGCAATTGATCATTTTAGTTTTGAAATTGTTTTTTAAATATTAAAATGGACCTTTTAAGTCTTAAAATTGTCAAATTGCATGTCTTAAAATTCCAATTTTAAATTCTTGAAATTGGTCTTTTAAGTCTTAAAATTGGTCTTTTAACTCTTAAAATTGACATTTTAATTTGTGAAATTGGAAAAAATAAAGTACAATTAGATCGGCTCAATAAGATGCATCTCACAAGTAAGGCGATCTCACACAAGTTTTTGTGTTTGTTTAATAGCCCCACCCCCACGTACGTACAATTAATTCAAGATTCATTACTGAAAGTTTATTGTCTCCTGGAGAATTGAAGTGTCTAAATTTTGGTTTGATTGGATTTAATTTTCATGGTGTTGTTAACTTTGAAATATTTTGAAAGTTTGGAAGTATGACTTCTACCAAAATATCCTAACGTGTGGTATTGGTCATTAACTCATTAGAAATAATGCTTTCTCTCTTAATTTTTAACTATTGTTAATTCATAAATTTTTGTTTGAAAGACCATCTCTATTTGAACAAGCCCATAAAGAAAATGTAGAGTAAAAGGAAAAATTGAAATAAATAAGATTTTAAATTAAAAAAAGTAATGGAATAATACGCGTTTCAAACTATACCCAAAAATAAGCGTGAAATTCCCAGAGCAGAGGCTTGGAGCTGTTCGCACTTAGTAACTGCGAACAGCTGGGTTGACTTTTTGACCTGTACGCAGTTACTAAGTGCGAACAGGTAATTCGGGTTTTTAAGTCAGATTCTTTTCTTCCCAGAAACCATTTGCCCCAATTCGACAAACCCTAGCTTTAAAAAAAACGACACTTTCTCCCTCTAAAACCCCTCTTAAACTACCTTGCCTCCATCAATTCTTTCACTCCAAATCTAATTTAGCACTTCAAATTTAGTCTGGAATAGTCTATCTTGCTCAAAGGTAATTTTTTTTTTATTTTTTCACTTATTTTCGTTTTTTTTAGGGTTATGTTAAAATTTGTTTGAAATACTCCAATGTAGGTGTAATACTTCAATCAACTCTCTTTTAAAGCATCCACATTTGATCAAGGTAATGTCTAATTGTTCTATTATCTCTATTTTGTTGGTTGTTTATGTGTTGGTGATGATGAGCTTAATATTTATTCAAATGAAAATACCTAATTGATGTTGTTGTTGAAAATACACAATTTAAAATACTTTTTTGAATTATATGAACTTATTAAGTACTTAATTTAGAATTTTATTAGAATTGTTGATGATGTTGTTGTTGGGAATTTAGGATAATGTTTGTGTTGATGTATAATTATATTACTAGAATTTAGGATGTTGTTGGGAATTGTTGATGATGTTGATTATGTTTGTATTAATGTAGAAATGGCGTCACTTCGTGTGACTATTGTGTGTTATTGGAATGGTTCTATTCGAGAAAGTGGTGGGAATGTTGAGTTTGTTGGTGGTAGAAAGAAGTTGTTTGCGTGCAAATCAAACATGGAATTGAATGAGTTTAAACGTCTTATAAGTTCTAGGATAGGTTTGGATCCCACTAAATTTACCGTTGATATAAGTTTTAAGTATTTCACGAGTGTGCTTCCGGTTGATGATGAGTACGCTTTAGATGCTATGTGGGAGCATTCAAAGAAGAAGACCGATTCTTTAGATATCTATGCGGAAGTAGTTCCCTTAGGTAATGTGGTTGATTCTATTCCTAATCCTACTCCTACAACTATGCCTATATCCACTCAAGATCCGTTCAATCCTTCCCCTTCTTGTACTCCTTCTGAACCCCCTTTGAATCAACTTTCAAATGATGAAGTAGTAAACTTAGGAGATATGAATGATGGTTTTGAGAGTAATGAGCTTGATGATGATCCATCTGAGGATGATGTGGATGTTGATGAAGATGCCTTAGCAAATGACATGACTTTAGGAAATATTCCTCTAATTGTTCCCCCTACACCCTATGCTAAATGTCCACCTGTAGAAGAGCATGAGGAGGACAACTCATGGAGGACTTGGGCTTGTGATACTACTTACACTGAAGAAGGGGAGTTGGAGAAGGGTATGAGGTTTGATAATAAGGAAGCTTTGTTGGAAGCTATTAGAGTTTATCATATTCGTAGAAATGTGGAGTATAGAACGGAGACCTCAAACCAATCCGTTCTAACCTTGAAATGTAAGCGGGGTTGTGAGTGGAGACTTAGGGCTAGGATTGATACATATACATCTGCATGGGTTATTGTTACGTACAAGGGGAAGCATGGGTCTTGTGTTCAGGACAGTGACACTGTATCGGTTGGACACATTCACTTGACATCCTCTGTCATTAACAATGTGATTAGAAATTGTGTTGCTAAAGACCCATCAATTAAGGTATCTGTAGTTCGTCAGATGGTTAAAGATCGTTTTGGTATTGATGTGAATTACAAGCGAGCGTGGTGTGCTAAGCAACAAGCATTGATGTCCATTTATGGGTCTTGGGAAGGTTCTTACACTCTCCTTCCTCAATTTTTGAAAGCTTTGCAACACTCTAACCCGGGCTTGGTAGTTGATTGGTTCTTTAAGGAAGACAATGAGATGGGAGTTTATAGACGACCTAATATTAGAACCTTTCAACGGGTCTTTTGGGCTTTTAAACCTTGCATTGATAGCTTCAATCATTGTAAACCTCTCATTGCCATTGATGGTACACACTTGTATGGTAAGTATCGTCATACTTTATTGACTGCCATTGCCCAAGATGGTAACAAGGGAATATTTCCATTAGCTTTTGCATTAGTTGAGAAGGAGTGTATAGCTGCGTGGTCGTGGTTCATGGCTTGCATACGTAAGCATGTGACACAAAGGTGTGGTTTATGCGTCATTTCTGATAGACACGCTGGTATTTTAGCCACCATGGAAGAGCCGGAGTGGCAACCACCTTATGCGTATCATAGGTATTGCTTACGCCACTTGCTTAGCAACTTTAATCGTGCTATGGGTAATGTTCAGTTGAAGAAGTTGTTTGGTAGAACTGCTGAGCAAAGGCAACAATCTAAGTTAATGAAAGGCCTAAAGTCAATTGCAACTACTAAACGAGAGGCCGTTTTTTGGATTGATGATGTAGGAGATATGTCCAAGTGGTCGTTATGTCAGTTGGACCTTCTACGACCAAATCAGGTAAATATTTAACTAATCACTATAGTTATTTCAAAGATGTGATGTTTACTTAATCAATAATGTTCATATGTTGTAGTTTGTATGGGATCCGTACCCGGCCGATGCCTACGCAGTTGTCCCTGATCACTCGGGGATTGTGTCGGGTGCGTGGAGGGCTTCTGTACCCCTCATATGCTTCGACATTGTCGAAGTACATTTGCCAGAGCGCGTTCTGCGCCAATATGGGCTGGTGCAGAACATCCCTCCACCTTGTGACACCGAGCCGCAGCTGCACCTCATCTCCCGTAAGAACCAGGCCACGACGAACTGGTTGGAGATGAACGGGCGCCACATCGCCCTTTGGGATCGACGGCTGGAGTTTATAGCCCAGGGTGTTTCTATACTTTCTGTCGGCATTCCTACGACACCGGATTACATGCAGTGGTTCCTCTCCATCACACGCCGATGGATGACACCACGTGGCGTCCCTGAGGCGGCTCAGTACACTCCTGCTGCGCCCACGATGACTCATTTTGTAAGTTTTCATTTACATTTAATTTATTTAGCTGTCAATTTCATATTGTAATATTTCATTAAATAAGCTCTTTATTTACATTTCCAGGCACAAGGTGTGGCTGCTGTTATCCGGACTACTCATGAAGAGCCGGTGCGAGAGATTGCGCAGAGCGTGCTACTTGGCACGCAGTTCCAGCACTTCATACCGGAAGTTGCTGCGGGGTCATCATCTCCAGCGCGTCAAGATCATTTGGAGGAGCTGGAGTTGTCCTACAGAGTTGACGATGCTGGGCCATCTCAACCAACTCAGCCCTCTCAGTCATCTCACTATCAGTCCCCTCCCCTACCGAATCTACGCCCGAGCGCCTCTTACTATCGTAGGAGGAATAGGAGACGACCAAATTTGGATACGGTAGAAGAGTCGTCGTGATTGTTGTATATTTGACTACGAATGTTCCAAACTTATGTATATATTTGATTTTATGTTTTAAACATATGTATATATATTAGTTGTATGTTTTATTAAGCTTATAATGATCTTCAAGTTTTATTTAGCTTATAATGAAACAAAAAACAACTCAATAATTAGAGAAAATGCTGCCAAAATTTCAATATGATTTCATTCAATACCGATCAATCATACATAGATTGTTAATGAACTACTACAATTACAATTTAGGTTTTCTTCAATTACAATCTAAGTTTCCTTCTTAAACTTATTCAAAATCCTTTTGGTTTCTTCACTTCTACGAGCCTTGTCACTCGCTTCCCTTTTCAAGTTATTTATCTCCTTTTAAAGCTCTTGATTCTCCTTATGAAGCTTAACAATGACTTTTCTTTGCCATTCGGTGCCCTCCTCCGGATCAACCCACCTAAAGTAGGTGCATCCTATGGTCAAGTCATCTTCGCATAGTGGACAAGCAACGTATTGACGCCCGGCATACGTATCGCTCCACTCACGACCAAATTGCACTTCATAACCACAATAACAAGTCTCTTCCATAGCCAATGAATCTATCATTAACACAAACATAAGTTAAACACATCAACATAAATGAATAATAACATTAATAATATGAATGAAAACTTACCTTAGCAAAAGGAATAAAGCTTTGACAATATGAAATGAATTAAGCTATAGGGTATATTTATAGAGAAATTGAAATAACGGATAGTTGGACCATACAACGGCTAGTTTGAAAGTTCAAAAAAGGCAAGAGAGCTGTTCGCAGTTACTAACTGCGAACAGGTCAAAAAGTCAAATAGGGCTGTTCGCAGTTACTAAGTGCGAACAGCTCTGACTGACTTTTTGACCTGTTCGCAGTTACTAACTGCGAACAGCTCTGACTTATTTTTTTGAAAATTCTCCCTCTGTTCGCATTTATTAACTGCGAACAGCTCCAAACATATGCCCAAAGCTAGGAGACGCTTAGTTTTTGGAATAGTTTGATTTGGGTATTGTTTCATTACTTTTTTTGTTTCAAAATCTTATTCATTTCAAATTTTCGAGTAAAAGTAGATATTAAACTTGAATTGGTTGGGCCTGAAAGGTGTCTTTTAATTTAGAAAGACAGTCTCTCAGGAGACGAGCTTTTAATTTTAATTTGTTTCATCACTTATATTAAATATTGTTTTTTCTCGCAATGGTTTAACTCTTTTTCTTTTGATCTCATTGGTGTTCATAAAATCAGTTAAAAATCGAGTCTTGTATGATTGTATCTACATTAATTTTATCATAATTTATAGTTCAATTGGAAGTCAAGTCAAGTCGATTTGGTTACAAGGTCTGGTAAATATTTAATCGTTGGACTTGTTTTGAATACCTTCATAGTAAAACTTATTATCTCTCTTCATCTTAATCACATATTTCTATCGTCTACATAACTTTGTTTAATTTTCTAATTTAATTTTCTTTTCCCTAAATTTCATCCAAAATTTTATCAAAGAACCATTATCTACCTACACATTATGTTTGTGATGGTAAACAGAGTATCAGACCCTGTTTTTCGAACAGGATATCGAGTTAATGATGATGATGGTAAACGGAGTACTTAACTTGTGGAAGTGCGGTTCCTTGATGATTGACTACGTAAATTGAGCAAGATGTTGATGCTATCCACTTAAAATATTTAATTTTAGTTATGTCTAAAGAAAGAAAAAAGATATATTTGGTCCTAGTTCTTTGAGTCGTCTATTTGTAGTTAACACGTTAACTTTACTTTACAATATCATTTCTAATAAAATTTTGAAAATAATATTTCATTTTCATTTGATAAACAATACTCCCTATGTTGTCCGATATTATTTTAACTATTAATTAAATTTTCTTAGAGTAGCTTATGTTTTCTAATTTTATGTTGTCTGAACGTATTTAGAGGCTTTTGTGCAATTAAGTAGGCTTTTTATGATTGTTTATGGGAAATTTCACATCGTAGTATCTAGTTTTTATGAAATGACAATGGTAGCACTTTTTTTAAGAATATTACACATTGTAGCATCCAATTTATGCACAAACTAATTGCCGTAGCATTTTCCGTTAAGCTCTTGTTAAATTTCATTAAGTTCTTGTTAAATTTCGTTAAATTCATGATTTTGTAAGTTTTTCCACATGGCAGCATCCAGTTTTTTTTTAATTCACAATTTTAACGTTTGATTCACCGTTTAATTCATTAATGTCTACAAATATAGTACTATAATTTTGTTTTTATTAATACGATTTATTAAGCGACATTAATATTACTCGTTTAAAAATGACACGACATATTTAGCGATATTAATATTACTCGTTTAAAAATGCTATTGCAAGTGCAATTATAGCCTTTGGAATTAATTCTTACTTTGCTATTAAAAATTTAAAACCTCAGAAAGTGCAATTATAGCCTTTGGAATGATTTTATTTTATTTTAATATGAGTATGCTTACTATATTATTCTAGATCAATCATAAGAACAATAATTATTACTACACTTATGAAACATTCATGTCAAAAGAAAATAACAATGATATTATTCTAAATTTTTACTAAACAACTTTACCACAATTTAAAAGCTATTCCTTAAATTATTTGCTTTTAAGTATATTTATAAAAAGGCAAAAGTCAACAAAGGTTATAAGCCTTTTGTTAACAAAAATAATAATATATTTAAGATAATAAACTAGAAAAAAATAAAAAATAAAAATAACATAATATATTTTGACACATGATTTGGTGTTCAAATTCAAATTATATTATATTAGGTAATATAATTTAGGATAAATAGAGATTAATAATCCCAACTTTGCGTGATCCGCTCAAAACAATCCCAACTTTCGCATATTTTCTAATATACCTAACTTTGCCACTTTGTTGGTCAGGACATACCTTTAAATATGGTAACCGGTTATAACAGGTAAATCACTTTTTTTGTCATGGAAATAATAAGGATAAATGGAGATTAATAATCCCAACTTTGCGTGATCCGCTCAAAACAATCCCAACTTTCGCATATTTTCTGTTATAACCGGTTATAACAGGTGATTTACCTGTTATAACTGGTTACCATATTAAAGGGTATGTCCTGACTCCTGAGCAACAAAGTGGCAAAGTTAGGTATATTAGAAAATATGCGAAAGTTGGGATTGTTTTGAACGGATCACGCAAAGTTGGGATTATTAATCTCCATTTATCCTATAATTTATACATATATAATTAAATTTTTTTTAAAAAATACTTTACTATATAAAATTGATTTTAGCTTTGTTAACAAACAATCTATACGCATTTATTAGCAAGATTTTTATAAAAGAGGAAATAACTTTAATTTTCTCATCAATCAACCTGATAATATATTTTTGGTCTCCACATACTTTTCGCTAACTTTATTTTTTAACATTTTTATATTTCTTATGGTCCTCATATATTTTCCACTAACTTTACAAAGATATTATTTATTAGTTGTGGTCCACATATATTTTCTAACTAGATTTCTTTTGATAGTTTTATATTCACTATCTAATATATATCCACTATCTAAGAGATTTTATTTTATGGTCCTCACTTTTTCTTGATCAAATTATTTTTCAATAAAATAATATATTCACTATCTAAGATATTCTATTTTATGGTCCTCACCTTTTCTTAATCAAATTGTTATTCGATAAAATAATATATCCACAATCTAAGAGATTTTATTTTACTTAATTGCCGTGAATATTCTTTGTGAGAACTTCATTAAAGAACAAATGGGCATCATACATGGTAAAAAAAAATCATGGGTGTTTGGCAAAATAGTTTATTGGGCAATTTTAGTTAATAGGAGGTCAGATGGTCAAATCATCCAATGCTAATATTTGGTAAATTAGCTAGTTGACAATTTATTGTTATGAATAAGTTGTTTTTCAAAAAGTTACTCAGTCATAGCTCCGGGTCCAAAATCAGTTGGTCAAACCAGTTAATAAATCAACTAATCAAATCAACCACAGTGATCAACCATCAACTACCAGCTATTATTTATTCGCCAAACATCTCATCATCTTTAAATTTTAAATTACCCTTTTTTAACTATTGTTAATGACTTATCACCCTATAAATAACAAAAGAAGAAGTAATCATTAAATAGTGCCAATGATCTCAACATCACATCTTAATAGTAGTTAACAATGTAATTAATCGAAATAAGTTAGCTTATACCAACATAGTTGTATAGAAATATTCCATTGCATGTGTCACATTCAACTACCAATATAAAAAATGAATAAAATAGAAATAAAAGTGACTAAGTAGGTCCTATGATGTTTGGTGTTTACTAATCTTGTACAAAGTAGGAAAACAAATTGGTGCCAAACTTAGGAATAATTTATGGCTATTCACAAGTCACATTTATTCCACAATAAAAGATAGGATAAATGGAGATTAATAATCCCAACTTTGCGTGATCCGCTCAAAACAATCTTAACTTTCGCATATTTTCTAATATTCCTAACTTTGTCACTTGGTTGCTCAGGACATACCCTTTAATAGCTTAACCGGTTATTACCGGTAATTTTCTTCCCGTTGCACTTCTTTTCTTTTTTTTTTTTTTTTATCTCTTTTCCCCTTCAAAAACATCATCTTCAACCTTTTTCAATCCACCATTGATGCCCTTCTTTTTCAAATCAATTTCACATCTTTTTCAATCCACATTGATGCCCTTCTTCTTCTTCAACCTTTTTTTATTTTTATTGTTTCAAATGCATCGTCATCTACAGGTTTTATATCTTCAAAATCGAAAGCCAAGGTTCTAGATCTTCAAAATCGAAAGCCAAACTTACCATTGATGACGAAGACTTGTGACTCTTCTTCTTCATTGCTTCTTCGAATTAAGCCACGGTTCGAATTCAGCAAAGGTTTGGTGATGGAGATGGTGATTTTACAGAGAAAGGGTTTAAAAATGAAATTGATTTGGGTAAATTTCATTAATAGGGAGGGACGTGGGAAATAGTTGTCAATTACCTGTTATTACCGGTTACAATTTTAAAGGGTATGTCCTGAGCAACAAAGTGGCAAAGTTAGGGATATTAGAAAATATGCGAAAATTGGGATTGTTTTGAGCGGATCATGCAAAGTTGAGATTATTAATCTCCATTTATCCTAAAAGATATAGTACTCATATCAATTTTATTTATTTAGCATTATTTGCTATTGTAATACTCCCTGCGTACCAGTTTACTTGTCTCATTTCCTTTTTTGGCAATTCCTCATTATTTGTCTTATTTTCTTTTTTTGCTATTCTTTTTTTACCTAAATACCCCCACTTTTCCAATTCTCAATACTCCACTACCACCTTTGCAATTAATTTAATCAATTAAAATACTCAACTACCACTTTTTCCAATGGACCCCACTACTACCTTAAAATCCGTGTTTGATCAAATGGGACTAGTAAACTGGAACGAAGGGAGTATTTTAATATTTTAATAGATCTCACGTATTTTTTGCTGTTTTATTTTTAAACAATTATTTTCTTTTATGATCATCTAGTCCTTCTGTTCCATTAAAACTGCAACATATACTCTTAAAAATCATCACATAGATTTACGTAATATTGCAATTTCAATGACACATATATGTATATATTTTCCCAATCTTTAAATGACGTCATTATTTTCATTGTGTCGCCAACTTTTATTAAACTAAAATTATTAATAATCGAAAATTAAACATAGTCGCACGCTTTGTATTACTTGACCTAGGCCAAGTCGCACGCTTTGTGTGACTAAGTCCAATTGATTTATTTAATTATTAATTTTATTTTTTATTTCATTAAATTTTTAATTTTAGCTTGATTGATGATGTTTTACAAGGAAAATGAGTAAAAGAGCAGAAAAGTATTGATAGAAAAGCTTTATGCTAAAATTTGATACATGTTCACTCTTTTGGTCAAAACTTTTTATAGAAAAATAACATTAATGCAAGAATTGCGACATGAGAAACTAGACTTCAAGAGTTTTTCAATGATATATTATATGCCTAATTTTGATAAACGAACGAGAAATAATAATCATTTAAAGTTTGTTTTTGCTGAAATTTAATACATGTTCACTTTTTTGCCATAGCTTTTGATATGAAAATCACATTAATGCAAGGTTTGCGGCATTAAACACTAGCATTCAAGAGCTTTCAACGATATATTATATGTCCAATTTTGATAATCGAATGAGAAATGATGACCGTTAAAATTTACACTAATTTTTAGTACTCCCAATCGCGTAAAACTAATTTACTAAATTTAACTAATTCATCAACTAAAAATTCACAAGTCATTAAAAAAGGCTAATAATGTTAACCCATTTGGCTTAATATTTTAATTTTTTCATTTTGGCTTTAAAGTCGGCTTTTTAGATGGTAGAGAAGAGACACTTTATTGGCATTTTAATCAATCAACAAAACTAAAATTAACAGTCAATAATTAACCAAGTCGTTTGCACAATCTGACCATGATCCTTATTTTTACTCTTTTACTCCTTTTCATTTGTTTTTTAAATTGGGATAGACTAGAGAATCCATAAAGAATGAGAGTACTAATTGGTGGAAATAGTAATAAAAAGTTAGTGTAATTTTAATAGGAATAGTTATTTCCAAAGTTAATGACCATGTTTGTTCTCCTTTAGGCTTCAACAATCTCATTTTTTTCACAAAATTTATTTTAATGTATTAGCATTTGAACATATAGTATTCGATGGTAATTATGAACAAAATTATTTTGAGATCAAACTTTTACTACCATAGGAAAGACATGAAACATATGATAAATATTTACATTATAAACCATTCTCATTATCAGCAATTAATACCATTAACCAAAGGGCCGACGATTATCCTTAGATTCATGTAATAGCATTTTGACTAAGGAGCAACTATGAACTGTTAATATGAGGTGATCTTAGTAAATAACGGTAATTTACTTTTGACTTTATTTATTTTATTTTTGTTATATTTGTCTTTTATAGTGATTTACAAATCTCATTTATTTAGTCTTTGTTTCATAATGCAGCCTAGATTCACACTTTGGCAAAAGCATCTTCATGAAAAAAGATGCACACTTTTGCCAGACCAACCAATAAAAAGGTACTCAATTGTCACATTACAACTTCACAACTTACTCCTACAATTTGATCATTTGGCACACAATACACATGATCTGCCATCTCATGTGCACTTGGGTCTGCTCTGTCCACATAAACACAAAACTACTTATGTCAATTCACCATCTTTTTATGATTTTGCAAATGCAAAATAATTTCTTTTTTCATTCATAAATCTTTTGTATTTTCAAGTAAAAAAATTGTCATGTTTACTGTACAGTGTTCAACTTTCTCCACGCCTACATTTACTCTACATTTTTCCTAATGAACCAACCCAATTAGAGCTCACAACAATTTGTGATCAATCTGCCCTAACCTACCTACAATTTCTCTTCTTTTTCTCCTTGTTTGTGATCATCATTCATCACCATTCACCACTACCATCTTTACATTACACATTTTCAATTCTTCCCTTGAAAATAAAGGAAACCCAACATCAATCTTCTCTTGGGTTCTCTTATCATCTAATCACCACATGAGATTTTGTGACCCACCACTTAAAAAATTTATAAATCAAATCTTCTACTCATAATTTTCTTCCTCTGTACAAATGAATCTTACTCTTGAGTCTAATCTAAGCAAACTTCAAACTTTTCGAATCCATTGATTGTTTCAAACATCAGCAACTTCTAATTCATCCCAACAATCTCAAGACCATAATTCATCAATGGGAAATGTTATTAGACTGATTGACCCGAGATTGAGCTTCATCAACATCTGAATCACTGTCTGATGAACTCCCTGAATCAGAATCTGCAAAACAAGATCATAAAACAACAATTTCAGCCCAATTGTAGTAACAAAAACAATACTACAGAACAAACCCAATGACAAATAAGGCCTAATTAGACAATGTAGGTATTTATACCACTAGAAGAGGATGTATCATCACTACTTGAACTGCTTGAACTACGAGAACAACTACTTTCATGATTATCATCATCACCACCAATTTGAGTTTTATCATCATCTTTATCAATCACCAATGGTGGGAGATTATGTACTGGAATTTCATCTCCAATGTCTACATCCTCATCATCCCCTGCACCCCTATTCACTTCTTTTGCAGTTTCCATCGCTGTCTCGGCTTTATCCACCTACAATATCATCACAATTGCAATCAATTTCAATACCCAAATTCCATAACAGGATAAATGTAAAACAATACAGCATCTTGTATGTTTGAGTGCAGGACCAAAATTTCACCTGATTTTGCTTATCAATATGAGCCACATTGTGATCTCGAACTGGCATTAAAGCTTGCCTCTTTAGTTTACTGACCATCTTCTTAAAATTTGTAACGAACCTGTCAAGTTCCCAGAGAGTTTCTGTATCAAGAACATCAATATCAAGCTCAATTTCATCCCCATCTTGTGAAAAATAGCCGTTCCTCTTCCTAACAATCTGTAGCACATGAATCATCTTCTCATCCGGCAAACTCCGTAGCCCAAATTTCAACCTATGCTTTTCTACCATTGTCATCTCCCTCTTGTTCTGCTCCTTCGCTTTTGGTTTCGGCAGTCTCGCATTCTTTACCGTCGCGCTCACAACGACCACATCTTCTACCTTTTCAGTCGGCTGAGCAACAACTTCAGCAGACATCAGTGCCGGGACTGTAACAGAAGTCGACAAGACTTCTGCATCTCGTGGAGGTTCGGATTCTTGAACGGGAGAAGGGTTTTTGCTCAAACAGCTACCTTGAACTTCATCATCAACATCCACCACATCTTCTTTTTTAGGGATCTTAACTTGGTTTTTGATTCGATTGAATGATTCGGTCTTCTCATGTTGAAAACGCTTAGAAACGGGCCGAAAATACTCCTCAAAATTTTTAAGAAAACGTTCCGCCAGTGAATGAACTTCGTGCCCTTTAGGGTTATATAAAAGAGCATTATTGAAAGTTAGCCTAACATCAGCAGCAAATTCATCAGGATTCTTATAAACCCTTTTATTCAATCTGTTCTTAATTGTACCCAAATCCATTGGTTTCTTAACAATCTGATGATAATCATGCAATTTTAATGCTACCGCATCAACAGGGACATTAAAAACATGTCCAAATTTTTGTCGCATCAACTTTATTAACACTTGCGAGCACAATTTCATCAGCTGCGGACTCGCCACACACGTTGTTTCCTCCTTTTGTTGTTTTACCCGTTTTGCATCTTTCCTTTGCGATTGAAACGGCAGTGGACGTTTCTTTATATGATTATTCAAAGAATCGTTTCGAAAATTCCCGGAGTAAACTCGATTTGAAATAGAACGAACTTTTTCGAGTTCCGACATCAATCGTTCTTTCAGAGAGCGAACATCTGTCTTCGATAAACTCGAAATGTTGAAATTATAATAATCGACAATTCTTTCTTGTTTCCGACAATGATGGTTAAACGACGACGCATCACCTAACGACGTTGCAGATAACAATTCATCATTTTCAAGATCCAATTGCTTCCTAGAGAAATGATGATTGGAAAAATTAGGGTTAGGGTTAGAAATTTTACCCATGATTCTTGAAGATTTGAGAGAATTACTCGTAACATTTCTACTAACTGTAATTTCTGACATCATAACCGACAAATTTCCCAAATTTCGATCACTAACATGAAAATGATATGATTACTTTTGAAATTTGGAAAAGAGAGAAAAGGAAAATATTAGGGTTTTCAATTGTTGAGAGCGAAGAATAACTGAAGGGGGAGATTGTTTATAAAGGCAAGCAAGATCTACCCGTGAGAAAACCGGGTAGAATCTGAAGCGTTGATTTTATGTAAATCAAGATCTAACGGTTATAAATGATTTTCTATCTTGAGCGACAATTTGCCCGTAACAGGTGTCATCGAGGGTTATGATTTGTTTTTGTAAGACACGTGGAGGGTGATGATTGACTCGATGACGTGGTTAAAGAAGTTGGGTTTGTGGTGAATATTTTATTTCACTAATTGAACGTGTGTGTGTGAGTGTGACTGTATAGTGTGTACGTAGGATTTTGAGGAGAGAAATATAAATAAAATAAAAGAAAAATTATCATAGAGTAAATAGTAAATAAATTTTTTTATAAAAAGTATTCTTTCGGTTTTCATATGTTCTTCTCACTTTTTCCATTTGAAAAATTTTAAAAATTCTTTCCATTTAAAATCTTTCTATTTTAGTAACCAATAGAAATTATTACACTTACACTCTAATCTATAAAAATTAATTTACATGTTAATTTCCAATGTATTTACTTTACATATACCCAATGAAATCATAATATCTATTTTGTAATTATAATTTTTCTTGATTTCCTCCCAAATTCCACATGGAAAGATAAAAAAAGACCGAAGGGAGTATCTTATAAAAAAGATTTTATATATATATATATATATATATATATATATATATATATATATATATATATATATATATATATATATATATATATATATATATATATATATATATATATATATATATATATATATATATATATATATATATATATATATATATATATATATATATATATTATATATATATATTTATAATTTTTTTTCAAAGAGTACCAATTAACATTTTCATAAGTTAACCGTCATCTTTATACTTTGATTTGCAAATAACTTGCACGCGAGCTTGTTAATTTGAAAGTAGACATTAAGGATACGGTAAAATAAGCATTAAGTATAATGTACGTAGGCATTAAGAATTAAGAATACGATAAATATGCATTAATATGTAATGAAGATGGTCCATCAAGAGACTAGTTGTTACACAAAATGCCATTGAAATTTACTAAAATGCCCATTACCTCTTGAAGCATTTATTGTTTTGGATACCTTAGCCTTTATGATTCCAACCCATCTAAAATCTTGTTTTCCTAAATCTCACATTTTGTATCTGGTATGATCTTCTAACTCTATATACCTATTCTCTTGCTTTTTGAAGTTTTTTTTTCAAAAATTACAAAATATGATCATTTAGAACTTACATATTAATACCAATTGTATCAAGGAACCAATTATATACTCTAACACGCCTCCTCACACAAGAGCCCTTTGGGCTAGAAGTGTGGATGCAACACAGACCCTCCTCATACCTGGTGCTAAATATTCCACTTTTAAGTGAGGGATGATTGAAATTCGAACTGATACCTGTGACCTAAACTTACATTTAATTCTTGTTTTGTTCTCCTTTGCGAACCCAAATACATTTTTTGTGATTTTTGGTGGAATATTTTTCTTCAATTTTTTGTGATCTACTTCGTAAGACACTTACTTCACTTGAAGATGAAAAAGAGTTTTTAACAAATTTTGAAGATGATGCTTCTTCCGTTTTTATTGGAAAAGAAAAAGTTAAAAAAGATTTCCCTATCTACTCGGCATGGTGGTTCTAGACACTACAACATAATTTGCTTTTATTGGATATATTTAGCGACGTTTAATTTAAATGTGACTATTACGAATTTCTAATCTTATATATAGAGGAATTAGTGACATTTAATACACCATTTAACAGGATAATACAAAATCACACAATAGCTTTTTGCTATATAGAATTTAATGACATTTCTCATATCAAATTCCTACTTGAAACCGTCTTTATAAAAGGCACGTCTCAAATGGGCCGGACCATTATTG
Organism: Amaranthus palmeri; assembly: GCA_019776075.1. NCBI lineage: Eukaryota > Viridiplantae > Streptophyta > Magnoliopsida > Caryophyllales > Amaranthaceae > Amaranthus > Amaranthus palmeri. Next base: position 114,708 of record JAAKBH010000183.1, read on the forward strand.
ATAAAAAAAAAACAACTAGGTTATAATACCAACTTTAATAGGTTATAACACCAACTTCAAATACCAATTTTAATACGTTATAATACCAACTTTAATATGTTATAACACCAACTTCAATAGGTCATAACACCAACTTCAATAGGTTATAACACCAACTATATATAGGATCAAACGTGCGCGTTGATTTTAAGATTTTTCTCTTTTTTATTGTTGGGCCTAGGCTTGGAGAGCCGCCTCTAATAAAGACGGTCTCTCAAGAGAGGCGTAGTTCTCATATATGTCACTATAGACTATAGTAACAATTACATATGTCACTAAAGACCAAATAAAGTAGTGCTAAATCACTTTAATTATAGTGGAACTTAAAATAAAAACCAATAATTATTATACTAAAAATTATAATCAATGGCAGTTTTTTAATGCCACTAAATTCAATATCGCGAAAAGTTAAACTTGTTGTAGTGTAAACACACTACAAGATCAATCAAAGGTAAGTTCAAGAAGGATTTGTGTAAGTCTTTATGAATATGTTCTTTGATGATGAGTGTTTTTGTTGAATGTTTGATGATGGATCTCCTAATACTGTTGTCTTTGATGATAGATTTTTGTGTTAAATAATAGAAAAAATTACTTTGTTAATTTCCCTAGCATGATACCAATTATTAGTTAACCATGAATAATACCAACTTAAAGATGTATTTTCCTATAAAATCGCTAACATGTTAAAAAATCAAACTATGAGTGATTATAAGACAAAAAGAATTGATAAATTAGTTAATATATTAAAATTGGTATTATTCTAGAAAAATGCCCCCTTAAATTGGTATTATTCATAGTCAATCAATAGTTGGTATTATTGTAGGAAATTAACAAAATATTGTATTATTCACAGTGATTTTTCTTAAATAATATTGCTATTTGATGATGAATATGTGTTTATGAATTTGTTCTTTGATGATGAATGTACCTATTGAATGTTTAATGATGAATTTGCTAATATTAATGTTGTTTGATGATGGATTATGCATATTACATATATTTTCATTTGTCCATGATGAGCCTTTCAAAATGAGAAACTAACACAATGTAATGCATTTTCTTGTTGTCATTTTCTAAGCAAAGCTTAGTGTTTTTGTTAGCTCACTCTACTACATTTTTGCAACACTTTTGATGATGAATGGAGAGTAGACTAAGAATATTTTTCTCATGTATTTCAATGATGAGTCTTTCAAAATAAGAAAGTGATACATTATGCATTTGCTTGATTGTTGTCACAGGAAAATTTACTTGGAATAATCCAATTCATTTGTGATTTTTCTACAATAATCCCAGATATTGATTAACCATGAATAATCACATTTTTAAGAGGTATTTGCCTAGAGTAAACTTAGATAACTCGTTGACTTGCTATAACAGTTAATTTACAAAAAAAAGTAAACTGAAAATTTATTTAAAATTAGAAAAAAAATTTAAAATTTTACATAAAAATTTCTAAATAATTGAAAATTCATAACTTCTTTTGAACATTTTTTAACATTTTTTTCAACATGTTATTTGAATTTATAATTTTTTTTAAAATAGAACTTGCTATAGCAAGTCATCCGATCAGCAAGTTTACACTAGGAAATACCCCTTAAAATTGGTGTTATTCATCATTAATCAATAAGTGAGATTATTGTATTAGTAAAATCATAAATAAATTGAATTATTGTAGTTAATTTTTCCTTGTATGATTGTAATTTTTTTAGTTACTCCATTATTGACCTTGATACATGTACTATTAATCCCATTGGTGGAAAAGTAAAAAAAAATACACATGCGAACAAACGGCCCGTTTGGTAGGTGGTCATAAACGATGGTAATGAGAAGAAAAATTAGTATAATTTTAGTTGAAAAATCTTTTGTCTACCTTGATGGTCATACTTGTCCAACTCCAATCATCTCATTTTCTTCATAAATTTCATTCCAATGCATTACCATTGGGAGAGGTGGTAATGGAAATTTGTATACAAAGAAACTTTTTTGTGATCAAAGTTTCATTACCATGGGAATGATATGGATCTTTTGATGAAATTTTACACTATAAATCATTCCCATTACCACCATCTAATACCTCTAACCAAACGGGCCGTTTGAGTAATGCTTTTAAAAATCCAACATATTCAGTCTCGTATATACGCGAAGAAGGTAATCAAAAAAGAGAGAAGGTGAATTCTTTTTTCTTTTTTCACTTATGAGCCATGCGAGATGAAAGTCTTATGTAAGGTTTTGAATTATTGTTTCGAAACAGGTATCCTAATGTTCAATCGAATGCGAGATCAAATAATTAAATTTTCAGATCATCAGATAATTTTGCTCAACCCCAATAGTGATAGACACGACCCGTGAATACAACCCCTTGTTTAATAGCCAATTTGGATAACATATTCAGCTAGTCTCTAGAGAGACCGTCTTTTTAAGAAACATATTTCAAGCGTATTCCATTATAGATTAATGTCTACTTATCATATTCTCAAAACCTACTTACATTACCCTTAATGCTTACTTTTCGTATCTTTAATGCTTACTTTCAATAACGTAAATATTTAATTACATCTTTTTAATATCTTCTTATAATATTTTTAAAAATATATATTGTACCACCCCAATAAAATGGTAAGGGTGTTCATAATCAGATACCCGATATTTTGAATACCTGAAAATTCGGGTACTTATTTTTATGGCCCGTGTTCCGGCCTAATTAATCAATAAAAATAAAAATAAAACAAAACTAGACTTGGAAATTAAATGATAAAAAAGTATGAAATGAAGAGGGACTGAGGGAAGAGTGACGGTGTAAGAGCCAAGGAGTAATAAATCAATGAGTAGAACCTTTGGGTTGGTAATACTAATTGGTATGTTATCATTGTTAGCTTAGTCATGCTTAAACATCAATATTATTATTTATTAATTTTGATTTACTTATATCTACCTAGAAAGTAGTTTAATTATGATCTAACACTAATATTATACAAAGTTATAAATTTGTGCAAAGTAAAAAATATTAATATATTTACTTAACATAATGGGTTGGTGGGTATCCGGCTCAATATATGTTGTGGCCCATGACCCGACCTGTGACATATTATTTTTTAAAAAAAGAAAAAAATTATATAGAATTAGAATAATCCAAACTATTTATGTTTTGCTACAATAATCCCACCTATTGATTCACCATGAATAATCCCACCTTTGAGGGGTATTTTTCTAGAGTAAAACTGTTAACCTGATAACCTGCTATAGTAGGTAATTCACCAAAAAAATAAATTAAATATTAATTTAAAATTAGAAAATATTTTTGAAAATTTACATAAAAATTCTAAATAATAAAAAAAATAATAAATTTTTATGAATCTTTTTTAACATTTTTTTCGACATTTTATTTTAATTTATCTTTTTTTAAAAAATAAAACTTTCTATATCAAATCATCCGGTCATTGGGTATCTATAGGAAAATGCTCCTTAAAGTTGGGATTATTCATGGTTAATCAATAGGTGAGATTATTGTAGAAAAATCGTGAATAGTTTGGATTATTTTAGGTAATTTTTCCTTAAAAGATTTGACCCGCAATTTAGAATGCGAGTCAACCAGTCGATGGATCAGGTCAAGCGGATCGGGTTTTTTTTTGGTCTCTCAGAAGGATTTGTGTAAAATAATACTACATAAATAAAAAATTGTTTTGTAACGTTCACGTGCCGTATCAATGAGGATACCATACCACATTGGGATAGTTTCCCATGACTTGGGTTGGTCCGACTGTGAAGTTCCAATTTGGTATTACCATTACACCTTTTAATTGCATAACTGCCCACCCAAAAGTAGACGCAAAATGCATTCAATTCCCCAGAAAGCGACGCAAATAAACGTGACTCCATGCCTTCAACTATACTATATCATCAATTTCATCCCCCAAATATCCAATTATCATCCTCACATTTGCCTTCTTCTCAACAAAAAAGGGTCGAATTTTTTAATTGAGGTAAAGTTTTTGTTTGAAGCTTTTACATAATTTTTTTTGGGTTAAATTGTTTATGATTTGATAGAAAGTTGAAATCTTTGGTGATTTAATGAAGTGGGTTGTTTGTTAATTGTTGATTTTAGGGATGGTGAAGAAGAAAGTGTTGATTCCTGCTGATGAAGTTGACTTAAATGCAGTCAAGTATGAGTATCATCAAGTTGAAGGTCAATTTCTTAATTTTGCTCTTATTCATCAAGTATTTTATGCTCAATTCTCAAATTTATACTACATTATGATTTATGATATTTAGTGATCTTGATGGAGTACATAGGCCCTATTTATTTTACTTTTTGATGTTTAGTAAATTGAGGTTTTTTCGTCAACCATTAATGATCAAATAAGAACTAAAATTTTTGTAAAAATTTAACTTTTTTGAAGCTCTAGGCTCTAACTTACAATGTTACTAGAAGACATGTCACCAACTAAGTTACACTTGACTGATGAAGTATAAGAAGTTTTTTAATATATGAAACCCGTGTTTTATGGGGGCTCTAGACAGCGGAACACCTTGAATAGGCCTAAAATCGCCCCTGATGGAGTTTGGTTATTTGGCATTGGGTTGTTTGGTGATGGATTGATGGTGTTTTTATACATTGTTCTTATATGTGAACTTAATTTGTCATGGTTGTTGTTTGTTCTTCTTGAATTTTTAGTGAACCCTGTTTCTTATGGGAAAGGAGGTAAATGATCTAGTAAAGTGCATCCCAAAATCACCTCCTCTAGATGAAGAGTTTTCGGAAATCCTAAGGGGATGTTTGGTTTGATGAAATATATTTTGTGGAAATTTTTGGTTGTTTGGTTGGACAAGGGAGTTAAATTGGATAAACCAGGTGGAAAGATTTTTCCATCGCTTTGCAAATACATTCTTCCGAAATATGAAAACCATTTTTCATCAATTTCTTTGGCGTTTTCCATCGAACCAAACAAAAGAAAATTAATTATCATCAATATATTCCACGGAAAATGTTTTCCGCCAAACGAAACACCCTTAATGTTTGCTGCTATTAATTTCTTTTCAGCATTTTTGTTTTAATCAACATCCGACCCTGCTAAGCTACTTAGTTTCTCATAAGTGTGATCATGATTTCCTCAAGCTGCACTTTGTTGTAGAAAGCTAATTGATTTTTTAATGCATTGAAAAATACCCCAATGGCATCTAATTGCAGCACAATGATTTGATCAACTGTGAATTGGGACTTTTTTGGGGTGTTTAATTGAAACCATTTCCTGTACTTGGAGTCTTTTCTGTTGTAGAAAACTATAATCAGATTAGCTTATGATAACTGATGATATGAGAGGTTGATTAAATTGACTTGAAATTTTACTTTGAGTTTTCTTATTATTGGATTTTAATTATGTAAGTTCACATAACAACTTCAACAAGAGCTTGCAAGCTAAAGCGAGAAACCATAGTGTAAAAACAAGGCTGCATCGCATCGCATCTACCTCATTGCAAAGGTTTTCAAAACAAACGACGCGATGATTCTGTATTATAAAGGTGTAAAAAACCGCGTTTTTGGCCATATAAAGGGATATTTTATGATGCGACCGACATTTTGGCGTTACGATAACCACATCACTCCCGGAACTGCATCACTGTTTTGTTACCGCAATTGCGGTAATAGCCTATAGTGTGTGTCATGGTGTTATTATTAAATTTGTTGTACACTTATCTTCAGATAAAAAAAAGCGAAGTTGAAGTTATGAAAATAGTTTTAGTTAATTTTAAGACCAAAAAGTCACAAGAACTTCTGAAAAATGCATACTCCTTTTTTGGCGAGCTGAAAATTGTCTTGTTACTGCTGTGCCTGCATATTTTTCTGTTGTACATGATACTAATCCTAATGGGATTGTCTCAATACATTCTAGAAGCAAGATAGGGTCAATTTAGTATTTGATAGTTCTTGACACCCTCGCACCTTTAGAATTTTAGACGCTTACATGTTATAACTTTACTGGCTTACAGCTCCACATCTCACGGGATCAGCATTGGGATTATTTCTTAAGCTTCTTGAAACTCCAATTATAGGTCCTATGATTATTACTCACTTAAGAAAAAAGAATAAAATGGTTGAGGTTTGTTTATCTTGTTACTTGCATAAAATCTTTATATCTTGATTGCTTGTGCTGTTTAAGCCAAGTATGGTAACACAATATGTTGTTTAATGATTAACAGCTACTAAAGAATACTGACATTCCGGAGAGCCCCATGTTTAAACCCGAGTACCCTCCCCAAGGTTATTTCTTCTTCTATAAGTTTATTTACTTATTAGCAGTTTCTTCATTACGCGCTTGCTTACCTGACATGATTAATCTCGCTGTCTTAGTAGCATAAAACAAGTGAATTTTCATCGGTATATTCTATACATGAAGCTTTGTTGCTTATTACAATAGGAAGTTAGTTCATTAATGGAGACAACTTAGAGGGATTGCAAGCGTATAATCGTGATATCCAAATTATGGGAGATAATCTAGAAGTTAACTGAGTAAGTGAAAAATCATGTTACTGCCTCACTAGGAAATTTGGAGTTCCTCGGCTACCAATGAAAAAGACCGATAAATTAGTGATATAAAAGTGAAATATGTTGTATAACTAGTTTTTGATCAATGTTCTTTTTAGGGTTGAAATGAGTTGACGAGGGTGTGGGTGGATCTTGTGTGTAGTCATTGACGTCGGTAGAGATTACTTAAATCCAAAATAAAATCAAGGAGTATATGTATAAATACCCTAGATGAGTTGGTTAATGTATTGTCTTCCACATGAGTGACTAGGGTTTAAAACCCATGAATTGCGTTTTACTTGAACAAAATTTTGACTTCACTTTTTTTCCTGGATCCGCCGCTAGACGAGGGAACATAGATAATCCTTTAACGGTGAAATAGGGTGTGCTTGTGATACACTAGCTTTATACTTTATTTGTTTGAGATATACATGAACAACCTGTAATAATATGTTTGAAATGTGCCTTTTAGAGCCGGAGCAAGAGGTTACTTTTGTCGACGAAGCTGGCTGTCCTGAGGAGCGCGTCGCAGAAGCCTTAAAGTGCCTCTCAGAATATGATCCTGCAGGCTGTTGGGAAGATGATTTGGCAAAATCGTTTCGTTACTGGAAGATACGCGATTTTGCATATGCTTATCGTGCCAAGCTTGTTACCCCATCGATGGTCTAATACCATCTACAATCATATTTTTCTAGAGCCTTTCACTTATATACAATTACTTGACATTCAATTTACTATTTATAAGTGCAGATTGCTGAGAGAATAATCTCATCCTTGGAGGTTTTTAATAAAGAAAATCCGACCACTCCATTACTCATATCTTTTGACGCTGAGGATTTAAGGGCGCAAGCAGCTGCTTCTACTCAAAGATTTGAAGAAGGTAATGCTCATATCTGAAGCAGTGTCACATAATTTGCTAATCTCCTCGCAAATCGCAAATTGAAAAACCGAACTATGGTTGGTTTTGGGTTATTCTTTGGCAAATTTGAGCAAATTGTGAATTCAAAAAGTGAATTAGCTAGCGAATCATGTTACACTGGTTTGAAGTTTCCGGCATGTGTTTGCGGATTAAGTCATTAGCATTTGTGTTATTGTTGCCTTGTTGGTAATAATTGTCTCGTATATTTGTCTTTTCATTATTTTCGTTGACATTTTTAAGTATAAGATTTATGTCATCACTGACTGACATGGATTTGCAGGAAAACCTATATCAATTTTGGACGGAATATTCATGGCAATCAAGGATGATATAGATTGTTACCCTTATCCATCTAATGGTACAACCAAACTGACTATTGTTTGCTCATCTTTGATCTTTCTAAATGCATATAGCTCATCATTAACCTTTCTTTACTTTTAGGTGCTACTACATGGTTTCATGAAGTTCGACCGGTTAAGAAAGATTCAGTTTCTGTTTCTAAAGTGCGCAATTGTGGTGTAATTTTAATTGGAAAGGCAAACATGCATGAATTAGGTCTTGGGACTACTGGAAACAATGCCAATTATGGGTAAGTTATAGTTTCTCTTACAAGAAATTATTGCACAACAGATTTGTTACTGTAGGACCAATTACATAAAACAGGCTTCTATATCAATGCAATATAGATTTGCTCAGAATCATTGAGATGTCTTCAATAGAAAATCAGACCTTCTTGCCAAGGATATCAATAACTATCGATAAAAAAATTAGAGATATTAGTTTTATTTTATTACATCGTATGATTTCAACAATTAAATTCGTAAGGATTTATGAAGTATATAACGCGGACTTGTAGTGAAGTGAGACAGGTATAAGGTGGGTATACCCAATTGGCCATAGTGGGTGGGGATGGGTTTGAATGCGTACCAAGGTGGGCAGGCATGGGTATGAAAATTTTACCCGCCATGAGTGTTGGATAGGTGGTGGGTATGAAAATTTTAGGAGGATGTGGGTACCGCATCCACCCGCCCATTTTTCCATCCGGCCATCCCTACTTCTTGGTTATTAGATGTTAAAGTTGCTGGTTCAAATGTGCATTAGACTGTAGTATCTCCCTTATATTCATTTAAATTTCTTACATGTTTTTTATTACATAATCTACTTCTCTCAACTGAGTCAATGTTAGTTCGAAATCCCTCCCTTTTCTTTCTCCTTCCATATAGTATGATGTAGTGTTTGTTTTATCCAGAACGACAAGAAATCCTCACGCGCATGACCGGTACACTGGTGGATCTTCATCTGGCCCAGCAGCTCTTGTAGCTTCTGGACTGTGTTCAGCTGCTCTTGGGACAGATGGTGGAGGTTGCTATACATGCTTCTTAATGACTTAAGAGCTGATACTTATCCTTGAGCTGGATAGTGTTGCTTCGGGTACTAATAATAGGTCTCTGTGAACTTCAGGTTCAGTTCGCATTCCTGCATCTCTTTGTGGTGTGGTGGGCCTCAAGACAACGTATGGAAGAACTGATAAGAGAGGGTAATCACTGCATTGATCTACTCCCTATGTCTATTAGTGCATGTTTTCGCCTTTTGAGTTGAACGTCGATTGTTTTATTTCGATTTTGAAACATTGTTTGTTAGTAATTTATTGACAATTGTAAACCCCGAAAAACAAAGACTACTTGTAAAAACAGGAGATAATAACTTAGGAATGGAATTATCTTATAGATTTCCTTGCGACATCTAACCGTCTAATATTTCTTGTTTCAGGGCATTGTGCGATGGGACTGTGGAAATTATTGGTCCAATAGCTTCATCAGTAGAGGATGTTATGCTTGTGTAAGATATTGTTGCAAATCCTTATCCGCCAGGCATTATTCTCTTTTTTTCCTTAAAGCGATTTCATAACACATTGTCAACTGAGCCGGATATTTCTACGCCATGTTTGTTTAACCATCTTTACCTACACTTTGCCTGTAGTAGGGACTAGGGAAGATTCAGTCAGGGTCTTTTGTCATCGTAAGTGAATTGGACTGCATAATATTGTATTATTAGGCGGGGTAAAAAAACCGAAACATTTTTCTAACCAGATGTCTATTTTTATATGAAGTTTAAAGGAAACAAAACGAGACATATTTCATGAACTTTTCTACGGTAGTCTCCTGCTAGTTTAGCAATTGATCAGAATCTTCATTAATGATCTTAATATGTCCATTGTGTTTTCAAAGGTATGCAGCAATATTAGGTTCGTCTCCTGCTGATAGAATTAGCATGAAACCTGTAAGCTATTAGCATCTGTTCCCCTAACTTTACGATATCTTAAATTGCCACACATCAACTGATAATTCGTTGGACTATTTACAGTCACCGCCTTGCTTACCGAATCTGAAGTCTGAGGCCCGAATCAAGGCTGTAGGGTCGTTACGGCTTGGAAAGTATACGGAGGTCAATCCGTGATTTCTTTTGCAGTGATACAGCTTCATATTCAGTGTTATATGTTACGAGGTCTGAATTTATAAATATTTGTGTTGTAGTGGTTCAACGATGTGTATTCCAGTGAAATCTCTCAGAAGTGCGAGGATGTTATAAATTGGCTTTGCAAAATCTATAATTGTCAAGTAAAGATTTTTCATAAGTACTCAAATACTTTTCTGCAAGCGTTTGTTTCCGTAAAGTTATTCTGAAATTTCTTGAATGCAACTATCAGATCGAAGAGATTGCTATTCCGGAGCTGCATGAGATGAGTACTGCACATGTAGTTTCCATTGGAACTGAATCTTTGTGCTCGTTAAATCCATACTGCGAAGAGGGGTATGTTCTGTTACTTTTCTCAATGTTTTTGTCATACCATACTGCAAAGAAGGGTATGTTCTGTTACTTTTCTGAATGTTTTTGTCAAACCAAGTTGTCTCAAGTCCCCCCTCCTCACAATAACTCCTGTGATAGTGTCTACGTAGGATCAGAACTGTGGAGCGTTTTTCTCGCATCGGTTCAAGTGTGTAATTGCCAGTCGGTACTATTTGTTTACAAGGAAAAGCGCATATACACTAGATTAGTTATTTTAAAAGATGAAACACTAATATTGTTTGGTAATTTTACATGACGGAACGCTATTATCGTTGGCAAGGCCAGTTCTAAGCACATGCAGGGTAGCCGACCAGATAGGGCCCTCAGAATTAAGGGCCTCAAATATTAAATGGTGCTATTCAGACGGTCTGGTTCCAAGAAACGCTTTTTAAGTGATTTGTCTGTAAACTTTTTATATATTTGAAGTAATTTTAGAATATAATGTTATACGATAATTTTGTCTTGAATTATTTTTCTTGAAGTGGAAAAAAGTTTATCTTTTGATATAATGAAGGGCCCCATTTTGAAAAACATCGAAAAAAATTAATAGGGCCTCTAAAATCTTTGCTCCGCCCCTGATTATTTGGTTATTACGTGATAAAACACTAATCTTGCTAGTAGTCCTTTGTGGATGGTGTCATGGGTATTCTTGTTTAGCAATATTTAGCAAAATTATTCAGAATTGCTGGTTCCCTTTGAAGTAAGCATGTTTTTGAAAGAGATTTTAAGAAGTAACTCTTTCATGTAGGAAAAATTCAAAGTTGACGTATGACAGCCGCATCAATTTGGCGCTTTTCCGTACATTTTCAGCTACTGATTATGTTGCAGCCCAAAAAATTAGGTGAGTGAATAGTGTGTGAACAACGCTTACGTATTAGTAATTTCATTATGACAAATTTTTCCTTTGCAACTGAATGTTTTTGGGCAGACCCGTTTGGATCAAGCCCTTTTATACGGTTATTTTGTTTGCAAAAAATCATTGAACCCGCTTCTATTTTGGGCGTGGAAGGCGACAATGCAGTATTTGAACTTGCTTGTGATTGCTAGTGGAATCTGTTACATTTTAAAACTAGTTATATAACTGTATAATCTGGCTATGTTCTGTCTTTTTGACTGTTAGTCTGTTTTGGTTTTTAATCCAGACGAAGGATGATGTACTACCACATGGAGATTTTCAAGAAGGTGGACATTATAGTAACACCAACCACTGGGTACGCTTCATCATTATTGCTAGTTTTGTACGGCATTTTTATTTGTCATTGTGCGTTTTACCTATCATAGAGACGAGAAATCTGAAGCAAAGGCCCAACCCGGTCCTCTCATGCACACTGCAAAAACAAGGCCGCATCAGCTGCATTGTAAAGATGAATCGATATTTTACGCTGTTTCAATGAATATCTCATGTTTTCAACTGATATCTGACGCTATGATAACCACGATCGCTATCATTACCGCACTTTTGCACTCTGCTTTCATGTTGTCAAATTGGCTATTCTGGATTTCTCTATTTCACGGCCTTCACTGAATATCTCATGTTTTCAACCGATATTTGACGTTATGATAACCACGATCGCAATCTTACCGCATTTTTGCACTCTGCTTTCATCTTGTCGAATTGTCTACTCTGGATTTCTCTATTTTGTATCCCGAGTTGGGAACTTTGGACATCGGCCTGTTTTGGCCCGGTACATATGTCCAGACTCTAGATTTGAATAAATGGGACTATTTGTAGAACCATGTATCCCTTGTTTTTAAGCTTCTTTTCTAATGACACATCTTTTTTCTTAATAGGATGACGGCACCAGCCATACCTTCGAATGCTCTTAAACGCGGAGAATCAAACTTGCAGGTTTCAAGTAAGTTGGAATTCAACTTGATCTGAAGCGTTCAGTTTGGCGGATCTTACAAATATCCTTCCCACTTGAACTGATTTAATCTTCTTCCTCTACTTGCAGGTTACCTGATGCGCTTTGTTTTGGCCGCAAATCTTCTTGGCTTCCCTGCAATTACCATCCCGGTAGGTCATCTCTTGTGCTTTGAGCGAAAATTTCTGGTTACCGAAAGCTATTTTACACTTAATTCCACCACATACCTAGTTTCTGTCCGGTAGTTCAGCCCTGTACTAAAAATGTTATCGAATTTCCTTGTAAACCAAGCTACATACAAAACTCGAAAATAACCCAACCCAACATCCAATCCAGTGAAACATAATTTGCTTCTTTCGATTTGCTAGTTAGTTCGCCTTTTGAATTAACAATTCGCTCTAAATGGTTTAAAAATAGCGTAAAACCAACCATAATTTGCTTTTTTCGATTCATGATTCGCGAGATGATTAGCAAATCACGTGACAATGACACTGATCCAATCCAACGTCTCAATTACTTACCACTGTAATATTTTTACATGAATGTTGTGACCATTTTCCGTTGCAATGCTTTTTACCAAAATAAACCGACTCTTACCCACCAAATTGGTTTTTTGAGGCTTGAAATCAAAGACTGACCCATCAATCATTTGTTCTTTCAGATTGGTTACGATAAGCTAGGACTTCCAATTGGCTTACAACTTCTAGGCCGACCATGGTGTGAAGCAACGCTTCTGCGTGTGGCGTCTGCCATTGAGGTATATATCTTCCATGAATGACTTGTGAATGTTCTTTTGCTGTGGCATGTATGTGCAATCACGCTACCTCGACATTGATACCTTGCTTTTATTGCCTATAACAAGTGCCCCTCTTGTGATTAGGAATCATATGGGATGACCAAGAAAAAACCAGCTTTGCACTATGATATCTTGAAAGGCACATAGATAATTCTGTTTATTCGTAATCGTCGGCTCTCAAGAGTTCCTATTTAATTTGCTTCCTACACCTATTTTTTTGGGAGTACGTTGTGTGTTTGTCGGTGCTGGACGCTGGGCTGATGACCATGATGTCGTGATTTTGCCCTTTGCAAAGATGACCTCCCAATATTGTTCATTGTTCTTCCCATTTATACATCATCATGTATCGTTACCATTAATAAAAGCATTTGTTTTACACTTTTGCTTACTAATGATTGAATTTGTTATTTTGTTTACAAGTTCCTTGCACTAAAAACAATGATCAAGGCACTAGAGCTAATCTAGCTCAACATAACTTGCCTATCAGTGCCACATTCCGATAACCCAACTTGGACTGTAATCTAGACGGGAATGCTAGTATTTAAGGAATGTAGCTTGGGTTTCGGCCAATTCGCTCATATCATTATGAAGATGTTGCATTCACAACCATACAATACACTAAAACGTATGGTACAAAACAAGAATTACCCGATCTGACGCCCTGAATGACCACTTCTAGAAGCAACTTGACCTATGCAATGGGCCAAATGTCGACTAGACTCAAATCAAAATGTGTCGGATTAAGTTGGACCACACAAAAAGAAAATAGGCTTAAATGGGCCGGGGCTTTCAACCCGATATGTGGCCGTAAGATAGGTCTTTGGGTATCCAAAGTAATATAATTACAATCCTCAATTCCTCATATAAATGTAACTCTAATTGGATAAATTCTTTCACCATTTTCTCCATGGCAACCCCTCCTACCAAGCAAGAAATAGACATATCCCAAAAGCAAGGCATGTACTTCCTCATACCATCCTTATACCCTTACTCAACCTCAAGCTACTCAAACATATGGATGTTATGACTACTATTGGATACATATATAGGCTTGGAAGTTGGAACTTGGAACTTGGAACTTGGAACGAACATGAGCAACGTGTCGTTCAGGGTGTTCATACACGGGTCAGACACTGTCACGTACATGAGCTAGCAATTGCGCATCACTAATGCTAACATCCGACCATCTACATCTCATTATTAGCTAGCAATTGCGGATGTCAATTTTGAAATTGTTATAAAACTCTTCTAATTAATCGTCTATGATTTATTTGTTTTGCAAACTGTGGTTGATGTCTTGGGTAACGCTAGATGCGGGAGCTTCTCTAACATATATTAGAAATGGGAGTGCAATGTATGCGTAGACGATAGAGCTCTTGAAATGTGACCCGACCGAAAAACTCCAGTTGGAACAAAAAATTATCCGATCAGAATTATGCACAAAACCAAACTCGATCAAGATAAAACTGGCTTAAACCGAATCGATTTTTGGTCAAACTTTTGTAACCAAACCGATTTTTAATCGAAAACAAGTTGAAACTCTAGACATTTTATGATTAATTATAGTTTTTGAAATTCTTACTAATTCATTAAATAATTTCAGCAAATTTATATCATCGTCGCTCATAGAAACTATGCTTAGGCTATGGGGAAGGATGAAAGACGCCAACTCATACCCCACGCATTAAAGAGTCCCTTGGCTCGTGATAATTCAACAAAATTATAACTAACTAGGATAGAAACCCATGCAATGCACGAATCTTTAAATACATTAATATTTTAATGAAATTTAAAAATATAAATAATTGATTTCAATAATCAATTAATAGAATTTTATGTTATTTTAGTTTTAAATAACAATTGATGGAAAAATGGGCTATTGCCTATTATGTACTTTAAGAATAATTTCCTAAATTGCTGTATAATTTTATACAGAGTGTAATTTTACAGTATAATTTTCTAAATTGTGTAATTCCAATTACACTGGAATAAATGTAATTTATTATGTGATATAATTTTCTACGTGGTGTAATTCCAAAATTTTATCAGACAGTATAAAAGAACTTGAAATTCGACAAAGTTTACTTTAGCCCATCTCCCTTTATTGTTTTAGAAAGCTTGGTACAACTCTACCAAATGTTCAGCGTTATGAAACGATTATGTCACATCGATAGTATGTAATTTAATTCTTTTGTTTCATGACCAGACCGCAATCAGGATCGATTCTAAGATTTGAGAGGCTTGGGATGAGAAAATAATTATGGGTCCCTAATTGCTAAATATACTCAAATGTCTTTTTGTTATTTCTTTATGAATCCAAACACGGAGCAC
This sequence comes from Amaranthus palmeri, assembly GCA_019776075.1. Classification (NCBI taxonomy): domain Eukaryota; kingdom Viridiplantae; phylum Streptophyta; class Magnoliopsida; order Caryophyllales; family Amaranthaceae; genus Amaranthus; species Amaranthus palmeri. The sequence continues at coordinate 130,025 of JAAKBH010000183.1, forward strand.
AAACCCTTATTGTCTTTTTATAGGGCCGACCCTAACCTCGACCACGAGTCCACGACTATAGGCCTTTCTTACTAACAGTGGACGATTAGTTTGGTCAAAATTCACAATCAACAATTGCCCGCTGTTACTAACAGCGGCCCATTAGTTGCCTGAATTTTGAGTTAAGGCTTGCCCATTAGCTCGATTGTTAACTGTGAATTTTGACCAAACTAAGCGCCCGCTGTTAGTAACAGTGGCCCATTGATTTTCTAATTTATTTGTCCGTTGTCATTAACAGCGAACAGGTACAAACTCTAACTCCGTCAAAAAATGCTTAGTTTGAGAAATAGTTTCAAAATTTAATTGTTTTTTATTTTTTTTATTTTTTTGCTTATATGTTTCAAATTTTCTCCAACTTGCCCATAATAAGTCCACATACGTTTTAACTTAAGTAATAAGTATTTACATATTAATTTTGATCAGATTAAGTCTAACGCAAACTTATATTCAATGGCACATTTGAATATTAGAGAAACTTCTTTTATTTTTTATTTTTAAAATACAAACTAAAACTATTGTATCTCTTACACCGATTAAAATATTTAAAATACTTAAAATACTTGAAAACCTTGAGTTTTTATAACAAGATCCGTTTGTGTTTTATAGGAAAAAAAAAAGCAAGAAATGCTAATAATTTATGCATATCAAAATGAAATGATTTTTTTTTTAGGAAAGCGTAACTTGAGCTAATTATGTCTTAAAGATTAAAAGTATGAGTACAAGATTAATGAGATCAATGGAGATTTTTTCGAATCTGTCTGCGTCGTCTAGAGCTCATTGGAATTTTCAAGAAGCTTCTAGAGTTCTCTTGAATACACCAGAATTATGTAGAGTATTGTAGATACTTGTAGAATTATCAAGACACAAGTAAAATAGCCTAAATAAAAAAGTGTTCTAGAATTCTCTAGACACACTCATGTAAATAGCTAGCTTGTAGGAATTCTCTAGAATACTTTGGAAGCTTGGCTAACTATAAATACCCCAAACCCCTTCATTTGCAAAGCACTCAAGTTGTGTACAAGCATTCAGAAATACAAAACTTTTTCCACAAAATACTCTTCTTCAAGCATTCTCTTTAGCATCTTCATCTTTAAGCTTCTAAGTTATTCATACTTGGGCATATTTTCAAAGCTGAGCTAGTGCAATCGAAAGCCATTAACACTAGGTTGCACGGTTTTCACTAAGTCGATAAATGAGCCCGTGACACTAGGAAGTGTAGTAAAAAATTGATTTATTGAAATTAAATTTATTTTTACTTTTATTTTAAATAATTTTATCTATCAAATATATTTACTTAAAATAAATCTATTTTTCGTTTATTTTAAATATATTTAATAAGAATAATCAATATTTAAATTTATTTCAACAATTATACTAATATAAATAAGAAAAAATTACCAGAAATAATACAACATTTTGCTTATTTCCCTACAATAATATGAATTTTTGATTAACTATGAATAATACCAACTTATGGGGTTGTTTTCTTACAATATACCTAATATGTAAAAATCAAACTATAGCTGATTATATGAGAAAAAAATTTAGTAAATTAGTTAATAAACAAAAGTTAGTATTATTCTGAGAAAAAACCCCGTAAAGTTGGTATTATTCATAGTTAATCAAAAGTTCGTATTATTGTAGAGAAATTAACAAAAGTTGTATTATTCACGGTAATTTTTCCTATAAATAATTAATAGTTAATTTTATTTTCAACGGATGAATAAAAGTTGATTTATTTTGACAATTTCGCATTAAGTTTAAACTTATCTTTTTAACTTTACTACAAATTTTTATAAAAATATCTCATCAATTATCTCTTATATTATCATCCACTTATTTAAATTCTCCTCTAATATTATCTAAATAATTCAAATTTTAAAACTTAAACTACAAATATTCTTGAAATATTCACGTGAAAATTGCAGTGTAGTAAGGTTCATCATACATCTTCTCAAGCCATATAATATTTTTGAATTTATAAACTACTTCTATGATGGTATTTTATGTTTTATTTATGGTTGTATAAAAATAATACAATATTGATAATTGTGCTTCGTCAATTATACATGGAATCCGAAGCCCAAAATCACATGAAATACACAATTTCGTAAAGCAAGTAAAATCTTCAAGTACAATAGTCTATTAAGAAAGCAGAGATTCGGAAAATTTGGTATTTGCTTTCAATACGTAAAAGTCTAGTCTATCTCTAAAAATACTATGCTACATCATAATAGCTTATACGTGGCGTGGGCACTAACTTGGGCGTGGGAGGCACCGCCCACGGATTGTTGGTGTTTATTTTCAAGTATACAATGTCTTCCCGATCAACCACGTTTTAACACCACATCCACCCGAAGATACCTATTTAATTGATGGTCTACAATTTTTAACTGGATCAATATATTTTTCAAACAAAAAAATCATGTCTAGGATGCTTAATGCTTTATTAATGTCCTACAAAAAAAATGGCAAAAGTCTAAAAGCACATCTTTTGTTATTGTGCAATGCAGGGAAGGGAACAAAGAAATGGAGCAACTAAATAGCATTTCAAAAATCCAACCATTTATTGTAGTATTCACATGTGATCGGCGAGATGATGCCATTGGGAGAACACTGGTTGATACGAGGGCAAACAACGCAAGGTATCATAGTGAAAGTTCCTGATTTTTCGATTTGTGATTTGAGCTTATAACATTCGGTGTTCGTAGGAAAAGAAGCAAACTCCCCTGTACCAGTGCTTTTCACACTAACAATTTCATTCTCTAAAACCAAACAATCAAGTATCTCCTTCACATGCTCGGCGTTCAACTCGAAGTTCAACACTCCTAACTCTCTAATCTTATGGCGAAGTCCATCAGCTGTAGCAAATTTCTGTTTTTCGATTACCCTTTTAAAGACTTTCTTCAGGGATTCGATCATTATATCATCAATAGACCCCTCTTGATTATACCACACACCACCGGTTAGCTCCTTGGAGGGCTCAACTTCTATAGCCATGAGTCGCTTTTTGGTTTTGGCTTGAACATTGGCTACCTCTTTGATCAATTGCTTTGCTAGAAGGGACTTAACACAGTTATCTATTATCTTTGCGTTAGCGATGTTCAACTCTCTTTTTATGTCCCCCTTCCATATACCCATGTCTCCTTTGCTTTTAATCAGATCATAATGTTTACGTTCATCGGGTGTTAGCTCCTTTGAATCTGAGCTAGGGCGCTTCCGTTTGATGCCCAAGCTTGCCATTGCACTCATACTTTTCAGAACCAGAATCACCCCTGGGAGAAAAATTGAAATAATGTCAGAAACCAAAAGAACAGTTGCGGAAGAAGTCTTATATAGGTTCAATAACAAATTAGAAAGACGTTGCTTCACCCAAGGTTGTTAGGATCGTGATTCTACTTTGGATCGAAAGCGGCCCACATAATCGGATCGTAGGATAGACCGATCCTACAAATTTTGCATATTTAAGGCTGTGTACTTATCTATGATTATTGTTATGTCATTTTTATAGTATAAAACACCTTAATATACCAAGCACATATAACTTGGAGATTGTATACATCATTTTCATGTTATTTAACCATTATTGAAATTTAAAGTAAACAAGCAATAAAGTTTTCAACTACGAGACTACAAAATGCTTAATACATATGACTTTTAATTCAAAGTAAAAATTTTAAAGCAATTAAAAAGTACATTTTACTAAGAAGTACTATATTGCTCTACGTTTGTTTCCAATAATACTCTAAATTTTTGTTTGACATCATCGGACTTGCAAACAAGGTTCAACATTATTTCTAATACAAGCAAGATGGTGTTTTTGCCTAAATATTCCACCAGAACTGTAACACCCCACCTAATATCTACCTAAGTAAGCTTAGGTGTTACTATATGTATTCCAAATTTTCACTTTAATAAATCACTAAATGGCGCTATAAATGTGAAACTCAACATTAATAAATAATTTAAGGTAACTTAAAATCAAATATAAATAAACTCGAAAGTACCTACAACTTCACTAAAGAATAGGTATCAAATACTAAACTATAGCTACTATGAATTGATAAAATAAATACTATAATATATTACGTCACTCTGCGATACCCCCATTTGTCAATCGTCAGCTCCCGTAATTTACCAGCAATCTAAAAAAACAACCAAAACAAAAAGGTGTCAACCACGGAAGGTTGAGCGAGTAGACACACCTCATGTAAAATAGTTTTATATGTTCATTAAAACATGCTTTCACAAACAGAGAAAAGAATAACACATAATATCAAAACAAAACCCTAGACCTTCATGCGCACTAAGTATCTAGTTGAGAGGATACTCCATAGCTCTAGTACTATATCTCTCTCGGGTGAAGCTAGCCAATTTTTCAATGGCAACTCGCTTCAAAATATAGTAGAGACCCAAATGTCTCCTGCTCTCAATATCATATTAAGGAGTCATGGTCTTCTAAGTATCACTCCACAAATCAAATCAACAATAACAAATATATAATTTTCATATCAAAAATCCATATTAATTATATTGCGCGTAACTAGAAAAATTAGATTGACTAATCTCTTTTTGAAAGAGAGGCACTATCTACTCACCTGTAACTCAGCTGTCGGGTGCCGGTCACCAACAACTACTAAGACTAACAAAAGGGTTCTTCTACGAAATCGTCTCCTGAACCCAGAGCCGTCTTAAACAATTTGGGTCGTGAAAGAGAATGAAGAACAAGACTGATTATTGCGTATCAAATTGGAATCCAGAACGAAGGGAGACAAGAACCAGCGCAGGCCAGAAGAAAATTTTAGGGTTTTTATTTTTGGATTTTGAGAGATAATAAATTGCCATTTAGAGTATTTATGATTAGGGTTAGGGTTAATTTTATCTTAGTGGACTTCCAATAATAGTAAATTAGTTAGGACCCTAGAAATTAGATTAAATTAGAAAACCGTGAATAATACGAACTTTCACTGATTTCCTTACAATAATACGAACTTTTGATTAACCCTGAATAATACCAACTTTGATGTGGAATTCCCTCTAGCATCCTTAACTTGTTGGTAATTGTAGGTCAACTTGCCAAAAAATAAAAGGAAAATAGAAAAAAATTAAAAATGCGATAAAAATTAAAAAGTTTATTGCTTACAATATAATAATAATAAGAAAAAATTACCGTGAATAATACGAACTTTAAATGATTTCCCTACAATAATACGAACTTTCAATTAATCCCTTTTTTTGACAAGTTAACCTACAATTGTAGGTTACCAATAGGTTAAGGATACTAGAGGGAAATCCACATAAAAGTTGGTATTATTCAGGGTTAATCGAAAGTTCGTATTATTGTAGGAAAATTAATGAAAAGTCGTATTATTCACAGTAAATTTTTCATTAATTTACTTACCAACTAAACCCAATAATCTGTTTCTTAAAATATTTAATCCAATTAATTATTATAATTTATTATTATTATTATTTTTCTTCTAAGCTATATATTTTAAAATAATTTGTTCCCAAAATTTAGTAATGTTATATTCTACCCAACTCAAACTTTGTCCTTGAAGTTAAACCCATGATATAAAATACCCATACTATATTTGTGTCAGAACCATGGTTGTTAAAATCGCGATTCTAACCTATGATTTTACGATCCAAAAGCAAGCAAGCGATTTGAATCGCAGGTAGAATCTTAAAGTTGTAGAATCTTACGGTTCTAGTTGGAATAAAATTTTTAGAGGTAGAATCATAACACGATTCTACGATTTAACGATCCGATTCTACTAATATAGTATGAATTAATTAAAAATTTTCTTATATATCATATTTTACCAATCTCTTTCACATATACACAAAAATTTCAAATTTTTATCATGAAAACTTTTAAAAAACAAATTTCTTAATTGGTATGAAGATTTAAACTAATTATTGAAAAGTTTTCGTTATATTCTTAAAAATAAAATGAAAGAAACTTTAATTCATATATTTAAACTTTAGAATCATAAATCTTATTAAAAGAACTGTGAAAATCCACATGTATTCTCCTAAAGAGATATGCCAAATGTCAAATGCTTATAGAAGGCAGTAAATAAATTAACTACATAGATTCAATTTAAAAATAGCAAGTCAGCATTTAAATAATACCTTTCTTACAAGTTACAACCAATTCTTTATTGATTGAAAATAATAACTTCAAAAATATAATCACATATCTGATTGATATCAAAGATAATAATTTATACAAAATTACATACTCTTAAAAACTAATAACCTACTTTACACTATTTATAAAATCAATATATTATAACTATATTGAATGTTGTATATTAATTTAAAGAAACTTAATAACGATAATTTAAAATTGATAATGATAAATTTATACTTAATATTTAAATATTTAAAGCTCCATATATTATATGGGTTTCTAAACTAGTTAAAATAAAAAAATTAGAGGAATAATCATGTCAAATATGGACATATATCTTTTAGATAGAGAAAGCGAATTTACATAAATAATTTCTTTCATTGCTTTTATTTTTCGTATTTGATCAACATATAATAACTTTTATTCAAAATAGACAATTCTATCTAATTAAGAAAGCATATTCCCTTGGCAAATTAAAAGATAAAAGACCAACTATAATTTCTAATAAAATTCCTTCAAAAATATATTTTTTAATACAATATTCCTAAACTAATTAACTAGAATACTTAGAAAATTGATCTTTGTACTCTAAGTAGTTATCACAACTACTTTCATCTTCAATATCATGAACATTGGTTGTGTAGAGCCATGTACGTGGACAATTTATAATTTTCAAAAAATCTCTATTTGACGATAAATTTTCATTAAATTCACTAACTTTTTGAAGCTTTTCTACGGATTCTCTTTGTAATTTTCGTTGTGTTGCGATTTTCTCTAATCTTATTTCTTCTGTAGTTCTCATCCTTTGTACAATCTTCGGATCAAGTTTAGACTTTGCAGCTTCTAAAGATTTTTTCATATCAATTGTCCTCGTCGTTATTGTGTCGTTTGACTTGAACGAGTTATCATGGGGAGTGACACAAACTGATCTATTAGCCTGAATTGCATTTTGTATTGCTTCTAAATTGAGTTTCTTGAGTTTAGGTTTAAATCTCACTGTTCGTTTGGTTGGGATCTTCATGATTATTTTGAATAATGAAATATGAAACGAAATTGAAATAAAAAAGGGATTAGGAGAGAATAAAGAAATACAAAGTTAAATGGGATTAGGTAACTAAGTTTTTTGGATGAAATTAAAATTGAATATTTGTAATAAATGAAGATAGAGAATGAATTATATGGATGAAATTAAAATTGAATTGAAATATATAGATGAAAATAAAAGAAAGTTATGGGTCATGTCCGAAAATAGAAAAAGTATAAATTAATTTAGAAGGATTATATAATAAGACATGATGCAAATTGTAGAAAGAGAGAATATAATACTATTCATAGTATTATTATGATTAATTAAAATTAATTCTAGATATTAATCTTAATATTTAAAAAGGGATTAGAGCGTATAATATAACAGCATAAATATCGTTAGCTAGAATTATGTAGAAAAAAAAGGCGTGGGATTAGGAATTTCTGTTACAATTATTTAGGTTAAGTTTTCTATTAAAAGTTGAGATTAATTAGGAGGAGGTAACCATTTAGTTACATTGACTATAAGTAGTTGAGTCAGCAATTTGTTACTTATATCTGATATCCGACAATATTCTAATCGGATATTCGAGATATCAGATATCCGATGCCTTTGAGAAAAAGTTGAAAATTTTCAGTCGGATATTCGAAATATCCGATATATGATATCCGAATTTAGTCAAAATAATTTATTTATAAAAATATAATTTTATTCTTATGAATAACGGATATTCAAAATTACTTATATTATGTGGATATCCGATATCCGACTATCCGAAATAATTTCGGATATCCGACAATTCAAAAAAGTCAGATATTCGAATCTACACACATTGATATCCGAATTTGTATCCGATATCCGAATTTTCGAATAGGATATTTAATCCAAATTGTAATTTCGAATCGGATATCCAAATTGTATCTCTTACACCGAGTAAAATACTAAAAATACTTGAAAACCTTGAGTTTTTATAACAAGATCCGTTTGTGTTTTATAGGAAAAAAAAACAAGAAATGCTAATAATTTATGCATATCAAAATGAAATGTTTTTTTTAGGAAAGCTTAACTAAAGATTAAAAGTATGAATACAAGATTAATGAGATCAATGGAGATTTTTTTATACATCATTCAATATAACTTGGGGCTATATACACACGCTGTTTTACTATTCATTAGTGGTTACTCGGTATATTTTTTTTTTGTCATATTATATTTCACCAGGTAGGATTATATTATCTTTTAAGTTATAAATTTCTTATTGTAAATAAAACTTGATCTTATTGTTAGAAAAATTAAATATTTTTCCATGAAAATGACCTCAATATAATTTTTGACTCCTTTCGTTTCAATGATTTTGACCCATTGATTTAGACACGTTTTCCAAGTCAATTGTTATACCCTTAATATCTAGAATCATACATAATTAAAAATTATAAAAATTTGATTTAAATAAATCTTGTGCTGAAACAAATCAAACAAGATTACACTTGACCATATTTTAACTTATACATAAGAATAAATTAAAATTTAAAAATGTGTTTATTTTACTTACATAGTATAGAAAACCAAAGACTAGTATTTGAGAATAGAAGTACTTCTTCCGTTTTATTTTACTTACATCCAAACACCTTTTTACGCGGTCCAATGTGTTTGTCGGATTGCTTATATCTAGAATTATACTCAACTCAAAATTATAAAAATTTGATACTATAACGGCCCGTTTGGTAGTTGGTAATAAATCGTGGCAATGGGAATGAAAAACTAATGTAATTTTAGTTAAAAAATCTTTTGGCTATCTTGATGGCCATGCTTGACAACCATCAATCATCTCATTTTGTTCACAAAATTCATTCCAATGCATTACCAATGGGAGAGATGGTATTAGGAGGTAATGGAAATTTGTGAATAAAAAACTTTTTTGTGAAAGTTTCATTACCATGGGAATGATATGAAAGTTTTGATGAAAATTTACACTATAAATCATTCTCATTACCACCATTTAGTACCACTAACCAAACAGGCCGTAAAAGTAACCGACGAGATAAATAAAACAAGATCCCACATGTTTTTTTCTCGTTTAATAGTCGTACCATGTAAAACACTATCAAATGATAAACAATGTACAAAATAGAAATGAAGCAACTAATAAAAAACGGATGAAGTACTCACTTAAAAAAGGGGGTATAGGCAAATGTAGCTAATTTCTTACTTTGAAGTGTGAATACTATCAATTGTTGGTGTTGACTAAACTACAATACTTCACATCTACATCATATTCATAAATTACATGTGAAATTGTCAATAAGTGTTGACTAAACTCTAATATTTGCTCATAAAGAGTACATGTGAAATTATTAATGAGTAATAAACAAACCAAATGTAATCATATATACCCACATGAAGAGTTTTGAATTTGAATATGAGCAAGAAAAGAATCCCAAAATATCACCATTTCTAATAAATCCTTTCCAATCATTGGTTCCCTTATCAAGAATAATTTTCTGGCCCAAGTCCCACACTCATCACTTTTATATTCTTTTTATTGAAAAGTTAAAAATTTATTTTTATAAAAAAAAGAGCACTAATCCATGAATTTAACAAATTGTATTGTACTTATATAAATAAAAATAAAAATAAAAAATGAACTTTTAAAAAAAATGCAAAAGAAAGAATTAGGTCTGCTTCCTCGTTTGCATCAATCAAACTAGGAATACAGTTTACATCACATTAAGTGATTCAGTCATTCAGAGACAGAAAATCAAATTTCCAGAATTTTTCTTGAAAGGGTAAATTTTATTTTATTTTTATCTTGGTGGGTTTTTTTTTTTTAAATAAATGGGAGAAGAACAAGAACAAGAACAAGTAAAAACAGCAGAAGATTCAAAGGATTCTTCTGTTGAGGTTGAAAGAGCAAAAACTGAAGAAACCCAAGAAAATAAAATGGGTATTGCTGATTCTGTAGTTAGACCTTCATGGTTTACTCCAAAAAGGTATCATCTTTATCTTTTTCTTTTCTTGTTCATCTTTCAATTCCTTCCATTTCTATAAAATTTGTGTTCTTTATTATGTTTCTTGTAAAAAGATTGTTTCTTTGAAGATTATATGATGTTTTTTTAATTTGTAGAATTTGATTTGGTTTTTGAATTGATATGGGTTATTGGGGTTATCTTTGGGGTTTTAATTATGGATTCTTGAATTGGGATTTTAGTTGACTTTTTGTTAGATGTTCATTTTATCAGATATTGTGGTTTTTTAAGCTTTTTTGATCTTGTTGATTGATGGGTTATGAGTAAATTAGGGTAGATTAGTCTGATGATTACTGCTTAATCACACCATTAACTAAAATTGGGTTAGTGTGATGTTTCTAAAATTAGAGTTGGAGGTTTGCTAAGCTTAATGAGATGTTTTCTTTGTTAGTTGGTGTTTAACTATTGAGAAGATTGCATATTTCTTTGTTTAAAAGCTCATTGTGGATCTTATGCAGGTTATTGGCAATATTTTGTGTTATTAACTTGATAAATTATTTGGATCGAGGAGCGATTGCTAGCAATGGTGTGAATGGTGAACGCGGGACTTGTAAGGATGGCACATGCTCCAGTGGTAGCGGCATACAGTAAGCTCTATGCATTGACTACTTTCAATTTCATCAATACTTGCAACTATTAGGACTCAATTTTTCTGAGATTTCATAATGTTTGAGTAGTGATCATTAGTATTCTATAATCCTATTTCTAATTCAGTTCATTAGTAGATTGATTTGCGTTCATTACAAGTTACGACTGAGAAATATGTACGAAATTTCTTGAATTTTCAGTTTTTAGGGTTTAGGGTTCAGTTAAAATTTGTTTGAAAAGGACTTACGGCCCGTTTGGTAGTTGGTAATAAACCATGGTAATGGGAATGAAAATTTAGTGTAATTTGGGTTGAAAAATCTCTTGGTTACCTTGATTGCCATATTTGACAACCTCCAATCATCTCATTTTGTTCATTAAATTCATTCCAATGCATTACCAATGGGAGAGATGGTATTAGATGGTAATGGAAATTTGTAAACAAAAAAACTTTTTTGTGATCAAAGTTTCATTACCATGGGAATGACATGAAAGTTTTGATGGAATTTTACACTATAATTCATTCTCATTACCACCATTTAGTACCACTAACCAAACGGGCCGTTAGGGTTACGCGTATTGGAATTGTATATATGATTAAGTTGTATGCTTACCGGCAAACATGTTCACATATACACCCTTGACTCTTGAGTATATGTATATTTGTATGTACGACTCCTTTGTCCCTTTGAATTTCTATATAACGCAAATCAAAGTGACAACTTTCAGATGTTGTGTAGCAATTCAAGGGGAAGAAGGGAGTATCACTTTATTAATGCCCCTCCCCTGTTTTCCTTCTTGGTTGTCTTTACTTGTTCAATGTTCATCGTTGGGACATGTATGTTGTTTGTAATATTTCTCCTCTTTTTATGGTGTCGTAGTTTGATCTTACTCTTGTTCTTGATCATTGTAGGGGACAATTCAACTTGAGCAATTTTCAAGATGGTGTGCTATCTTCAGCTTTCATGGTTGGACTCTTAGTGGCCTCGCCAATTTTTGCCACATTAGCCAAGAGGTGGGTTGTAATATCTTCTACTTTTACATGTTCTTCTTTTTCATACGCTCTTGGATTTTCTGTAGATAAAATAGAATTAGTAGAATTCAGCCTCACTGTTTAGTAACTGTGTTTGTTACAGCCACACACAATTCATTCGCCCCATCTCAAATGCAAAGGAAATTTATTTTAGAACTGAAAAATTTCTATACAAACTCAAATTCTGTTGAAGATTTCGTCTTATGTCTGTTCCATTTGAACTCAAAACTTAAAAGCTGAACCGAAACCTAGCTAACCTTGCCAAAAACTCAGTCAACTTATTAGTTTGTGACGAAAGCTAGCTGCGTTAGTCAAATGGACAGAAAACTCTGAGATAGTATGTTTGTGGAACTGCGTGTTTCATGTTCAAGGATACCAATGAGTTATTGACTTATCGCGTAACTTCGAACATATATCGTTACATTAGCTTCTAAAAGTTAATATACTAAGAATCACCCTGAGGCCTGCAGTAAAAGCTATTCAAATAGTATCTTAAGTGGAATCATTTTCACAAAGTTATCGCCAAGTAACATTTAGTTTGAATTATAGATGTTTGGAAGTGTTGCTGCTGGTGCGCCCAAATCTGATCAATCATTAATGTCTGGTCGACCGGTATGCGGTTTTCTTTGTCATTGCAGGGTCAATCCATTTCGATTGATTGGAGTAGGATTGTTAATCTGGACTATTGCTGTAGTTGGCTGTGGGTGTTCATGGGGCTTTTGGTCTATTTCCATCTTTCGAATGTAAGTCTTCCAAATTCCAAGGCTAACCTACTTTTTTGTGATTAGTTACTCATATGATTTTCTTTTTTTAGGCTTGTTGGTGTAGGTGAGGCGTCATTTGTCAGCCTTGCTGCGCCATTCATTGATGATAATGCTCCTGATAGTCAGGTATCCCATTTCTCCTCTCTCTTTTCCTTGAGGCCTGAGGGTTTCAGATTAGCTTAAAGTTCTTATATCTTACATTCTTTTTTCTATTGGATACTTATATCTTACATCTTTAATGATTGCATTTAAATTCTGTTACGGATGTTGTGTTAAATTTTAGACGGTGTGTAATCATCAGTGTCGTATCTGATATTTTATGGTACCTAGGAAAAATGAAATAAGTTGACCTTTTTTATAGAGAGTGATTTCGATCTTTAATGGGTGTTTGACAAAAGTAAAATTACAATTCTAGAAGCAATGTTCTAAGTTCAACATGACGACATTGTTGAGTTTAGACATTTGGCCCTTTCTAGCTCTAGGCCCTAGACAAATGTCTACCTTATCTAGGGTTAGAAACGGCCATGGTAATCATTTATCTCCTATACTAATGTTGTGCGGTCGATTAACTTGCTACAGCTACTCCTCAATACTGACAAGTTATTTAACTCATAGCCATTGGTTTTGACTTTCATGCATACATGCCCTTTTGCCTTGGAAAGTATGAACCGAATTCCCTGATCATCTAATCACAACGTGTGAATAGAATGCAATCTGATTACTTTGCAACTTGATATGTCAGAGAACAGCATGGCTTGGATTCTTCTACATGTGTATACCTGTTGGATATGCGGTTGGTTACATTTTTGGCGGTTTGGTAAGTTTCCTAAGCTGATGTACTGACTTCTATCTTTCCTACTCTCAATATATGATATAGCATATGTCCTAGCGCGTGTCGATTAATGATTATCATACCATACTCTCAAAAAACTAGAAACTTTCCACTGTCCCGTTTCGGAAACTTCATCCCCAAAACTCTTGTACTCCAAATCAATGTTCCGATGAAAAAAAATCACAATCTACTACTAATTAAAACATTATAAAAAAGCACCCCGTCATATGATCTCTTCGTTCCTCAAACTTTAAATTAGCGTTTCACGTTTTGCGTTTTCATCTTGTTCCCCGTACCGTATCAAATTTCCTTTCAAGTAACATTGCTTTTAACATTCTAGGTTGGGAGCCATCTTGCCTGGCGGTGGGCTTTCTTTTTGGAGGCAATCTTGATGGTTCCATTTGTTATTTTCGGTTTTGTTATGAAGCCGTTGCAGTTGAAAGGTTTGTAATTTCCCCTTGCATTATCTTATCAGCCTATACTACAACTTGATCTCTGTTAATTTCCTCTTTTTCTCTTAATATTCAGGATTTGCACCTGCCGGGTCCAAGGTATCGTTGTTGGTGGATACAGCTGCTGCTTATGTAGAAGGTGTGCATGAAATTCATTACCCCTCTAAACTCTTAATAGACTATGTTTTCAAGCATTTTTATATACATTTGTTGTATATCTCATTTTTGATGCGTTGTTTGCCCCCGTACTCCAATAGAGGCTTGAACGTTTTTCCTAATGCGGCGTACATCTTTATTAGATAAATGCTAGCATGTTTAGGGTTGTTCCTTAACGAGGCAGTTTCGAGAATATAATGTGTGTCCTAGATTCACTTCAAACAACTAGCTGAACTGCCCGAAATCACTACAAAGGATATTTTGTGGGCTTATGTCATAATGCAAAAACATGGCTGCATTGCATCACATCAGCCACGTTGTAAAGGTTTCAAAAACGAATCGATATTTCCTGCGTTGTAAAGGTGTTCAAAAACCGCATTTTGGACCATATGAAGAGATATCTCATGTTTTTTGACTGATATTTAGGCGTTATGATAACCACAACATTTCCGTTACCGCATCATTGTTCCGCTGCTGTGATTCCAACCATTGCCGCATTTTGCGCTATGGCTTACGTACATCCCCCCACCTTAGATTTTCTGATTTATCCACGTATTTTATGTTTGCTGCCTAGCTAAGATACGATCATGTGATTTTGTAATGTTATATTACGCTTTTTTTTCATTTTGTGATGGCTTCAAACTAATATTTATATTAAAAATGCCATATTCTAAGAATTTTGTACATGTTCGTGGGAACTATTGAATGTTATAGGGTAATAGAATGTTGTTAGAAAATCCGAAGTTAATACTTTAAAAACCTTAATTTTCGCAAAAAATCTTACCCTAACCCTAAAAATAATGGCTAAAGTTCTTTTTCGTTAAAATAAATCATCATGGACCCCAAATATTTTCTATCCCAAAAACTCAAATAATTATGTCATTCAATCACAGATTCACGGTTCAAATGAGGCTGATTCGACGATGCCACCTCTACTGTCTTATCGTGTAGATTCTGTACTAACAGTCTAACACTGACTTACTACTTGGAAATTAAAATTACATCGATAATAATCACATCAATATTTTTACTAGCCCGTAAAATTGAATCGGATTCCAATCACGAAATTGTGGGATTTGTTTTGCAGAGACAGAAATTGCAATTACTGTCAATAAATCAACCGATGAGAAAAGTGAAACTCCAAAAGAATCTCCAAAGTAAGTTTGATTTTCTCGAGTCAATGTTTATGCACTACCACCTTAAAACGCTCTATATTTTGAAATGTGATTAAGGATAATATGTTGTACAGTTCTTAAATCAAATGCATTACTGCACATTTTAAGTAAGATTTTTCTTATGCCTTTTGTTTTGAATATAATGCAGGTCAACCGGGAATGAATTTACAAGATTTCTGAGTGATATGAAGTCGCTTCTTTCCGAAAAGGTTTATGTTGTGAATGTTCTAGGTACCTCCACTTTTTTCTTTAACGAGACTTCTATGAGCATCGACCAATCACTAAAACATTTTGAGGGATGGTTATTGGGGCATTACTTTACATCATTTTTTTTTTTATCAAAAAATGCACCTCTATACAATAAGTAATATACTCATAAAAATAATTTTTAAGAATGACCCCTACATTGTTATATATTATATAGTATTATAGTATAATTCCAATTCTAATGCTGATAATTATGAACAACGGGATAAAAGATCGAGTGCTGAAGTTGGATATGCTACTTATTTTGTTCAAGCTAGATTATAAAGTTATCTATTCCTTGTACTCTTAATTGGATCATAACAAAGTAGCACGAAGTTTACAGACTGTAAAGTTTTAGAAAATGTTACTTAAGAGAAAGGAAGAGAGAAAAAGCTTACAGAAAAGGTTTAGCTGAGATAACTTTTGCTTCTCAAAGAGGTATATCAGGGGCAGAGCAAAGATTTTGGAGGCCCTATTTATTTTTACGATGTCTTTCAAAATAGAGCCCTTCATTATATCAAAAGATAAAAATTTTCCACTTTAAGAAAAACAATTCAAGACAATATGTATTGTAACATTATATTTTAAAATTAATTGAAATATAAAAAAAGTTTACAAACAAATCACTTCAAAAAATTGTTGCCTAGAACCGGGCCTGAATAGCACGATTTCTTATTTGAGGCCTCCTTTTTAGGGGCCCTAGGCAGTCGGCTACCCGAAATGGCCTAAGAACTGGTCATGAGGTATATATTACGTTTAAAAAATGACAGAAGGAGTGACATGCAATATTTTTCTTTGTCTAAAGCTGAAGTCCTTAGAATGCTTATACATTGTATTGGCTTCTCCAGGTTACATAGCATACAACTTTGTTTTAGGTGCGTATTCATATTGGGGACCAAAGGCTGGGTACAATATCTACAATATGGTATGTTCTCGCTTAATTCTGAGGGCAGTGAGATCCTAGTTTACCAAATATGTTTTCGTGGCTTTTTTCTCTTTTTTATTCTAAGCTATTTATCGGGAACATGTTATGCTTAAGAAGTATGTAACTTGTGGCAACGGGCTTTTATACGTCTAACTCAAAAATCTGGTCAATTTGGTAGCATAATGCAGATATGGTCTTTGGCGGCATCACTGTTGGTTGTGGATTGGCTGGAACTATAGGCGGAGGTCTCCTTCTTGACTACATAGACTCGACGATTTCAAATGCTTTTAAGGTAAAAGCAAATCATTTGACGGCTATATTTAGGATCCTTTTCGTATTTTATTGTCTGTGGATATTAATCTCTTCTGATATACCGCAGCTTCTTTCATTGTCCACTTTGCTCGGAGCAGCGTTTTGCTTCGGTGCTTTCTGTTTCAAGAAAGAGATATTTTTCCTCATTTTCTTCGCCATCGGTGAACTGTTAGTCTTTGCTACGCAGGTATATTAATTTTCATGAGTAGCTTTCTTATCCTTTTGATTTCCGTTTTATGCTATATTAGTTTCAAAGTGGCATCGTTTTTTTTTTGTTTGAAAAAAATTACAATCTTCTAATCATCACACAATTCATAAATTTTATTTCCGCTTGCAGGCCCCAGTAAATTACGTGTGCCTACACAGTGTTAAGCCTAGTTTACGACCACTTTCTATGGCCATGTCTACGGTTTCAATTCATGTGTTCGGCGATGTACCTTCTTCACCCTTAGTTGGTGTTCTTCAGGTTAATTTTCTCTTCAATATCTTACTCATGTTTCGATATGCACTTTTTTCTATCTGAACGCTGCACATTAGGCCGAGATATTATAGTCATTATCATTACTCATGACTCAGGTTATTTATTGACAACTATAGAGGTGTTCATTCAGGCTATCATGTTTATTTCGAGTTAGGTGTTTATGGTCGGCTTGAAATCGGGTTTTGTGGTCATATCGTATTTTACATGATTGTTTGAAGTCAGGTTTGGTTACAAGATCGGATAAATTTCGGGTTATCGAGTCTGTTTTGAACACCTCTATTTGCTATACCATGTTTTCCTTGAGCACATCGAACTAATACCATCTTTGAAGTCCGCTAAGATTATACGTGCTACAGGATCGTATTCATAATTGGAGGACAACCGCTCTGAGTTTGACGTCTATTCTGTTTCTAGCAGCTGCAATATGGCTCATAGGTAAGATCATCGCTGCATTGATACGCTGATACTGCGTGGCTGTGCGCATAGCTCGCCATATAATTCATATACACATTTTTGTGCAGGAATCTTTTTACACAGTCCGGATAAGTTCAATGAAGCGAACGAACATGATCATACAAGAGGAGCTAACGGAACAAACAAAGCACCGTTATTAGAGGAGGCAAGTAGTGCATAGTTCATCGGTTTAACGTAACATCTCAACGACTAGCGTCTCACCTTCCTTTGAATTGTATAGTATTTTCTTTTTGTGAGTAAATGATAGATAAGTGTTTTTTTGCCCATCTTTCTATATCGCCTACGATTTTTGCGGGCGATCAATTCATTTCCTTAAGTAGAAGACGATAATTGTTTCGACTTTTGCTTACCCACAAGTTTGATAATTGATGTATAGTTAAGTTTCTAGTAGAGAAGTTTGCAACAATTTTTGTGGTTCAGGGCACTGTTTTAGTGCAGTATCTAAAATAAGTTTTTTTTTCAGCTTTTATTTTATTTTTATTTGATTTTAAATATTTTATTTGATTTTTATTTTAAATTTTTGTGACTGGAATCTATCTCAACTTGGTGGTGCTTTATGCTTTTATTCTTTCTGGTTGTAGAAGGAAAGAATGAAAGTATTCACTTATATTGGCAACTTTCTTTGTCAACATGTTGTGTTTTTTGTTTTCTCGGCTTTCGGAGTAGAGGTGTTCAATTGGGTCATCAGTTCAATTTCGAGTTCAGTGTTTCGGATTGATTTAAAATTAAGTTTTGATTCCACATTGTTTTTTACATAATTTTAAATTCAGTTTGAAGTCGGGTTTAGTTTCAAGGTCGGGTAAATATCGGATTGTCGATTTGAACACGTCCATTCAGAGTAAGGATAATATTCTACGAGTAAGAGAGGAGGGAAAATCAACATTCTTATAAGCGGTGCAAATTGAATACTTAGCACGATGAAAGAAAATTTTTTCGCCATTAGATTAACTCATTAAATCATGATTTTAATCTTTAAATTAGTATTTGTGTATTTTTCAAATAGTTATAATATACAATGTCTACTTTAAGTAGGTGGATTAGGCTAGCAAAAGTTGACCCGACCTGCTAATCCGACATGGACCTAACCCGAAATAAGTGGGTTTGGGTTGAGACTTTTGACCCAATTAATTAAATGGGTCGATCCGACTTGATCTGTTTATCAAATGGGTTAGGTTCAGGTTAATATTTTAAACCTGAAAAAACCTGTTTAACCCATTTAATTAAATGGGTTGGATTTGGGTTAAGGGTTTTCTGACCTGTTTATTTTTAATTCGAACCCGAACCCGACCCCAACTCAACCCGATTTGTTTGACAGGCCTAAGGTGGATGGTGGAACAATATGAAAGAGACGGATGAATATAGCTTTTGTGATGAAATATAACTTTTAAAAGTAGAAAAATGTTAATTGAAAGTTGAAATACATATTTTACAAGGAAATATTTTGATTTCAGTGCTGGACTAATATCACCTAATTAGAAAAATCAAAAAAAATTTAATACAATTTATTTATAAAATGCTATAAATATATTGATAAAATCTGCTTGACAAGAAATATATTGATAGAGATGTAGATGTGGAAATCAAGTTGATAAAATCTTAATGTGACGGAATCTAATAGAAACCAACTTTATTTGAGACAAAGTTTTCATTAGATACTGCAACAAGATATTTTATTTTGTTCGTATGAGATTGTCTTACCATGGCACATGCATATAAATAAATTATTTTTCTAGCTAACTGATCATTTAAAATTGTAAGTGATCATTTAAAGGTTATAAATAATTATTTTAAGATTGTAAGACTATACGAATATATATATATATATATATATATATATATATATATATATATATATATATATATATATATATATATATATTGAGTTAGCTCAATAGAAATTGTCTCACCGTATAATCGTCTCATTTAAAAATTTAAATTTTATTTTTACTACTTTTGAGACAAAACAAAAGTTGAGAGTTACCACTAAAAATTTCTCAAAAGTTTCTGATTGTTGGTTATTCTAAATGGACAAAAATAAACCAATTTTAGCTAAACTAAGTTTTCTACTTATCCATATAAATTTTAGAAAAAAAAATGACATTGATAATTTTGTATATTGTTCTATCTGCTAAAAATAAACACGAATTTTTTCTTTGTTAAACATAAATCAATTTATGACTTGTATTTGTTGAAAATAAATCATTTGGTTCACTATCATTAATTATGTATCATCAATAAATGTGTGAGACGATCTCTCATAAAAATAGCTCAAAAATTTTTTAGGGAGATTTATATATAAAATAATCAATAAGTGAGTTTCTTTTCAACAAATACACAACAAGTGGAAATGATCATTAATGCTAATAAAATTTTGTTGGTGTTAGCAAGCTTCACATATGATGGATAATATCACATAAATAAGACATGAGATTTGCTAAGTAAATAACAGTTCTTTATCAATTTGGGTAAATCACTAGTAGGTGGTAACTGGTAAGTATATACGCCGAATGAATAACTCAACCAAAAGCTTAAGCTAGTAACTGAGGCCCCAAGTCCCAAGATATGCTATATACTCTAATACACCCCTTCACAAGAGAGCCCTTTGGGCTAGAAGTGTGTGCCACATAGGCCCTCCTCATACCTGACGCTGAATATTCCACTTTAAATGAGGGGTGGCTGAGATTCGAACATGTGATCTCTTGTGACGCTGGCACTGATACCATGTCAAGAAATCATCTCAACCAAAAGCTTAAGCTAATGATTAAAGCCCCGAGATATGTTATATACTCTAACATATATTGTTTTATGACTATATTGACTTTGTTTTCCCTTTTTTCGTTTTGGTCATTATATTAGTTTTTCTAGTCTATTTATGATTTACAAATCACCGTGATTAACCTAAATTTTCTAAATAAGATACATATAGATGCAATCATTTCTCACATTGACCAAAAAGAACAAAAATCAATTGGATTTTATGAAATTAATCTGGGTTACCCAGAAATTAGACATTTTTTCAGAAATGATCTGCACAATTGCAAAAGCCAAAAAGCAAGCAGAACATACTGCTTGTTATTACATGCCATTTACACCAAATAAGGCATTTAAGAAGAATGATATACTATCCTAACTCCTAGACCTTGCTGCACATGTCGATTTTCCACCAAAATTACACCCGATAAGTTAAAAGTTCGGTGTTCTTGCGATCAAAATATATTCAGTTGGTTGCTCATCGGTTCTCTGTCGATGATCTGATATCAGCTCGGTTAGACTCTATAAGAGCCGATAAAAAGTGTTTGCGGGTCTTGTATTACGAGTCTTTTACTACGTAGGAGGGAAGAATCTGTTGAGATTGAATGGCAGTGTGTAAAATTCTTCATTCCTGTTGTCTCCCCTAAAATTTCTAAACTTAACCCACCACGGCATTCCTCTGTCTTTCTTCGATCTTTCTACTTCTAAAGTGTTGTCGAGGAACACAGCGATGATTAAGCCAACAGTCGGGGATGATACGAAAATTGTCGTCAAAAATGCATTGAACTGCAGGACACAAACAAGAAAACAATGATGCTCTCCTCCTTTAAAATACTTTGTATTTGTCATTCATCATCAAAATATTGTTAGAGGTGTTCAATGGGCCGGGTCAAGTCAAATTTAAATGGGCTAGGTCGGGGGCGGTTTATATCAAATTGAAACAGACTGATGCATGTCAAAGCCCATTTAAACCTGACCCACTTTGACCTGTTGTTTAAAAGTTCATATAATAGTTTTCTATTCTACACTTTGTGGCCCATTGAGTCGACCCAACAATGTATATAATAATATCATACAAAATATTAAAAAAAAAAATAGCGGTAGAATTTTTTTCGCAACCAATCAGGGGCGAAGCCACACCGGGGGCCGGCGGAGGCCCGGCCCCCCTTGCCGAAAATGTGATCCTTTGTACTTTTGGTTTCGGCCCCCTAAACTAATATATTCTATAATTTAAAGAGTACATAATTGTAATAAAAATTACTATAGGTCAATGATTGAGGTAACATATTTGTAATTTAAAGTAAAAGATCAAACCCGAATTTGAACTATTATTTTTTAGTAGGCTAATAAATTTAATTTACACAAATTCTCATATGAGACGGTCTCTCGGTGAGACCATTTTAATTGTCTTGGCCTAATGTACATTTATTTTTAAAGTGATGACTTTTTAGTCTTAAAGTTACACTTATAATTAACCTTAAAGTGATAACTCAAAGTGATCTTTAACAAATGGACTTACCTGTATATAGTCGTCTCCTGGTGAGATGGTCTCATATAAGACAAGTTGATTTAATTTATTTTATAAAGTCATTACTATATATCTTTCATAATTCACATTCATCCTTTTTAGTGTGTATCTTTATATTTTTGTTATCTTAATTTTAATAGTAATTTTTTTTGGAGACTAAAAAGACAAATATATGAAGTCACAAACACTTAGTTTCTTTTTCAAAAGGGTAATTATAGGGAAGCTTCAACTCTATTTGTCAAATATAATTTGTGCTATGATTCAAGTTAATTATGTCTATATGATTCAAATTTTCATAGTTTAACTAGTTTATATACGATAAATAACTTGCTAATATATCGACAATTCGGCCCCCCCTAACCGTAAATCCTGGCTTCGCCCCTGCAACCAATTCCTATAATTATCCGACCTAGCCCTTTACACCAAGACCCGTTAATGGCTCGACCCCTTATTGACCCGACCCTCTAATGACCCGTTAAAATGTGACCCGACTCTTGAACTTTTGGGTTGACCCACCCCTTTAAACACCTCTAGTCACGGTCTAAAGGGGTTGTATGACGGCAAACCATGAGTTTGCAGGCAGTGAGACTCTTGACTGGGGAATAACCTGCAATTATTATCATTGATGATGTTAAATAATTGAACTTACCCAGCCTGCATTTGACCGAACAAGGCCATGTTGAGGAAGATAGTCGCTGAAGAGCTGAGGAATCGATATCCCTAGAAAAAGAGATACACCGGTAATAAAAAGATTTCTCATAGAGTTCATGTTTGTGAATTGTAGAAATGATAGTCCAACGGAAGCTGCAAACCATACAAATTAGTTAGTGTAGTAGAATCCCGTGTTTTTTTGACTCCCGGGTTACCAAGCAAGAGGAAAAGGGGAACTAATTCTTCATATAGGTGGTGAGAATCAAATCACTATCAGAAGGGTAAAAGGAAAAACCTTCAACCACTAAGACAACCATCAACCATGGTTCTCGGAATTTTGCGTTTTTATTAGACGAAAAAACTATGTAGTCGGAAGTTTTGGCACATACCCACAAGGCCAAACAGAACACAGTATAAAGCCGCAAAGATCGGGAAAGGTATGGATGCGAAAACAGCGCCAAATTTTCCTGACACATAAAAAGTCATTCGTTATTGAAGTACAAGCTCCCCTCCCATAGTGCAATTATATGTACCACGGTGATTTTGGGTGATTATTCAGAGTCGGGTATGGGTCCAAGAGTCCGACTTAGCTACTTTTTGAAATAAAAATTCATAAGCTTGTTCAAAATGAAGTGTCAAAGAGTCATATCAATGTCGGGGTGTCGAGGATCAGACATGAGTACTTGAAGTGAAATGGAAAGTCTGAGTAACATCGCATATGATAGCTTCTCTTCATAGCTTCTCAACATTTTTTTTTCACTTTTAATGCGAGTGGGAGTGCAGGAGGAAGGGAGGGTAACACTAACCTAAAGTTGAGAAAAATATCATAAAACCGGCTGAGATTTGAACGACTCTACGACTTCCAACTCGCGTGAGCCCTAGCAATCCAACATTTTCCCTGAAATATGATGCAGCGAGTCCTTGTAAAGTCATTTTGCAAGAGAAAGTATGATTAAAAGGTCAAGTGAATAATCGATCATAATACTTACACAGAGACTGCTGATCCAACGCCCGTTCCAAACAGACCATCCAGCAAAACTCCGATGCCCTACGAGGACGGAAGGATAATAGGTTATATAGCAGACTTCACAATCAACAAGAAGAATACAGCGCTACTCATAAAACGAAAAGCAAAAATGATTATCAACATTTTCATGGGATGGGCTTAACTAATACGATCCACGTCTATGGTATGATCCTGAAAGACATAATCAAGTTTGTATTTCATAATGATCAATCAAATAGAAAATTACCTGCCATCCTATACCGCGACTCAAAACGTAAGCTGGAGGAGGGGTAGCAATTGCAAGCCTGGATGCTGCCTTATAAGCAGCGGTCGACTGCATACATTCCAAGTCAAAGAGTTCGCGTCAATGCCAATGCTCAAAATGAAGGTCGAAACATGAAATAAAATGAGTTTTTTACTCTTCAAAAAGGCAATTTGCATGCATGGTGAAAATTGAAGAAACACGAATTTAAGAAAAAATTTACAAGTAAATAACCGCAAAGAGGTTTATATAAATTTGGTACCTCAATCATAGAAACCAAAACCGATGCCATCATAGCAACTGAATGGCCAGCATCAAAAGTCGGAGGACCCCATTGCAATGGATATGGGAATTTGAACCTAGTTGAAGTCGTAAGATAAAATTTTGGATTAGTACTTACACGGTAAAATACAAGCGTTTAGGAAGACAAGTTCATATGAGGACCCATAGTCTAAATCACGTTAACATTTTGGGCCATAAGTACATATTTGTCAATACCGACTAATAAGTTCATATAAGTTCAATGAGTTAATCAATTCATAATTCCTCCGTATCTGATAACTTGCGACTAGAACTTGTCATTTTGCGAAAGAAAATGATAGTTTCATGTTGCAAGTAAAAAGATGCGGAAGAAGTACAAGTTAAAAGACCGAAGCAATAAAACGCACCAAAACAAAATGCTTAAATGAGAGCTTCAATAAGGAATTATACCACGGAGCGGTTGAAATAAGATTTGCCCTATCTGTACGACAACTGATTTGAGTTGGGTGCGGTTTATGCTTATAAGCCCCAGCTGCTGTCAAGACGATGGCATAAACCCATACAATTGCGCCACATATTATGACAGGGAATCGTTCGAATATTGGGACATCCTTGAAGGGCCTGATATGCTTCAAATACTACATGAACAAAATCACATACTTTTTATCAACATTGGCTATAGGAAATTAATAAAATTGTACAAGAACATTATACAACTTACTCACTTGAGACAATCCAATTACGAGAAATAGCATTGGAAGTCCGATTTCTACACAGTTTCCAAGCTGAAATGAAATAATCGGTAAAAGAAAAGAAAGAAATTCAGGATAGTGTACGTTCATACAGCATACTTAGTGTTCATTGATCGCAAAGAAATTGTTTATGGTACCTACCGCAGGAAATCCTCGATGAAACAACCCTAAGCCAACCAAACCCACAACCGGTGTCATCCCTAGAGGACTAAAAAATCTGTAGAAGCAGCCAAATGTACACAACCAGCATGAAAACGACAACAAGAAAGAGAATAGCACTAGTCAAACACAACCATGATGTTAAATCCGACCAATACCTACCGTGAAAAGAGTCCCCAAAGTTGACTGTAACCTAAAATGATTTGTATACTAGACGAAACAATTAGAGCTCCTTGAATAGCCCTCATTGTTTGAATAAATCTCTGGAAAAAGGGAAAAGTTACATTTGACAAAGCAAAGCACATTCTAATGTTTAATAGAAGCAACAAATAGATCAACATCAACATACAATTACACTATTGATAACCCAAAAAAGGAGTAAAAGTACGCCCAATTGTGGAGGAAAAGTTATTGTTTTGAGTAGCGTCACATGATTCACTAATCTTCTCGAGAATCACAAATCGAAAGAAGCAAATTAATGGTCAGTTTTGGTTTATTTTTGGGCCATTTTGAGCGAGTCACGATTTCAAAAAGTGAATAAACTAGCGAATCACATTATACTGGTTTCGAATAGTTTAGTGCATCCCATAAGAGGCTTGTATTGTCATGATCCATTTGCTCTAAATTTAGATCATGCACAAGCTAGATACATTATTATCTAGATACATTATTATCTCCCACACAACCAAATTAACAAAATTGATTGACCGGACAAAGATAGCAAAAAAGTAAGTTTCTATCTTCCACAAAGCCGAATCAAACAAAGCAAAGGGTGAACTTACATCATGACCGTCGGGAATGCTCTTCAATGAGGAGTCATTTATAATGTATGCTATAGATATAACGTAAGCAAAGGATCCTCCTACTACAGTTGGCAATCTTGTCCCAAATAAAGCTTGCAAAAGTGTGTTTAATCCTGCCACAAATAGGAGAGTTTGTATGACCCGTGCCTTGTCACCCTGGTCATGTTAACAATATATCACAATGTGCAAAAAAGGTAACAAAGTTTTAGACAAGTGGAAAGCTCGAGAGACCATTCATGCAACACGTGAAACAACAACGATGAAAACAGTCCTACCTAAGATTTTCTCAAAATAAAACTTCATCTTAACAAATGCGGTTTTGGTTTGCCTAATTATGTTATAGATCATCTCTGTAGATTTAGACTTATCGGGCCAAGATCTTCAGATTTATAAGTAGAGAGAACATGAGTACATCACGGATCTTACGGCCTTTAAACTCCTACTTTTCACCCATACTTTATTTGAAATTATCGCAACAACTTAAGGACTTAGGAGATAGGACTTACATCAGAACCACCCATTGCAGGAACGAGAATGGTAGGAATCATCACAGTTGTACCAAGCATCACAATGTAGTTTTGAAATGCTAGAAGGATGGTTTCAGCTGGAAAATTAAAACTAGTTACAATCAGATGAATGTGCAACAAATCTACCACACATGCAGTCTGAATTAAATGGAAAACATAAACGATGGAATACATAACAAAACTAGTCTTGCAAGATGGAATATATACATATCATCGTCATCATAACGCAATATATCTTGCTTATAGAAAAAAGGAAAATAAATACTGAGATAAAAATGTAAAATACTGGTCTATCAAGCATCTACGTGGCTATCGGAGAAAAATATATTCTTTTTTGGGATCTAACCCATAGTAACATGGAATGTGGAACATAGCCATATTCCACGCTCTGAGAACATCCGTCTCCAATCACTACGAACATGACCCAAATTGCTTAAGGTGACATTTCGGTATAGATGAGCTTTTTAAAAGGTATTTTGGGCTTCATTTACAAATCAAAGAAAAACGAACGGAGGATAAAACAAGATAAAACCTAGAAAACTAAAAAAATACCACTTAAAAAAATTTCTTAAAGCAAAAAAAAATCATTTTAATTTTGTTTTATTTTCAATTATATTTTTTTATATATTATGTAACTCGTATGCAATCATTTCCAATTCAATTTAGATTGTGTTCTTTGTTTCCGTTTTGACGCTCCCGTTCCCCATTCTAAACTGAAAGTCATTCCAGGTAAAAATGATCTAACCCTTCGTAAAAGGTTTATTTCTTCATGCTACAGTGATTAATCAAAATATGGTCTATTTGTTCCTTAAGAAGTTCAACCATATTTAGTTTTCCGTTCTTCTCATCTCATGATCCGTCATTTCTTATTCCTCCAATGTAGCTGCAATACGCAATTCTACACATGATATGTTGATCCCTTCGTATTGTGTTCCTTTTCGAGCACTTGAACGAATGTCAGTGCATCATTTTTCCATTCAACAAAATTAATTCGCGTATTGAGGTAACCATGATATATCAGATTCTATCAATCTACTAATTAAACTCAACTTCATTTATGATCCAACTAATGTCGAAAAAAGTGCTCAAAATTTCATGAATGAGCATACACTAGCAATCATAGTGCAAAAATACAGTTTCAATCATAGTCGTGATACAATGATACGGCCTTATTTTTGCACTTTGCTAGCAATATGAAATCCCATCCTCACGACAATAAACAAACTCCCAAAGATCAACGAACACTAATTAGCTCGATCACAATAATCAATTCAAACTTAAAACATTGATGAAATGTCTACATTGTGAATCAACTATCATGGTAAGTTCAAACCAATGCAATATTTTACTAATTTACCAAGCACATTCCCTACATACTATAATATTCAATTACCATCTAAACTACATTTGAACAAAAGATTATTTTACCCCCAAACCAACATTATTGACCAATTACAATTTCCATATATAGAATCTACTCAACCATCCAATTATTTATTTACAAGAATTACAACTGCAAATCTACAATGTACTCGTTAGTTCCATCAAATTTGCTACATTTTCCATTTTAGTTTGTCTCGTACTAATCACTTCATTTCTATTTTTGGCTATAATCCACGCTAGAGGTGTTCAAAGCAGACCCGATGACCCGATAGACACCCGACTTTATAACCGAATCCGATTTGACCCGACTTAAAAATGAATCTACAATTATGTAAAAACCAATGTGAACACAAAATCCGATTTTGAACTGACCCGAAACACCTGACCCGAATGAACACCTCTAATCCACGCACATTCTTCCGTTCTCATCAGCACATTTAACTCGATTTTCATCTCATCCACTCATTTCTGGCATTTCCCAAAAACACACTTTTTTACCCATTCATTGGCTAAAACCAATTGTGCTCTTGCAGTCAAATTAGATTACAAACAAATAACATAAAACAAACAGGGAAAAGAAAAGATATCATAATCTTTAAACTTGGAGTCCTTGATAATTGCCAAATGTGAAACTTTGAAAAATGACAACCTGACATTAATAGAAGAAAACAGATAACAGAGAGCAAAGATGTGACATTTTACTACTTCCTCCGTTCTGAAATACTCAGCTACATTTTTATTATTGATAGTATTTATTGTTCAAGCTTATTTTATATGTTGCGACTAATGTATTAAGAAAAATATACTCAAGTGGGATCTTGTTTGAACTAATCGCATACTTTCGTAATATTAATTTTTTATAAGTTTTAACTAAGTGTAATTTAAGATTTTAGTGATCGAAATTGTACATTAGATTGCGTAAAAGTTGAAATGTAGCAAATATTATGGAACAGAAGTATAAAATTATCTAAAAACTCAATTTAATTTTATTTATTAAATAGATAAATATAGAAATTAAATTTCAACATTCAAGAACCTTAAATATCACATTAACTATCATTCCATTTCCTACAATATAGGACCACTTGAAACAAACACTTCAACATTAACATTCATAATCATAATAAAATGTGGAAGATAAATAATAACAAAAAGATTATAAATTTTCAAAATTTTGATAAATAAACTCAAAAAAATAAAATGAACCCTTTTATTCTTTTGAGAAACCCATTTTAAAGAAACAATCTTTTTAATGTTCTTTTTTTTCAATTGTGGTGGGACATTATTAAAATGTCCAAATAAAGTGTAATAATGACAAAATTTATGAAATTTAAAAGGTACCCATTTAAATTAAACATAATTTATTGAGTTTAAGATAAAAAAAATAGTACCCCAAGGAGGATTTGAGTCTATGCAATACTCAAGGTCTTGAAGTTGTTCCATGGGAAGATGGGTAATATCCGCCATTGTTGAAAGCTTCAAAAGCTCCCCTGTTTTAGAGATAGAAAGTGTGAAAAATAACAGAAGAGAGAGATAGAAGTGTGAAAGAGAAGAGAGAATAATTTTTGAGAATTAAAGTGGAAAGAAAAAATAAAGAGGAAAATTAACAGATAGAAAGGTGGTCGAATTTTTGAAAAAAAAAAAGAAAATAAAAAAGTTAGAGAGAGAAAGAAGGAAAACTTATTCTTTGGATTTTGGTTGTTCTTTCTGCTCGAAGTTCAGTGATAAACTCAAAACCAGCTTTTCGGTTGGGATTTTTTTGAAGTTTTCCTTTTTGATTTTATAAATATCATTTTTTAACACAAATTTCAAAGCGTCTTTTGTAAAGAGGACTCTTAAAAGCTCAACTCAATTCTAAATATGAATTATATTGTTATAACTCTAAATATAAATTTGGACTGAACTTTTGAGAGTCGTCTTTACAAAAGACGGTCTCTCAGAAGAGCACTTGTTTTTTTAAATATCATTTGTTTTATTTTGAGATACTTTTTAAAATTTTCAATTTTAATTTATATTTTATCATCCTATGGTAAAAAGAGATCATCACTAATTCACTACCTTGATGGTAAGAAAAACTATTGTTGTTTTTATTTTTAATAAATTTTTCACTCTCTTATTAAAACAAATAAAGGGACAATTATGCATGTTTTATTTAAATAATGAATATTGGATTACTATATACTCTCTCTTTTTTTTTGGGTTGTCATTATAAAGAATTTTTTGATTTCATATCATAACTTTTGGACAAAATTAATGTTGCCATCTTATTGTTATTATTTTAATAATATTTATGGTTCTCACATATCTTTCAATAACTTCATTTAAAAATTTTTATATTGATTATGGTCTCCAAATATTTTTTTGCTAACTTTATAAAAATATTTTTTTTAATAATTGTAGTTTATTTATATATTTTTTTCCACTAATTTACTAATTTTTCCTATCATTTGTGGTCCCTATTTTAATTTCCTCATTAAATTTATTATTCAGTGTGACAATATATCCACCATCTCATGTATTTTATTTTTTTATTTCCGTGAACATTTCTTGTGGAAACTTTTTTAAAAAAATAAATTAAAAGAGTGTATTATAAATAAATAGTAGTACTATTATATAATCACAAATCACTACAAGAAAAATCATTTTTAGCAACAAGTTTTAGCAACGACTAGATTTTTTGCGTTGCGAAAAATACATGTTGTTGCGAAATCCGTTGTTGTTGCTAAATAGTCGTTGCCATAAAAAAAATTAACTTTCCCACCACTTAAAAAACTTTCCCGGTATAAGCCACGTTTTTGCAACGAAAATGTTTGTTAATAAAGTTATATAAATAATTCGTTACTGTATATATTGTTGCTAAAAAGCATTAAACATACAGATACGATAAAAACCGTTGCAAAAAATCTAATAATAATAATTTTTAGCAACGACCTCATGAAAACACACATTTTTCATTTCCATTTTCCCTCTCAAATAAACCCAAAAGACCCGAAAACCCTTAATTTCCCACGAAACCCAGGCCAGCAAAACCATTTCTTCTCACAAACCGATTTCTTCTCACAAACCCAGCAAAACCGTACCATTTCTTCTCAAAACCCACGAAACCCTTCCCCTCACAAACACCTGCCGCCGGAACACCGAACGCCTGCACACCGGAAAAGCCGCCGGAACACCGAACGCCTGCACATCTGCCGCTTCTGCCGTGAGTTTTCTTTTGTTTTTTTTTTCTTTGATTAATTTGTTCTTGTTCTTGTTTCGAAAATTTGTTGTTTTTCTGGGAAATTTTGTTCTTGTTTCTTAGATAATTATATATCCAAAGATCTATTGGGGCTGAAATTTATTCTTGTTTCTTAGATAAAATTTGTTCTTGCTAAAATTTGTTCTTGCTTTACTATGTAATTTGTTCTTGCTTTACTGTGTAATTTGTTCTTGCTGAAATTTGTTCTTGCTAAAATTTGTTCTTGCTGAAATTTATTCTTGGTCTTGCTGAAATTTATTCTTGTTTTTCTGTGTAATTTTTGAATGTTAAACATTTAATTAGTGGGTTTTTGGATATTTTTGTATGGGTTTTTGGATATTTTTTTCTATGCGTTTTTTCTGTGTAATTCCAAAGATCAAAATGGTATGCAATTTACTGTTTTTAACTTTTTTGTTAATGTTTTGTGAAATTGGGGATTAGTTCATGTTTCTTAAATAAAATTTGTTCTTGTTCTGCACACCGGCACACCGGTACTTTGCTTTATGTTCTTGCCACGTTTGCTCTGCGGGGGTTGGTATAATGTGATAGCTTTAATCGGTTTGTATAGCTTTACTGGAAATTTTTTGATAGCTGAAGAATGGGTTTACTGGAAATTTTGTTTAATGTGATAGCTGAACAATGGGTCTTGTCGGTTTGTATAGCTTTACTGGAAATTTTGTGATAGCTGAACAATGGGTTTACTGGAAATTTTGTTTAATGTGATAGCTGAACAATGGGTCTTGTAGTTACCTTGTCTAGCTTTACTGGAAAATTTGTGATAGCTTTACTGGAAATTTTGTTTACTGGAAATTTTGTTTAATGTGATAGCTTTCATCGGTTTGTTTAATGTGATAGCTTTATTGCAATACCTTTAATTTTTTATATTGGAATGTTATATAACTTAATTATTATAAACTTTAAATATAGGAAATGGTTTTGAATAAGGCATGGGTCAAAGTAAAAGATCGTTCATCTATTGATTATGTAAATGGTGTTGATGAGTTTCTGAATTTTACTTTTTCCAAAGTAAGAGAAGATGATCGAGAGAGTACTACTATTAGGTGTCCTTGTAATAGTTGTCGCAATATATTTCTTAAAAAAAATGTGATGTAAGATTAGACTTACTTAAGAGAGGAATGTATGAGAAGTACACTTTTTGGGAACTTCACGGGGAAGAATTAGTTGAATTAAGTGATGGGGATGATGTTAATGAGTCGAATGACACTGATAGTGATTTCACAATGTTGCAAGATGCATGTGGAGTTGGTGCTATGAATGTTGGGAGTGTTGAAGAGGCTTTAAATAATGTTGAGGAGTATGAGACACCTAATGCGAATGCAAAAAAGTTTTTCAAACTTTTAGAGGAGTACCAAGAACCATTAACAATGCATGGCACAACAATGTCTAAGTTGTCATATATTGTTAAATTATTACATTTAAAGGTTTTGAATAATTGGTGTGATAGCTCTTTTGATAGTTTACTCCAATTAGAACGTCAAGGCTATGGAGCTAACCTTCCAACTTCTTATTACGAGGCTAAGAAACTCATTAAAGACTTGAGCCTTGATTATTATAAGATTGATGCTTGTGAAAATGATTGTATTCTTTATTGGAAAGAGCATGAAAAATTGATTGAGTGTCCCACTTGTGGTTTATCAAGGTGGAAACAAGAAAAGGAAAACTCTTCTAAGGGGGTAAAGATATCTAGAAAAGTGCTAAGATATTTTCCATTGAAGCCTAGACTACAAAGGTTGTACATGTGTAGAAAGACATCTAAAGACATGCGTTGGCACAAAGAAAGGGATGCTACTAAAACATATAGAGTGAATGATTGTGATAGGATCATAGATGATGATGCTCTTTCTGGGGAAGAGGAGGATGATAAGTTTTTAGAGGATGACATTGCGAGTGCGGTGGATGATACAATGAGACATCCATCTGATTCCTTTGCATGGAAATCATTTGATGAAGAGTATAGTGAATTTGCTAAAGAGGTGCGAAATGTTAGACTTGGACTAGCTTGTGATGGCTTTCAACCTTTCAAATGTATGCATTTGTCTTTGTGCAGGATAAGTTTGAAATTGATAAGTCTAGTGATTACTTTCGAATGTATGCATTTGTCTTAGAGACAATGCAACGTTTATATAGATTGTACAAGTGTAGATTGCACAATTACTACAAAAGTAAGCGATGCGGAAAAACTGATGAGGAGCGTAAAAAGAATCCTCCTCCTGACTTACCCCAACCTCAATGGGAATATCTCATCAAGTATTATGGATCCGATAAATTTAAGGTATTATTTAATCAAACTATGTACTATTTATGGACTATTTATGCAATGTTTATGTATAAAAATCATCGTGCAGGTCATAAGTGAGAGGAACTCTAAAAATCGGAAGTCTGACAAAAGAACTAAGCATACAACTGGAAATTTGTCATTCCCTGAATCAGAGGACGTATTAGTAAGACAAACCCATTATATTATGTTTATCGAATGTAATTTAAAATAATATCAATAACGTTGTATAATTTGAACAGACAAAGGAGAATGCTAATGTCAAGCTAACTGCTGATAAAGTTTGGCTTATCCAACACACTCGTAAGAATGATCAAGGAAAACTAGAATGGCTCGATACACGGTCAAAAGAAATCCATGTATGTACAATCCATTTTTCTTACCCTTGTATGATTTTTTTATTATAATATACAATTATATATATGTGGTTTATGTAATAGGTGAAGCTGAAAGATGTTGTTGCTTCAGCTGGGGATTCAATGACACAAGATGAAATTTTGCTTCAAGTTCTGGGCCAAAAGTCAGGGCATGTACGTGGAAAAGGGACAGGGGTACGTGCATATTCTAAAGAAAAAGCACAAATAGAGCAACGTAAGATTATGGAGCAACAACAAGAGAAAATTCAGGAGCAACAACAACAAATTAAAGAGTTGATGGAAAGTTAATTGCTACAACAACGACAATTTGAAGAATATAAGGCAAAACAACAAAAGGCAATTGAAACAATGAAACAAAGCATCTTACAACAGCTACAGAGCAAAGAAGTTCAATGATTGTAACGAATGCTTTTTAGGTAAATGATGTTTTCTTTTGCATTTTCTTATTCTATACTTAGCCTTAGAACAATTTAGTTACAATAGCATTAGCTGTTTGGTATTTTAGTCCAATTAGGAGTATTTGGCGGCTTGTGTTATAGTTTTAGTTACAATGGCATTAGTTGGTTGGTATTTTAGTCCAATTAGGAGTATTGGCGGCTTGTGTTGTAGTTTTAGTTATAATGGCATTAGTTGTTTGGGACTACATGTCAATTACGATTACTTGGCGGCTTGTGTGTAGTTTTAGTTATAATGGCATGGCATTAGTTGTTTGGGACTACATGTCAAATTACGATTACTTGGCGGCTTGTGTTGTAGTTTTAGTTATAATGACATTAGCTGGTTGGCATTTTGGTCCAATTAGGAGTATTGACGACTCGTGTTGTAGTTTTAGTTACATTGACATTACTTGGCGGCTTGATGTTATTTTGGGATCAAATTGGATTTTGTTTGGGCACGTTTTGTTTTGCTACTGATTTGGTTGTTGTGAATATGGGGGAAGGTTACCAACTAATTTGATGCAATGCAATTACTAGTATATAGTAAATGTTTTAGGTACCTTAAGTGGCGGCCTCCTGTTAAAATTTATGACCACATTCAAGCCTCCAAAGTAATTTTTGTTACATTCTTATCAATATACTCCAATCTTGTATTGATTTGTTTTAGTTTATAGTATTACTTGAATAGGCTCTCTTTAGAACTACATGTCAAATTACAGATTCGTCTCGTTTATTTGGTGCAGGTAAGCATTTCTTCGTCGGACAGTTTTTGCAGTCAATGACAGTTGGTTTTAGGTATAAGCATTTTGGACACTCAATGTTTTGGGTTATGAATGTTATGATGAATAGCAAGTTATGTGCACTTGTATATTTTTGGACTTCTTCAAAGTGTCTTTTACTTGTAAATTTTTGCATGGAAAACTTGTATATGGTAGGAGAATTATTTTGGAAAAATGCTCCGTACATGTAATTGAATTACGTATATTTTGGACGCACGATATTAGAGACGTGTGATATTTTGGATTATGAATTAATATATAATGTTAATTAAATGGTGATATTTGATTAGTTCGTTATAAATTATTTATTAATTTAATTGTCTAATTTATGTATATATTGTAAGTTGTTTTATAAAATATAAAAGTCGTTGCGAAAAGTGTATATGTTTTTTGCAACCCTAATAATCGTTGCTAAAAACAACAAAAAATAAAGTTTACTTGACTGTTTTCACTACAGCAAAGTTGTTGCAAAAGATTGAATATCTTGAATTGCAACAACTTCAAATTGTTGTGAAAAACATATGTTTAACAACGAAAAAAATTGTAGCCAAAAATTAAGTTTATTTGGCAACGACATTTTTTGTTGCTAAAACAATTAAATTAATTGCAACGAAATGTTTTTTTGCAACAGTACTACTCGTTGCTAAAACCTGCTACGTTACGCAACAACCAAAGTCATTGCTAAAACTTTTAGCTACGGCTGTACTCGCAACAATGAGTTTCGTTGCAAAAAATGTTTTTAGCAACGAAAATGTATTTTTAGCAACGACATTTTGTGTTGTTAAAAATAACTTTTCTTGTAGTGAATTCTTTTAAAAACAATATCTCAAAGAGACCACCCATTTGGGTCAACCCTATTTAAAAAAACATTGAAAAAAAATAAAAGATACAATTTAGAACAAATCGTGCCTTATTATTCATTCTTTAAAGAGACGATCTCTTTGAGAGATTAGTCATTTTGGGTCGACCCAACACTTTATAAAAAAAAAGTGGTAATTGTAAAAAATATATGTTGAGATTGGGTTATGACAAGAATTAAAAACGAAAATATGATTAATTTTCGAAGGTTCTACGATGGCGTTTATTTCACCTATAATTTTCTTCATTTGTAATTGTGTATCAGGCATTTGAACTAGCTTTAGCAAGTATTTTTGCTTATTGTACTACACATTTGAATAAGTTGTAGTCATTTGAAATTATTATAGTAGGTATTTTTACATATTGAAGTAGGTGATGTAACCTAATTAATAGGTAAAATTAAATAGTTGAGTAAACTATTTTTATTATCATAGTAGGCGTTTTTATATATCATCATAGGTTTTTATGCATACCGAAGTACGTGTTTGTTTATATGAAAGTTGACATTATAAATAGTTGAAGTTGGTAGGCATATAAAAAGGTTATAGTAGTTGTTTTTGCTTATAAAAGTAGATGATTTTGCATGCTAAAGTATGTGTGTTTACATACCAACGTAGACATTTTTGATAGTTGAAGTAGACATTAAAATAGTTATAGACTTATAATAGACACTTGAACTAGATTTTAGTAGGCGTTTTTGCTTATTAGTTATAGTACGTGTTTAATACTACTCCCTCCTATCCTCCCTATTAGTCCCATTTGCAAATAGGGTTAAGCCACTCTATTAGTCTCATTTTTATTTATAGTATGTATTTTTTATCTTAATATCCTTACTCACATTACCTTCTCAGCTAGTCTCTTGAGAGACTGTCTCTTTGAGAGACGTATCTCAAGCACAACTCATTAAAGATTAATGCCTATTTTTCGTTTTCTTAATGCCTACTTACATTATCCTTAATGCTTACTTACAGTATCATTAATGCCTACTTTCAATATCTTAAATGTGTATTTACTTCATTTTTAATGCCTACTTATAATATTTTAAAAAATATATAATTAATAGGCCAACTAAAGATAATCTCTCAAAAAGATCTTCTCTCACAAGAATTCGTGTTACCTTATTAGTTATTACAATTAATTTAATGAAGAACCATAAATAATTTACTTATGACTTATTCTCTCTCTTTTTCATGAGGTCCAATTTAATTCACCTAAATATAATTGGTAGTAGTAGGGAATTACTCCCTGAGTTTATATAGTGGTATAACCTCTTTTTTTTTCTACAATATAGGACAACTCACATGTAGATATTAGATAATAATAGAAATTTTAACACTCCCATACATATAAGTGTCCTTAGAATTTACAAACATAATTGGGAATGAACATCAATTTAAGGCAAGGCTTATTAACTAGTGGTAAGATTAAATACCCAGTCATTAACGTTTAACAATAAATCGGGCTTTGATATCATGTTAGACTTTAGAAAACTGATCTGGATAACCCATATAAGGAGAAGAAGAGTTGGTTCACATATAAATCAAAGAAGTTTTATTACTAAATTCAATTGGTAATAATAGGAGTTACTCCTCAAATTTAAATGTAGCATAATATTTTCTCTTTCTCTGATGGACCATCATAAGATAAAAAAAATGAACGATTTGCTAAACTAGAGTTGAAAAAAATAAATATTCCCACTTTGGTGTTCATTGAAAAGTATTTCCCAAATCAGTGTTGTAAATATATTTTTTTTGGTTTGGAGACTTCAAACTTATTGATTTTTTTATATTTTTCAAATTAGTGTTATGTTATTAAGAGCCATAATTTTTTTAATTAGGAGATTATAACACTTTTCTTTTTTAAGTCTATAATTTTGTGTTTTTGTAATCATTATAAATTTATAATACAAGTATAGAATTGTCATATATGAGTCTTTCTTATCACATTATTTTATGCATATAATCTAAATAAAACTTTAAACAAGGAATGATATAGAAAAAAGTAAAAACAATAATCTAAAATACCCAAATTTTTTTGGAATATTTATTTATGTTCTATGTAGGACTTTCAATAATTTTAGTATTCTTTGGAATATCTAACTTAGCTAAATGCATCAAATGATTTGATGTCATGTTAGGATACGATGATTTAATTTGAAAATTTGAAATTGGCTCAAATTTATTGTTTCGCAAATTAAAATTTTCAAATTTGGATTTGGATCAATTCCAAAGTAATCCAACAACTTTATTTTTGAATATTTTTGCTTTTGTTATATTCAAAGCAGAAGATTTATGTTCCAAACCTCTACATATCACCAAATTTGCTCTTAGATCATATATAAAATATGTGGGATTGAGAAGTAGGCAATTGGTGAAAAAATTAAGGAAAAAATGGATAAAAGTGCTATTTATAAATGAAAAAGCGAAAGACATATATGGATGCGATGAAAATGTAAAGTAATTGTGTGGATGATAATTTCAAACAAAAGTATGTTCTTGGCCAATAACAAATATTGGACGAATTGGTGGAACAAACTAAAAAGAAAAGCAATACAAATTTCATGAAGCAGAGAAAATATACAATAACAAATTAACAATAGACCAATATTGACTCGACCAGATACTCATCCTAAACTCAATAAGAAAATAGTGGATCATTACCCAATAATTTCGACTCGTGATCGAAGAATGACCCGACTTAACAAACCGAAACAAATCTGATTGAAACCCAAACACCGGTTTTGTTTTCTCAACAACATTCTCAATTCAAGGACATTTTATTAGTCAGAACCCACTACATTTTAATCAATTTTTAAAATTATTATTCATTATTTCTTTGTTATAACCCTGAAATCAATATATTGATTTATTTAATATAAAAATATTGTCTAAGAATAAACATTGTCAAGAGGAATCTTATTTAAATGATCTAATCACATATCTTTATGGTATTAACTTTTTATCAATTTTAGATGTATATAATTCAACATATAAATAATTAAAATAGTACATTAACTTGCGTAAAAAGTCAAATATAATAAATATAGTAGAAGACATGAAGCATAGGGGTAACACTTAAAAAAGCAAGTTGAAGGGAATATTTTTTTTTTGTTATTAATTGATATGAAGTACTACATAAAATGGGTCCACAAGGAGGTAGGGAAGTCAGGATAAGACCACTAGTAGTAAGGGTCAAGAATTCAAACTTCAAAAGGATTAAAGAAAACACCATTAGGTCAAGTGTTTTGAGTCGGTTTAGAATTGGTTTTTGTGTTCACAATGATTTCTATTCATATTAAAGTCGGGTTAAGTCGGATTTGGTTCTAAGATCGGGTAAATATTTGGTCATCGACCTATTTTGAATATCTCTACTACCAACATGTAATACTACCCGAAAACATAAAAGAGAGTGTCATTTTGATATCATATATATATATATATATAGATATATATATATATATATAATATATATATATATATATATATTATATATATATATATTATATATATATATATATATATATATATATATATATATATATATATATATATTAAAAATTAATATTGTAAAAGTACACTATTAGATAATTTAATCAAGATTTCATTTGACTATTTTTTTCTTACAACTTAGCAGCATGTATTATATAAACTTAAATAATAAATAGGATCGTCAATAACTGTATAGTATCAAATATTTTTAAACATACTACGTACTATATACATCTCATAAAATTTATTTTATTTATTTTAGTCCATCACATCAAATCTATTATTTTTTTTTCATAACTTATATTTTTCCTTTAATTGTCATACACATATTTAATTTATTTTTTTATCATATCGACGCATTGTTGCTAGTTAGATCTCCATAAATACTTCTTCCGTTCGATTGAATTTTTATTTGGTTAGTCCCACTTAATTTGCGTCATTTCTATTTTTCGACAATGTACCACCACTTTCTTCTAATGTCAACCTTATATTTTAACTTTATTTTAATTTCAACAGACTACACAACTCTTTTTTTATTTATTATTTTCTTAATAACCACCTATTTTATACTTCCTCAGTTCCATATTAGTTGCACCATTTGCTTTTTCACACTCCCCAATGTACGAATTGCATTATTAATATCTCTAATTATACATATCGAAAAATTATAAAAACTCAAAATTCATAAACTTTGAATCGAAACGATTCAAACAAGATCTCATATGACTATGTTTTAACTTTTAGATTACCGACA
>JAAKBH010000184.1:0-15000 GCA_019776075.1 Amaranthus palmeri
TATATATATTATATCTATGTACCTACAATATATATCTATATATCTATATCTATATATCATATATCTATATATATATATATCTATCTATATATAAATCTATTATGTTACATCTGTATATATTAATTACCTATATATATATCTATATTATCATATATATATATATATATATATATCTATATAATATCTATATATATTTATATATATATATATATTATAGTATATATATGTTCCCCAGATATATATATCATAAACGAAACTACAAATAATTCGCACAAGGCAGGGTTCCTGTTGGGGGTTTGATTCCTGAAAGATGCGGACAAACCATATATGTTCCCTTCAAAGAGGGAGTAAGGGTAGAACCCCCCAGTTGATACATGCGCGCAGTAAGGTAGAACCCCAAATGGTTTGCTCAATATGCAAATGCTCTATCAATTGAACTAAAAACGCTTTTGGCATTTTGAAAACATATATTGAGAATAAATCTATAAAAATCTAATATATATTTTTTATCCATATCTAAGAACATGGTAAATGTAATTCTTGTCTTTTAATATTCGTGCATTTTAAAAGTTACAAAAGGTTTTATAGGTTGTATATAATTCGTAAACAAGTCAAAATGAATGTAACATAGGCTAAGAATTAGTTTCAAAAATATTTGGGATTATATAAAGAGTCAGGTCAAGAAGGTATAAGTTTAGGAGGTGTTTGGTTTGAGGAGTAGTAATGGAATGAATTGGTATTGATTTAGAAGGTGTAACAGTAAGTCAGTAACAATTATCGCTACTTATGTTTCTTGTTTGGTTTATCAATGAAAATGGAAACACATGTTTTACTTATCTGGAGAGAAGCTTATAAGACTACCCGTAGAGATAGAGAGGGATGAGGCCCACAACCATGAGTGACAAAGATGGAAAAGGGAAGCAAAGATATCGATTACCAAAGATTGTAAGCACTAGAGAAACAAAGAAATGGATTCAGTTACTTTTATATGACGGATTTCCTAATCAAAATAGCAAAACAAACACTTGGAAATAGAATGGATTTTTTTTTTTTTAAATTCAATAGAATGGATTACTTGAATCCATTTCCAGCTTATATTTTTGCCAAAACAAACATGTACTTAATAAGTCAAGGAATTAAATAGTTAAAGAGCGAAACTAGGCCAGGTACGGGTTGGAAAATCCGTTCTTTTTTTTTTTTGTCATATTTCTCATTTGGAAAATTAAAAATGTTCTTCTGAAATTTAAGACATTAGTGTACTTGCACTTTAATCAATAGAATCTTTATTATTATAGAAAAAATTATCCCGTCGCTATCCTGTCGCCATATTAGAGATGGCTACGAAATGGGTCCGTAGCCATCTTGTATGTTTTTTTGTGGAAGTATTTCTGTTGTTTTAAGTTGTAAATTGAAGAGTTATTCTCGAATTTTACAAAACATGAAGATATATAGGCAAATCTGCAAACTTTGGTACGCGCTCCACCGTCATTTGCATTGGTGCGGCAGATTGAAGATTTTATTGCCAAGTTTCAAATCCCATTCAACGCACTTAAAGCTCATTGGACATCGTGTACTCCACTTGGTAATAATAAAAAATTTTGTACTTTTTATAACCAATATCGTCTCTTAGAAAAATAGAGGAAATCTGATAAGGATATACAGTAAACTTAGTGTAGCAGTTTTGGCATTGTAAGAGACTAAGAGACTAAGAGAGTGCTATATTTCCCTAATGAAAGGCCCAGGCACATGCTTAAGGAATTTTTAAATGATACTTCATCCTATTCAGCCTAAATGTCTTATTTAGTTTTTCATACTTATCGAGACAACATTTTAACCATTAATATCTCAAATTATTTTTAATTAAAAATTATAAAAATTTGATATTAATAATCTTTGTATTGAGACGAATCAAACAAGATCCCATATGACTATGTTTTTACTTATAGATTAAAAGTAAAATAAAAATTAAGAGTGATGAGTGAATAGTACCAAAAAAATATGAAACATTTAGGGTGAATAAGAGGTAGTAATATTGATTATTTTAACCAAAAAATTTAATGTTATTAATTTGATACATCTTTTATTATTTAATTTAGTTATTATTATTGTCAATATGCAATATAAAAATCCATCATACACTTTCTATTATGAGAAATTTACATACAAAATAGCAAATACAAAAAATAATTGACTTCATGAAAAAATAAGTATTGTGAAAATTAAGATCAAAATAAACAACGAAAGCAAGCTACCAATCTCTATTTTGTCAACAAATAATTATTAATTTTAAAAATGAAATGATATTTAACGTTTTAACACAAAATGTAGAAATTTAACACCTTCTTAAATTTGTCCAAGGTTTAGTAAAAATGCGGTTTCAAAGGCAATTGACTATAGGCTAATCCAAATTGGCAATTGCAACAATAATACTACCTCTATTTCCTAATATTCTTCCCATTTAGAATATTCTATTTTGACAGAGAAATTTAATTAAGATTTGAACACATACTTCCTCCGTTCTTTTTTACTTGCTACATTGTTGACTTCGGTACTATTCATTAAGCAAATTGACTTTTATATTATCGGTAATCTAAAAGTTAAAACATAGTCATATGAGATCTTGTTTGAATCGTCTCGATTCAAAGTTTATTAATTTTGAGTTTATATAATTTTTTGATATGTATAATTAGAGATATTAATGATGCAATTCGTACATTGGGGAGTGTGAAAAAGCAAATGGTGCAACTAATATGGAACAAAGGAAGTATATAGATTGTAAAATATTAGAATATATCCATGTGTGAGATCTCGTTAGATTTGTCTTAAAGTATAGTTTTATATCATATGTTTTTTTATAATTTTTTATAAGGCGTATTTAGAGATATTAAGGCTCGAAAATTGCTTTGAAAACTGTTCAAAAAGTAAAATAAGAAAAACTAAAAAGAACATAGGGTGTGTTTGGTAGGAGGGAATTAAGGTTAGGGATTGGGAATTTGGGGTAAGATTATAAAAACTACCTTGTTTGTTTGAAGGGAATGGGAATTAACAAAGGTTGGGGATTGGGACTTAAGAAGGTTAAAGTCCCACAAAAAATGTCTTGGGGGGAGGGTGGTATTTTGGGTTGAGACTTGAGTAAGGTATAAAATGTCCTTTTTGCCATTAATAAAAGTGAAAAAACACATGATTTTTAAGGACAATTTTGTAAATGTAACCATTTTTGTCCAACTCCTTGTCCTTTTTATCATTTGCCAAACAAGGACATATGACATTTATTTTTTATAATTTTTAAACGTGTATGCCTAAGGCTGAAACTATGAGATTAATCGCATACTTTCATAATATTTATTTTTTATAATTTTTAAACGTGTATAATTCAATATACAAACGATTAAAATAACACATTGAATCGCGTAAAAATGTGAAGAAGTATTTGGATATTTGTTGATCAACTTTTAATACACAATTTCTTTTATACTTTTTATTCCAGATTACTTTGAAAATCATTACAACTGAAGGTTATAACAGTTTTTTGCTTTTATAAAAGTATACTACTCCATCCTATTCACATATAATAAAACATTTTCTTATTGGGTCAATCCACTTAAAATGTTCCATTTCCGTTATTGTCATTTTTTTACCTTTTTTACCCCTACTACAACAACACATAAATATTACTCCTTTACGAGAGTTTTCCACTCACTTTTAAATGTCCCCCAACCATCCTTGATTTTGGTGTGAAATCCAAATATCTCATTCTCTATGAATGGGAGGGAGTATTATCCATACTTCAATAGTATATACTATATAGTCTGAGAATACACTTCCATAACTCTTAATTTTTTTGATAAACTAATTACTTAAGTAAAGAAACAAGCATCTGCATTGGACTCTGTCAATCAATCACGCAATATGGAACCAAACGATTAAAAACTAAAGTATCGTAGAAGTACGTAGAATAAGGAGAGGAATAGATATATACCTGAAGCTCAGTGGTGACGGGGTACTCATCCATGTCAACATAATTTTTGTTAATGGCATCCATCATTAATTTATCGCACTCTGGTTCCATCCATGTCGTCACAAATGACGCCAAATTCAATCTCGGATTTCCATCCAACATCAACTCATCGTTTATTATCTGATACGCTGCTTCTTTCGGAATCGATTGTTCCGGCATCTTAAACCTAGTTTTTTCATTTGCATCGGAAAACACAACATTTCGAATCGCAAACTCAATCAGAATCAAAAACAATCAAATGCGCAAATGATCGTCCACAATCATTGCAATTCTAGCACCAAATTAAAAGCCTAAAACAAAATGTAATCAAATGCACAAATGATCGTTGAAAATCATTACAATTTGATCAACAAAAACCTAAAAAAAAAAAAAATTAAATCAATTACGTCGGAAAAATTGTAATTTACCTAGGAAGACAAACGCGAACATATCTGGAAGCGAAGGTAGAATGAACAGAAGCATCAGATTCAGATGCAGCTTTAGAAAGCGCCATTTTTTGTTTACAAAAACTCCAAAGAAAGAGGAAGAAAGGAAGAAGAAAAATGGATTGGCGAATAAGGAGGAAGGTTGAACTTATTATTATTATATAAAAATCTTAGGATAGATGACTATTTATGCGGAACGGAAGTTGATTAATCGATTAGTAAAATGGTAAGAATTTATTAATAGGGGAGTGGTTGTGCTGTGGTCATGTGGACCTAAGGACCAAATGTCTAATTGTGATTTGAAGCATATGGTACATTTTTGTTTTTAAATTTGATTATTAAGCTTGATCATGTATAGTTGAACTAATTTTTAATGCGATTAAAATTGATTTTTACTGATTAAAATTACGTTTTACTAAATATAATCGGTTAAAATT
The DNA here is from genome assembly GCA_019776075.1 of Amaranthus palmeri. Taxonomy (NCBI): domain Eukaryota; kingdom Viridiplantae; phylum Streptophyta; class Magnoliopsida; order Caryophyllales; family Amaranthaceae; genus Amaranthus; species Amaranthus palmeri. Next base: position 4,881 of record JAAKBH010000184.1, read on the forward strand.
GATTTTTACTAGTTAAAACTGATTTTTACTTATTAAAACCGGTTAAAACTAATTTTTTCTAGAAACTAATCTTTTTTTACTGATTATTGCTGATTTTCAATAATAAATCATAACTAAGTTGTATTCATAAAAACTAATTTTATTTATTGTAACTCATTTTTACATATTATAATTTATATCTGATTAATTTTGGTGATTGTAATTTATTAATACCGATTAATATTGTTTTTTAACTAATACTTAGAGCTGTTCAAAATTGACCCGACTCGAAAACCCGAACCGAAACCGAAAGTAAATCGACCCGAAAATATCTTCCGTTTTCAGGTTTATCGAACCGACAATACCCGAACCGATGTTGCACCCGAGCCAGTTGGCAACCGAAAATGGGAAAGCTGAACCCGAACTGTAACCGAGTTTTGTAACCGACATATAATCGTTAATCGAGATTACCCGAACCTAAAAATGACCGACTCGAGTCATATCCGACCCGAATCATGCTCGAAACCGAACTCGATCCAGCTAAATCCGACTTAACCCGAACGAATTTTAGATCGAATTGCTTTAAATCTGAACCAATTTTTAAGATAGAAGTATGATATACTTATATTCAATCATTTTATTAGTCAATCTAATAAATACATGATTTTATATATTTAGAGCTAATAATCAATGGTCAGTGTTTATTAAACTACTTTTAATCATACTAGAGTAAATTTATAAAACTTTATATTTTTAATTTTCGGTCAAACATGTAAAAGTAACAAAGTAATAATAATCACTAATTGATTTGCATTTTAACTATTTTGTTTTTGATCGATAGTAATTAGTAATACGTAGCCGAATTCTATTTTCTAAAAAATCTAACCCGATCTGTACCCGACAAAACGAAACAATTATTAACCGATGACAACTTGACACCGATTAACAATTGACCCGAACTTCAACCGGTATCGAACCGATGCTAACCCGATAGTTCGAATAACCGATCTTTTAAATGAACCGTGACTAACCGACCCGACCCGAGTGTGACCCGTCATAACAAACAGCCGAAACATAACCGATCTGAAATACAACCGAACCGAATGACACCCATTCGAAACCGACCCAATCACCCGAATGAACACCTCCACTAATACTTTTATATAAATGAATTAAATAAGGCCTAAATTGTAAATAGAAGTTCACTATAGACATAAATATAAATATTAATGAACCCGTAGAACAATAATAAGGTCTTTGATTAAAAAGATTTGCGAAGATACGCCAATTTGTAAGGAAATGGTTTTGCTGTTATGAGAAATGAATTCTAACAAAATGGTTATACAGGGTTGTATACTTGTTGCTCCTTCCTTTAAAACACTGACCAATGCCTAGTTTAAAAGATTTACTTCCTTCATCACCTAATAGTTGCTACATTTCTTTTCGCATCAAATTTAATGTATACTAGTATAAAACCCCGTGCAATGCACGGAATTCTTAGTACGAAGATGTACATAAATATATTTTTAAAAAACATGCAGTAATAATTTATAATTAAATATATATAAAGTTGAAATAATAAGTAATAATTGTTAAAATAGGGTATGAAATTTTATATGTGTTATAAATTGAAATAGTTTGTAAATGAATAAAATAAATAATTGGTTGATTAATTAATTTTATTAGTCACTTAAGCCAATATCAACAAATAAAATTCTTTAATCTAACATGGCTCCAAAAGAATAAACGTGTAATTTTGAGTCTTTTTTTCAAATTTTATGATGATTAGTTGAAATAATTTCTATTAATCTAAATACTTCTTACTTTATTTTGTTTTAAAATTTTTCTAGTAGTAGTTTATTAAGATATATATTAATATGATTAATATTTTATTCTCTAATTTGTAATTTTAACTTTGTTAATATCATCTTAATGATTCTTAATTTAATGTTTACATTCTCTTATTCAATCTATAGATTAGAGTATTAATTGATTGTCAAATCTTTAATTGAAGTAGATTGGTCAACTATTTAATTCATTTAATTTAAATACTTCAATAGAAAAATTACATATGGCAAGTGCTCTAAAAATTTGACACTTGGCTTTTTACAGCTCTTTTAATAGATGTTATGATGGTTATGATTATGATTATGATTTTAATGTTAAATATCTTTATTTTCGCTTAATATAAAACTATAAAAATTACATATAAAAAACTAGATTTTAAGACGAATAAAACAAAGATCTCAGATGACTATAATTATTTGTTATGCATGAGTCGGAATTATCAATGCAAGACTGAAGATGAATAGTGCTATTGTTGATATCAAATGTCAAATGTAGCCAGCAATATGAAATGGAAAAGTATAAAATTCTAACTTAAGGTTTGATTTAAGGTGATGTGATTTACCATTTAGATCAAACTTAAACCAACTTGTTTAGTCGTTTAATTTATACTCCTAATTTGATTTAATTCAAATAAAGGCACGGCAATCCCTTTAATTTCAGGTTAAATTTGAGTAGCAACAATTTAGACCAACTTATTTAAATCATGGTTTCATTTAATATTATTTGCTATTCTGATCAAACTTATGCATACTAGGATTACTTCCTCCGTTTTGAAATACTTGTTATATTAATTACAATTACACTCACTATTGTTCAAATTTATTTTATATATTGCAACTAAACTGTAAGGAAAAATATAGTCAAGTGGGATCTTGTTTGAATCGTCTAATCGCTAACTATTTATAATTTTTATACGTATTTAGTTCAATATAATACAAATGATCAAAATAAAAAATTGGATTATATAAAAAGTCAAATATAGCAAATATAATGAAACGGAAAAAGTATTATATTATAAAACACTTCCCTAAATGAATGGAGAAGAAAAATATAATAAAAGCTTGTGTCATTGTATGTAAGAACAATCACGGGAGGTTTTGTGTGTATGAACAATCAGGGAAGGTTTCTACTAGGAATAATATGAATAGGGGAAGGTGAAAGTGACTTACGTTGACTTGTGCTAATTTGCTTTGTCCGGTCTATTATATTTGTTATATTTAACTTTTATGTAATCTAATGTGTTATTTTAATTATTTATTTATTAAACTGTGCAAATCTAAAAACTATAAATTTAATATTATGAAGGTATGAGATCAAACAAATTAAATAAAATCTTCTTATCTTAGACATTAGTCGCAATATATAAAATATGTTTGAACAATGAATAGTGCCAATAAATGTATAACATAAAAGTATTTCAGAGCAGACGAAGTATAATATTTGAATAAAAAATAAAAAATGATCTATAAATAGATATTTATACCAAATCAATAGTACTTTTAAATTTTGACTTATGAGCTAAATAGAATAATGACTTTTTACTCCATGATGACTATAGCGCGTTTAATTTGTATTTGAACATGATCAAACGTGTTTCGAATAGCTAAACAAAGACTTTACACATTGACAAATTTTTTTAAGAGAAAACTAGAATTATTAAATGACATGGTGACAATGTTTAGTTGTCAATATTCTTGCTAATTGATTGATGTTATAAGCAATAATTTTATATTCTGATTTTTATCGTAAATTTTTTAATTTATAAGGTATAATGAGAAAAAGAAAGATATAAGTTAGATTTAAACTTAAAACTCTATTGAGAAGCTGAAAGCAATACTTATTCTAATAAAGGCAAGACTAGATTTTTAACATTTTTCATTTTAAGTTGGCAACATTTGTGATTATTGTATTTTGAGTAGACAACTTTTGTGATTATTTATAAATTAGAAAACAAATGTGAAACTTAACTAGATGTTTAGTCACAGGATTGTTCCTCAACTAAATAATTAATTAAATGATAAAATTGTCAAATACAATGGTTTAGAGTCCATAAAAATGATAAAATGCACTATAAATTAATTTCAGCTATATTTATATTTTTTTTTGTTTATTTGATAAAAAACTATTATATTGTAAGAGGATTTGAATTAACCCTTAAAATTTTTGTACCACTACAAAAATCATAATCAAAAATTAAAAAATTGTCATCATAATCAAAAAATTAAAAAATTTTCAACTATAAGGTTTGTACTTTGTAACACATTAAATTAAATTTATTAAACGTACAACAAAATAAATTTTATTAGGCTTAATAAGCTTTTTTTGGATTATATTTAGGTTAACTAATTGGTTTATATTATAAAATCATCATCACCATAATGTACTGAATTAAAGGCTTTCGTAGACTCAATTAATGATTCGAAATATATATTAATATTTATATACATATAGATGAATACGTTATCTTAGATTCTTAATTTAAAAATTACATAAAAAAAACCGTAGACCAGACCGTTGTAGTCCGGTCTGGTGTCTTGACTGGTTTGGTCTGATCTGACAAATTTTCGAACTGGAATATCTGGTCAAGTCTGATTTTTCTGTCAAACCAGACTATTACGGACCGTGTGCAGCCCTACATATACAATATCACTAATTTATAAACATTTTATGCCATGTGTGATGTGTCACTATCACAATGCATTTTACAAGTATATTGGGCCAAGTGTCCCACCTACAATACAATTACTTATTTTTAATTTCCTAATTCTAATAGCTTGTTACATATTTTACAGATATATACAATCATATACTCGTTCCATTAAAAACATGTTTTCGTTCTTGACAGACTGACATGGTTCATGGGCAGTGCAGATCATATTGACTTGGTCTTAAATAGACTTACATATTCCTTTATATATTATTATATTCTTTTGCTTCATCTTACTTATATGAAGCCTAATACACACTTACTTGAACCTTCATGTCCTCTGATGATTCTTGCTGACTATGAAGCTTCTCTTATTCAAATTCTTTATGTAGTGTTTGGGAACAAATATTTCATTTCAAATTATGGATTTTAATTATGAAATTATAAATGAAGAATTTGAGAATGACAAGGTTTAAGTAATCATTCTTAAATTCTCAACTTTAGTTACTTTTTAAAACAATGGTGAAATTTGATCCAAATCCAAATTTCAAAATTTTTGATTTACTAAACAATAAATTTGAAAAAATTCCAAATTTCCAAATTAAATCATGGTTCCCAAACATTACATTAAGAAAACTTTTGAGATCATTTTTGTTTTTACTATGAAACTTAACAATTCTTGTGCTTCCCAAGAACTTTTCTCGGAGTCTCTATGCACATATATCTTCTAATATACTTCCTTCGTTTCATAATAATTGTTACTGAGTGTAACATGTTGTATGAGAAAACATCACTATTAGTAGCAAGTATTATGGAACGAAGGAAGTATATAGACTTATTATTTTTTGGAGTCCCTTTTCGAAATCCCACTTTCTTAATGTCTTTCTATATATCTTATGATGTATATATAGACTTCATCTTTTTTGGAGTTCCTCTTAGAAGCATCGCTTATTTATGTTGCTTATTATGTTGTATATCAAATCATAAATTCTCATTTACACTTGGTGGCTTGCTATTTAATTGCTCCAATAGCTTCTTGTTATTCTGTTGATGTTTCTTACTGGTATGATTTCATTGAATAATACTCCCTCCTATTCAGCTTAAATGTCCCATTTAGTTTTTCACACTTGCCGAGGCAACATTTTAACTCTTAATATCTCAAATTATTCTTAATTAAAAATTATAAAAATTTGATATTAATAATCCTTGTATTGAGACGAATCAAACAAGATCCCACATGACTATATTTTAACTTATAAATTAAGAGTAAAATACAAATTAAGAGTGATAAGTGAATAGTGCCGAAAAACAAAATGGGACATTTAAGCTGAATAGAAGGTAGTATATCTTATGATGTACATAGTATGCATGTATCATAAAGAGATATGAACATATCATGAGTAGGATCTCAAGATAAGATATAAACATAAGCATCGTCAAATCATTTTTCCTTTTGTCATTATCTATAAGGGTGTTTTTTCATAAATGAAACTCAAGTAAATCATGCATTGATAAAGTTTGATGTCACCATAACACATACCACCATTACGGTAATACACTTGTTGTTGAACGAACGTGACAAATCATACAATTATATAAAAGAGCTGTTAAATGACAAATGTCATGTTTATAACACTCTTGTCGAATGACAAAGTATGGTAGGTGTTGTGCTTATGTAGCATTAAGTTTACAACTAGAATTTAAAATCTCCATAAAATTAAACAAAAATATTATTACCATATTAAAGATGTTCATTTATGACAATTAAGTCCCTATAATAAGTTGTTTTAGTAAAGTTTTCAGAAATGGTATAATTACAATATTATGTATCTTTATTATTTTAGGTATATTTTTATATATTAATAGTATGTTAATTAGTTATGAATTACTCTTAATTTTTTATTGCAAAAAATTAAATAAAAAACTAAAACTAATGCTTTTCTAACATGTCAATATTTTTAAAATTTTGTGCATTGCACAGGTTCGTATACTGGTTAGTGAATAAAAGTCAAACAGAAATTAAGCTATGGAGTTAAAGAATATTTCTTGTAATCATTATATTTGGATTGAAGTGTGAAAGAAATTTATGAAACATTTTGATAGAACATTTTATGTAAAGGAACATAAATTTGGTCTGTGCTCTTAGTTTAGCCTTTTTTGTGATGTGCTTAATAATCATTAGGGCTTGAAAAGCTTTACCATACATCTTCCAACTAACATAGTAACATCATACAAGATACTAATACAAAAACATTTTTGCCATTTGACACTTCTTTAATCAATTGTGCCAAATATATCATTTTATGAATATCTTTCAAAAAAAAAAAAAACTTAAACTAATAATAAAATAAAAATATTTCATTTCATATTCTAAATTAATTCTCCTAATTGAACATAATAATATCTAAATTAATTATTAATTAATAATAAAAATAAGAAAAAATTATATAAAACCACCTAATCTATACTCTTTTTTAAAAAATCACCTTATAAATTTTTTTGCAAAAAACCACCTTACATAATGAATTTCTTTGCAAAAGACTACCTATACTCTATTTCGTCAGTTTACCGGCATGTTTAACATTTGACCAGCATGTGCTTTTGCAAAAACCACCTTACATAATGTATTTCTTTGCAAAAGACTACCTGGTCAAACGTTAAACATGCCGGTCAACTGACGAAATAGAGTAACAGGTAGTCTTTTGCAAAGAAATGTATTATGTAAGGTGTTTTTTGCAAAAAAGTTTATATAAGGTGATTTTTTAAAAAAGAGTGTACAGATTAGGTGGTTTTATATAATTTTTCCTAAAAATAAATCAATAAATAGACCTTTCAATTATCTCTAGGTTGTTTAGAGAAGAAGATTTGATGGAATCTTTCATTTCATATTCTCAATTAATTCTCTTAATTGAACATAATAATATCTAAATTAATTATTATTAATTTATAGTAAAAATAAACATAATAATATCTAAATTAATTATTATTAATTAATAATAAAAATAAATTAATAAAAAAATTAGACCTTTCAATTATCTCTAGGTTGTTTAGAAAAGGAGATTAGATGGAATATTGGTTGGAGAAAAATTCTCACATAAAAATCTTCCAAATCATATTCTCAATTAATTCTCCTAATTGAACATAATAATATCTAAATTAATTATTATTAATTAATAATAAAAAAAATAAATTATTAAAAATCAGACCTTTCAATTATCCTTAGGTTGTTTAGAAAATGAGATTGGATGGAATATTTGAAACCACTATAAATATACACTCATTACTTGATAATAATTGATATCACTTAAAAATTTTGGTCAAACTACAAAGCATTATTTATTTGTTGATGAAAAAATGAGTTTAACATTTAAAAAACTTTTCGAAATTAAGAATCAAAGGGTTTATTCAAAATTAAGGTTAAAGTCATATATAGGGTGTTAACTACATTTTATTCATACTTTATCCCCGTTGTTTAATTGATTTATGTTGAGATTTGATGCAGCGATGCTTGTTTTATGTAAGATTGGTTTGGTATTTTGTTGTTTTGTTGAATTTCAGGTTAAACTTATTAAATCAAACACTTTTGATGCATACGCTGCTCATTCAACTCCAAAAGAAACTTAAGGAAGCAAGGCCTCGATGAGCCAAGTCAAGAAGATAAGCCGAAACGAGAGCCAAAAGAGGCCATTTCAAAGCCACTCGACCAAATCTGGGTCGAGCCAAGGTGGCTCGAGCAAGCTTGGACCCACACTTGAGATCAGAAGCTGATTAAAGCTCTACTGAAGGCCGCTCGACCAGGTCGAGCAACATGGCTCGAGTCGAGCGTATTGTTCTCCAACTTCCAGTAGCTTCTGAACACTGGCAGAACTCAAGACAAAGGAACAGGGTATCCGCTCGACCTGGTCGAGCGAGATGGCTCGGGTCGAGCAGACCAAATCCAATCCTTCTGTCCACATTCTGAAGTTTCTGTCCAAGTACCTGATGTTCGCTCGACCAGGTCGAGCTAGCTTGCTCGGGTCGAGCGAAATGGGCGGCAGCAGGTTTTCGCGATCTTTATAAGAAGTATTTTGGTCCAATTAGATTCATTTCCTTATCTTTGCTGCTGAAAGGACTTTGCTAGCCACCCTACCCTATCTTTAGGGGTGGCACCTCCCTCCTACACCTTAGGGGTGGTGGAGCAATCATGGAACCACCACCCCCACATGCCTTGAAGCTCTATAAATAGGGAAGAAGAAGGAGGAGCTGGAGACATCTCAGCTTTCATCTCAAATTAGCTAACTCAGTTTTCACCCATCATTTAAAGTAATGTTTATGTATTCTTCAATTGCTTAGCTTTCATTTCAATAGAGAGTTAGTGTTAGTATAATCTCATTTTCAATTCAAACACTTTTGCAATTTCATTTTCAATCCTAGTTTCATTCCTTATTGTAACATTTTGCAATTTGGATTTCTTCAATCATTGGTACATTGTATTGAAGCTTTTGGAAGGAATTACTTCGAATCATCCATTTATCTTGTTCATCAAAGAGTAATCTCTATCTTTATTTACATTGGATTCAATTCATGTTGCTTAGTTATTGTTTGCCTTTACCTTCATATATTTATGTTTGATTGCTCTTCAAATTGCATCTTGTTAAAGTATTCTAGTTCAATTCATCTCTTAATGATTCTTGGCTTAATTGCAATCTATAATTTCAATATGAATATGTGTGAGTAGTTTGTTTTGGCTTAGGTTAGGCATGATCACCATGTATATAGTTTAAATTGCTATCTTTACCTTTGGCTATGGTTGTGTTGTTTATGGTTTAACATAGATTTTGCTATCTTGTTTAGTGTCGTTGAATTGAGGGCGAGAGTCGATTTTTAACGATAATCTATGCTTAAAAGTTGAATCATCTCCATGAGAATAGGTAGATGTTTTGATTGGAAATAATGAATGTGTGCTTCATGTCTTAATCTATGCTTAGCTCCATGAGAATAGGTAGTTAAGTATGTTTTAGGAAGCTATTGTTGCTCGAGAGAGAACATTAGTATTTAAGATGCGTTCTTCCTCATAACAACCCATAACCATGACCTTAGGTTGAAGTTAGTAAAGACTACCATGGTGAGAAAGCCTAACCTATGCCTATTTAGCTAATTGATTGTGTTCGTTGTAGTTCACTGTGTTGTTAATTACTTTTATGTTTTGCTTTTCATTCCAATTACTTGCTTTATTTAGTTCTATCTCCAAACACCATTTTATACGTTTTTGAGCTCGCTAATCGATTGAGAAACCATTGACATAACCCCCACTCCCTGTGGATTCGACCCGTACTTGCCGTCGTACTAAACTACGCCGTGCACTTGCGGTATTACATTTGAAGGACGTAAAGTCCCGATCATAGGGAAATCAATGGAAGATATGAGGTAAAGGAACTACGTCACACATGATCTTGTTGGATGATGAGGTAAATTATTTTGTAATCTAGCAAAAGGAACTATTTAATATATCAACCATTTTAAAAAGTTTACTCTCACTAATTACTGCTATAATTTTGTATTAATCAATGTCTCTTATATTTTTTTTCCAATCACAGGTACTACAATAACAAAACTTAAGGTCTCGAATAGAGGAGGGAAAATCACATTCCTTGAGCAACTTTAAGA